>OY829544.1:43206302-43763375 GCA_963691705.1 Viola odorata
CTAGGGTGTCGATATGAGGGAGTGGGAAGTCATCTTTAGGACTTGCTCGATTAAGATCTCGAAAATCCACGCACATACGGACTTTTCCGTCTTTCTTTGGCATAGGAATGATATTAGCGATCTATTCGGGGTACTCGGAAACTTTTAAGAAACCTGCATCTAGTTGTTTCACGATTTCGTCTTTGATTTTCAAAAGGATGTCGGGATGCATTCTTCGGAGTTTTAGCTTTACGGGTTTAAATTTGGGTTTTAACGGGATGTGGTGTTCTACTATGTTGGGGTCGAGACCAGGCATATCGTCGTATGACCAAGCGAATATATCTGAGTATTCCTTGAGGAGGAAGGTTATCCTTTCTCTCTGACTAGGGCCCAAGGTCGTTCCAATCCTGACCATTCTCCGATCTTCTTCGCTTGCCCCCATGTTTACTTCTTCTAACTCCTCCTGATGAGGGACTATCTCTTTTTCCGAACTTTCCATTAAACGGGCCAACTCGCGTGGGACCTCAGCTTCGTCCTCTGTTGTGGCGATAACCTCTTCGCCGGTAAAGACATAAGGTTCGTCAAGACAATCCGAATCAATATTTATCCTGAAAACAAAAATGTGAAATGCTTTGAAAAAGGTTAAATATATTTATTTTTTATTTTTTTTATTTTTTTTATTTTTTTTAACCGAAGGGGAACGCAAGTTCCTATAAAATACAATAAAACGTGCACATATATATTATTCTCAAACCGAAGGGGAACGCAAGTTCCTATAAAAGACAACAAAACATGCATATATTTTATTCTTAAACCGAAGGGGAACGCCAGTTCCTATAAAAGCCATTGCAAAAAATAAAACGATAAAACATGCATTTTTACAAAGAGACATCTGGAAGCACGGCGACGGTCCAATTGTGCATAGGCCCCCCAGACTTCTTCATGAAAACGGATGAACCCTAAGATAGTTCTTCTTCTCCTAGAGTGCAAATGTGGAAATCCGGAGCTATTTTGATCCCGGTAGGACTAGAGTTAAGGATTTCATAGTGCAAACGGGAAGGTGACCCTTATGTGAGGAATGCACATCTTATAAGAAAGCGTCTGACGCCCAAACGACTTGGCCAACTGCCTTTCTTTCTTCTCTTGTGAAATTCGAACAAAATTGGCCTTGCTCAGCTCATACCCTAACCCGAAACGGTCCCCAAAGCTCTTGGGGGATGCTAGGTCCTTCGATCTTTGTAACATGGCACCCATCTTCTTTCCCAGCTGGAATTTTCTCTTCGGCAATACTGTAGAAATTTGAGGTTCAAGAATGGGGGAACCCTCTTTGATCCACTCCGCATTTACGATCTCGTAGGATTGGAATGAACTTTCCAAGGTTTCGGCAGCCTCGATGTAAGGCACAGAGGAATGCTTCGCTAGAATCAAAGCTTCCTCCGCCTTTATCGTGATAAGGACACCGTCCTTTACATACTTAATGCACTGATGTAGGGAGGAAGGAACGGCTCTTGCCGAGTGGATCCACGGTCGTCCTAGAAGCATGTTGTAGGCGAGCTGAATTTCCATTATCTAGAATATCAAAGCGAACGTGTGGGGCCCAATAACCATATCGAGGTCATAGTTCCCAATGATCTCTCGAATGGTGTCGTCAAAAGCTCTAACCATCATCCCACTTGGCTTTAAATGAGCCATGTCAACTGGCAATTGTTCAAGGATGTGCTTGGGTATGACGTTCAATACAGACCCGTTATCGATTAGGGCATTTGCTATGATGTGGCCTTTACATTCCACGGTGATGTATAAGGCTTTGTTGTGACTCGTTCCGGCTGGATCTACTTCTTCCTCAGAAAAGGTTATACTGCTCAATGCTTGGATTCTTCCGATAAGGTTTTCCACACCCTCTATAGTGATATCCTTGGTTACGAAGGCTTTGTTTAACACCTTCAATAGGGCTTGACGATGGGGTCCAGAAGTAAGGATTAACTTCATGATAGAAATACGAGCAGGAGTCTTCTTTAGTTGTTCGATGATGCTAAACTCCCTCTGTTTCATGATTTTGAAGAACTCTATCGACTCTTCCTCTACCACAGGTTTATTCACCTCTCGTGCCTTTTCTATTATCTTCTCGGGGACCAACGGGCTTTTCCCTTTGGCTAACCTTTGCTTCTCTACCTCCTCTGAAATGTAGCATCTCCCAGTACGGGTCATGCCTTCAATATTAAAAGTTTCGGTCATTGGCGCAATGAAGGGAGGAGTTGTGACGACCGTGTATCCGTAGTCAAATGGGATCGCGTGCAAGTCTTGGCTAGGAGTGTTCTGAGTGATCTTAAATACTAGCTTGAGTGGCGTGGTGATGGGAGTCTCAGCTTGGGCCACGTATTTAAACGTATAAGGGGGTGAAGGTCCGTCCCCAATAGTACTAACTTCTTTGACAGCTCGATTTTTCTTTTCAACTCGTATAACTCCGAAATCCACAAGCTATTTCACTTTTTTTATGAAAAATTCACAACTTCGGATTTCATGATTACTTGCCCCTTGGCAAAACAAGTAAGTGCTCAAACCTTTCCCCGGGTGGGGTAGGTAGCCACTTTCGACCAAAGCGGTGAGAAGCCTTTCTCTGGGCAAACCCAACACGAGAGAGAGAGGATCGTTAAGATGGCACTTACCCCTCCGCTTCCATGAGCATGGTTTGGGAGAGGGTTGGTCGTAGTATTGGGCCCTGTGACCATTTGTTCAAAAGAGACCCATCTGCTTTTGACCAATTGTTGTACTTTTATTTTGAAGGCAAAACAATTATCCATCGTATGACCTGGAGCCCCTGCATGGTATTCGCACTTGGCGTTGGGGTCGTACCACTTCGGGTAAGGAGGCAGCATAGGTTGAGCCGGAATTGGCACAATCTGCCTAGCCGTAAGGAGATGTTTATAGATTTCTCCTACGGGAAGGGGAAGCGGCGGTGGATTTTGGTTCCATCGATTATTTTGAGCAACTTGGTTGTTAAGGTTCTTTGGTGGGTTATATGGTCTAGGTTGCGCGGGTTGCGGTATTTGTGGTGGAGGATATGGGTAAGGTGGGAACGATGCAGGGTATTGCGGGGCCACATTGGCAACGGGCATTGGTGAAGGAAAAAACGGTGATTGATATGACGATGGTGCAGAGTATGGTGGTGGTGCGAAGGGTTGCCTATAGTTAGACTGGGGGGACACAAAGCCGACCTCTTTCTTTATGGGAGGTGCTTTCTTAAGTGTCGTCTCGGGAGTGGGAAAGATGATCCTCCCTGTCTTAATCCCTTGTTCAACTATTTCCGCTATCAGAACCATGTCGAAAAAGCTGTTTGAGGGATTGGAGATAAGGTAGGTGTAGTAAGGGGCCTTAAAAGTGTTGACAAAGATGGCTATGAGCTCTTTGTCACTTAACGGAGGGGAAATTCTGGCCGCTAGCTCCCTCCATCTCTGAGCGTAAGTCTTCACTGATTCACCAATTTTCTTCTCTAGATCTTGAAGATTAGAGCGGTCCGGTGCTACCTCCATGTTGAATTTGTACTGCTTGAAAAAAGCATCGGACAAATCCCTCAAAGTCTTGATCTTGGCTCTGTCTAGACCCATGTACCATGTCAAAGCATGCTTGGCCAAGCTTTCCCTGAATAGATGGATCAACAGAGGCTCATTGTGTATCATCTCAGCCATTTTGTTGCAATAGGCCTTGAGGTGAGTCCTTGGGCACTCGACCCCTGTATACTTTTCGAAATCAGGAACCTTGTATTTTGGAGGCATTATGATTCCGGGGACCATGCACATGTCTGCGGGACCCGTGGGATTGGTTCCTTCAATGGCTCTGAGCCTTTCCTCTAGCAGGTTTAGTCTATCCATGTTTGGCCTCTCTGTGATAACAGTGCTAGGGCCAACGGGTAGCAGAGGTTCAGACAAGAACTGTGGTGTCTGATGAGCAGCAGGAGGTTGAATTCCTGACATTTCAGGAATCGTGACTTGGGTAGAGTAACACTGAGGTGGGCGGAGATACTGGGATTCCTGGTGGACTTGACTTTTACCAGGGTCTAGGGTGGGATTAATCGAAAGGTGCTGAAGAGTTAAAGCACTCTCTTCATCTGTGTTAGCTACAGGATTTGCGGTGGCAGGTGCGCCGAAAGGATCAACCCATTTCCAATGACCCCAGTTTCGGAAAATGATTGGGGTACTGAAGAACCTGCGACAGCGGATGAAGAGGTAGGTCCCATTGTTTGAGCGGGATAAAAACCGGGTGGGAAGTTAGCATTGACCTCATCTCGCTCTTTTTCGGCCTGAGCGGCCCTTTCTGTAGTGACCCTGACTTGTTCTTCTAACTCTGCTATTCTGGCTACCAATATCTCTTCAGTCTTAGCTTGTTCGGCCATTTTTCATGCTTGAAGTCTAGTTATGGGGAGCCTGGGCGGAGTAGTTCGCTTGCGGGGAGCTATTGTTAACCTGAAAAATAGACAAAGAAAAATAGTAAGTACGGGCAATGCAACCCCGAAGCCTCCGTGCTACTTGTTCACTCTTTTGGCCACACTTCTACTTAATACTTTCAAGACGAATGAAAAGTCGATATTTTGGTGAAGATATGAAGGAAGCTGCTATTCATTCCCCGACGCAAGGAGATCTTGGATGCTATTAACGAAAACCCCAGAAACGAACCGGAAGCTTTTATTCATTTCCTAGAGTATTCGAGGGAACAAACAAAGAGAAGGCCGCTTGACTTGTAGATGATATCATTGATGGTCTAATAAAGCAAACCTCTAACAATAGGGCCCTGATCGTTCGTTCAAAGCCTCAAAATAGCTAAAACGTCTTTCGTGACTTAACGAAGTGGAAATTCCACATAAATCGCATCAATATTGGCTTAAAATAAAAGAGCGCGCAACTGAAATTGAGAGAAGACAACTACCTTTGCGTTTTCCATCGTCTCGTTTTTAAATCAGACCTGAGATCTATCAATGAGGGAAGCTTTTATTCCTTTCTAAGTCAAGAAATGATGCACTACTGGATGCCTCTAGTGAAACCCTCGAGACAAACCAATGCGAGCAGCCAATTTTTATGTTTAGAAAACTCAATCTTGTATATCGATAATTAATTGCTTGGACAAAGAACTAGGCCGAGATTACTCTTTCCTTTATTCATTTTTTGAGGAACCAAGGTTTGTAATTGTTTATTGGCCGTTGGATTCTTTTGAAAGAATAAACGAAGTCTTTTTAAAAGGTGAAGGCACTCATTCAATAAATATCCAAATAAACACGAATTTTATTACTTACGAACTTCATCCAAAAAGGGTTACAACCATGTAAGCTTTAACTAACCAGATTTATCCCAAAAAGGCTAGCCGATAAAATCCAGAAATATCATAAAAAGACCAAGCCGTAGTGGCTGACGTAGGATTCTTTATCGAAGGTATCAACCTCGGGAGTCGGGATCCATTTGCTCCTCCTAAAAGTATTCCATTGACGCCAGCTCCCCCTTTTGCATCACTATCTTGGCTTCCAAAGCCGCCACTTGTGCTCGCAACACTCGGTTCTCCTTGTCTTTCTTGTTGGCATGAGTAGTCAGGATGTTTATCACAGAATCTTTCTCTTTGATCAAGGCACTTGATGCCTCTTTTTTGCGGATTTCACTACCCATCCGTTCTTTGAAGTCATCGAAGGCCAACTTCTGGTTTGCCACATTTATACGGATGTTATCTTTGTTGCGCCTCTCTAACTCGTGTATCTTGAGTTCTAGGTCTATCTGCCTAGCCACCGAATTCTCTCTTTCTTGCGCTATCTGATCTCGTTCTTCCCTCACCATCTGCTATGTAACTGACCTCTCCCTCGATATGAGATTCGCCCTCCTCTTCCATGGGCTTTCTATTTGCGGGACGAGGCAAGACGTTCCCATTGACCCGATTTCCCCTCCAATATAGGTATTCTTTAGTTGGCTGGGTTGGGACAGTATGTCCTTCGAGGTAAAATGGCTTCTTCCATTCGAGTGCCACTCGGCTGAAATCCTGAGACTCCGCGGTGTGGGTCAGCCTTGAATCCGTCATACCAAAAGTTGCAGGAATAATTTGTGTAATGCAAAATTGGTTTAGCACAAGAGAGGGGCAATAGGGCACGCACCCTCGTGGTCCAATCAACGGAACCCACAATAAGCGTCTGCAGCTCACAATAGGGTTAGTAGCTCGCAACCACTTA
Organism: Viola odorata; assembly: GCA_963691705.1. Classification (NCBI taxonomy): domain Eukaryota; kingdom Viridiplantae; phylum Streptophyta; class Magnoliopsida; order Malpighiales; family Violaceae; genus Viola; species Viola odorata. The sequence continues at coordinate 43,212,481 of OY829544.1, forward strand.
GAGTGTCGATTGATGTCTTCCTCAGAAAGGTCCAAAAACCTATCGACCCAAGTGTGCTTGTCCTCCAATTTCCACTTATCCTTGGCTATCTCTTGGCCTATCCCTCTAATGACTTTTCCCATAGGATCCGTGCCCATGCAACTTGGTGAAAACAACGATTGATTGGACCGTTGTTTAAAATGGCTCATCAACCAAATGGTCAAAAGTTGGGTGCAACAAGTGAGCTTCCCCCCACCAGTCCGCCTACAAAAATCCAAAGTGTGGAAGGTCTCCGCTAGGATAGCCGTTGTAGGTTTGACTTTGTTCCTTTCCATTTCAACAAATACATTCGTTGCTTCAAAATCGACACATCCCTTCATCTTTGGAAACAAGATCAAACCAGTTATGGCGAAGGCTAGGATTTGTGGATGTTTCTCTCTTTGAGTCACACAAAATTGTTCTTTAATGTCCGCCCAATACCAAACACGTTTTCCTTTCATCCATTGGGCCGGAACTCCTACCAGTGGGTCTAACCTTAGTTTGACATCAGTAGACTCGGCGAGGAAATTCTGATAAATACTTGATATTGGGGGCTCAAAGCAAAGTAGTGCGGCATACTCCTCTAGGGTAGGGGTAAGGTCCAATCCTTGATCGAACGAGAAGCAACGGTAATAGGGGTCCTAAAATTTCAAGGCCGCTTGGATGCACCCGAGGTCAATTTTGACATCCATCAAAGCTGCAAGTTTCCCGTACTTGCACCGAAATAGGACTTCCTCTTCCTCGATCAATTCGTTCCTTAGCTTCCTTAGCTCTGAAATATCAAATTCCACCACTTCTGTCCCAATCTTAGTCGTGATATCGGGAACAAAATCAGGTTTCAACATATCCCCGTGCTCTAACTGATCATTATAGCTCCAGATCCCGAAAGTATTAAGCGGAAGTTTCATTGGTGTTGCCATTTTGAGTGAACAAGTAAGACGGGGTTGTTTATGAGAAGTAAAATTCTTGTGTTAGTGGTTAAAACAATAAATTATGAGGACGATATAAACACACAACAAACATGTAAACATGTGATAAATGCACGAACATGATGCATATGTTGGGGCTCTGATTCCAACAAAAATTCTTTTCTAACTGGCTGAAAGGTTCTCAGATGATACCCTGAAAGGGGTCCCTCAGTAAATGGATATTTGATTGCTTCACCGAATCACAAAGGATCACGGGGCGCTCAACCGTTTAGGGGTTCAAGTCTGAGTTAGGGTTCATGAAAACACATTGGGACCTGGGCCCACAACGCTTCACTAATACCTTCCTAAATTTTTTTTGGTAACATGGCCCAGCAATAAGGCACTTAATACGTGAAATGCATATGAACGATTTATCAAAGCGAATAACAAATAACAATCACGAAAAAAAATTAAATAAAGTGAGTAAATAATAATAAAAAAACAAACACCATAAAACCGGCTTCGACCCTAATTCCCCAGTAAAGTTGCCAAACTGTCGCACCCCTTTTTCGTTGAAAACGAGTATAGGTTCGGCACGGATGCTAAGCATAAATGGATGCTTCGCATAATGAAAATGAAGTCGTCACCCTATTTTCTAAGGTTTAGGGAACCTAAGCGTCATGGCATAAAGAAATAAAAACTAAGGCACATGTGGTCTAAACCTAAGAACGAAGGTTCGAGGTCGTATTATGGACTCGGGAAGGTGTTAGGCACCCGAGTCACATCCTTTAAAAAGGTTACCGGTTATAAAGTTGAAAGGTGTTGTTATGTTCAATTTTTAATACGAAAAATGAATAAATCATCGAAGCATGTCAACCAATCTCGTGCACGGAAACGGGCCATTTTCCAATCATTTACAAAGTAAACGATCGTAGAGCGTCTACCGAAATCCTGTTACGACAATTGGGCCACTTTTTGATTATTCAAACATTTTTTCACAAGTGATTTGGGCCCTCAACGGTGACGTTACATCTTAGCATTCTTCGTTGGGACATTGTTATTTCTGATCGGGACCGAAGGACGGGGTTACCGTTTGTTCGTATGCTAGACGGGCGTTCCCCCCTTTTTATCATCGGGTCATGCATGATTAATTATTTAATTACTACGTGATCTATCATGGCAAAACTAGCACAATACCAATTTAATAAATGCAAATAAACTGTGTGGGATCGAAGCCACCATGCTCATGTATCAATGTATAACAATTAATTCCTTGGCAAAAAAAAACGAGTGATTTAAACATGTTATTCATACGAGATTGATTCATTTCAATGATAATTATCATGCATATGAATATTTCGAGTTTTCTAGCATTTCTAAATATCATGCGTACGAATAATATTTACGAAAAATATTGAATAAATAAAAACGGGTAGAAAGCGTACTTGCGTTGCGTGAACTTGATCTACCTTACAAAACGAAAGTATTAGCGATAGTTCGATTGAAAATAAATAATGAACAAGTAAAATAAACATTTAATCAACTTCAAACAAGCAAGTAATTAATTAAACATGGCAAGTGAGCAACAAAATATTTTAACACATGTGAGTGTATGAACATATTGATAAATAATTAACATGGCAAAAATTACAAAAAAGAAAGCATATAAAAATAATCATACGATTTAAACAATGACGTAATTATACATTAAATAGGGCACACGAGTATTTAATTAAATATAACATATAAATATTTAATTAGATATGACATACAAATATTTAATTAAATAATTCATACAAGTATTTAATTAAACATATAAATATTTAATTAAATATGGTATATAAGTGTTTAATTAAATATAACATGCGATTTAAACATAGCATACGAGCACGCAATAAAATAACACCAAAAAGTGACTCGAATAGTTGACGAAAAATATTTGGGCCATTCCCACATGCTGGAATTTAATTAAAATGGGCCAGGAATAATTCCTAGGCCCATGAATTAAAACGGAAAAAGGGAACAGATGGGCTTGGCTTAAGCCAAGGCCTATCTGTGTTAAAAAAAAAGAACAGGACGGGCTTGGCCCATCACCTTTCTTCTTCAACCCGTGCGTGATACTGTTCTTCTTCTTCCTTGCGCCGGCCCTAAGGCCAGTGTTCCAAGGCTCACGACCGGTCACCAAAACAAACGAAGATGCGTCATAATGCACAGAGATGAAACACGACTAAACCACGACCAAAACCCAGCAAAAATTAGACCATTTAATTACAAACAAAACTTAATTTGACGATTGAATATATATGCATTAAAACCAAAAAATTGCAATTAATTAAACAAGGAAGCAGGCATTTAAATTGAAGCAAGAGAAGCACATATAACATGTAAACTAAACATTTGAAGCAAGTTTAGGTAATTAATTGAGTTGATAAATGCATAAATGAAAATTTGAAGAGAAATGGAAGAATGCTTACAATGCTTGCTTGCTCCGTTTGTCTGTCCGTTATGGGGTGAGAATGCCTCCCCCTCTAGGTTTGTAAATAGTTAGGTATTTATAGGTGGAGGTTTGGTCGATTGTTTGGTGAGCAAGCCATGGTGACGCGGCTCGTTTTTGTGTGGCTGAAAATGAAGGGAAGCAATGGGAAGGAGTGACTGGGCATTCTAGAAGCAGTGACAGGGTCTGATGACTAGGCTTCCTTCTCGAAGCAATGACGCGGCTGGTTCTTAGAAGCATGCACGGCTTCAAATTGGAAAGGAAAAGGTTGCGGGAAAAGAAAAAGGGAGTGGATGAATGTTTAAATCACGTGACCGTTGGATGGTTGAATAAGGGAGCAGTCAACCAATCCAATGGTTGATTAAAAAGAAAGAAGAAAAATGCTTAGTAATTAATTATGGGCTCGATCTATCAGTGTGATGAAACTGGTGAGAAGTTCGAACGAAAGAAACTAACGTTATAGAGAAAAATATGACGATTGAGATGATGCGAACAAAAATTTGAGCTCAACTCTCTAAACACATTTATTTTGACAAAGTGTCGAAAAGGCTCGTTCGGGACCTAATAAGACTAAAAAAGTAAAAGAACCAAAAATGATAGAAAAAAATGAAAGAATACGAAAGGACTCGAGCTGGGCCGAGAGATTATTAACGGTTAGTGAAAATATAAAAATAAATATAACTATAATTGATTAAGCGCGTTAAAATGCGGGCATGCTATTTTGCAGGTGATTGAACGTGCTAGCGTCAAAATTCGGGTACCAACAAACAATATTTCAGATTTGTATCTTTTCTTTTATCCTTATCTTTTACTTTTGAAAGAGTTAGAGTAGGACTAGGAAGCAGTGAACCTTATAAGATGTTGGAAACTCTTTTAAAAGGAGACTCTCTCATTCTAGACTCTCTTCTCCTTCATGAAAACAATTTCCATTTGCTCTGTATTTTTCCGATTGGGAATTTATATAATTAATTTCTTTTATGCAATCAGATTTTCATCTTTCTTCCATGAGTATGTCTAGCTAAACACCTATCTTAGTAAGGGTTGATCAACCACGTTCTTATGCTTTGTGAGATCTAAATATTCTTAATAATCTCTACATCCGTAATCATTTTATTTCTTGATTTAACGAATCGCTAACTTGTTAGAGATAAGACTTGATCACTCTTATATTTTAGTAGAGAAGAGTTGCAGTCAGCCTAGAAGGGGACGAGCGAAACCAGATAGGCCAAGTAGACAACCAGTCTCTTGAAGGCTGGTAGGAAATAAATGATATAGTCCAGACCATATTGAAAACCTAAGGCCTCGATTGGGAGGTAGCTTGGGCTAGGTGTTGTCTTCCCTTAAGCCATTGAGGAAGCGAACAACCAATCAAGACAGCAGCCAAAAGAGTAAACTCTTTAGCCAGCAAGGTGCTCTTTGGTTAGGATTACCAGGAATGGGAGCACCCGCCAGGTAATTAGAAGAGGAGGGAAGCAAGAGTGTACAGGAGTCCTTGCACTTTATAGCAGCGCTATGGAAGTAGAGACAAATACCCTTTGAATCAGTGATCAAAGCTTAAGAAAGCAGCTCTAAGAAATTCCCTTACCGGGAATCATCCTCGCCTGAATTTTTATTCCAGGCCATCAGTCTTGGCCAAGTCTCTGACTACGCCTACTTTACCGCTTAATTGTTATTCTTTTGTTTCTAGTTTCAGAATCAACAAAACAAATCCAGTGACGAGGAAGTCAACCAAAAACTAAAATTTCCTAGAGGTCTCTATGGACGATCCTCTTACCGCTATCTGTAAGTCCATTGTGGATAGTGAGATATTGTAACTCTACCCTATTTTTACATTCATTATTACAACTATTTTCTATGCTCTCGACATGCAATCAAAATTTGGCGCCGTTGCCGGGGACTTCTAGCGGTGTTTTGTAGTTTTTGTTTTTGTTTTTTTATTTTTGCAGTTAATTAACTCCGACAACGAGCTTGGCCAAGCCGTAGGCCAAGCAGAACCATAGGTTCCAAACATGGCAGAAAATCAGCAAGTGCGGATGATGAGGGAGCTGAACAGGAGACCTATTCCTGTATCCAGCTTGCCCTCGTACCAAATGATTGGTCCATAAAGACCAATATAATAGCCAACCTCACTAAATTCCATGGCTACTCAAATGAAAACCCATACACCCACCTAAGAAACCTTCATCTCCAATGCGACGCCTTGAAACCAGCCACCGTTTCCATTGAAAGAGCAAAGCTAAAAACATTTCCATGGTCCCTCGAGGACTCAGCTAAAAACTGGTTTTACAGCCTACCCCATAATACCATAACTACATGGACCGAAATGTCTACAGTGTTTCTCAATAAATACTGGAATGCAACCAAGGCAGGGGCGGCTAGAAAAAACTTAGTTTATGTCCAGCAACCAGGCAATGAAAGCCTTGGTGAGTACCACCAAAGATTCCAGGACTTACAGGATATTTTTCCAACACATGGAGTGACTAACCAAGCCTTAGTCCAGTATTTTTGTGACAGAATGTGCCAGAAGGATAAAGAGCGAGTAGATGCCGCAGCTAGAGGAGCTTTACAGGATCTCACTCCAACTCGGGCCAAGCTATTACTCTAGACAATGGCAGACAATTGCCAGAACAACGCATCCGCAGAGAGAAATTATGTTCCTTTTAATTTAAATGCTATTAATGTTGAATAGAAATTGACTGAAATATCTAACATGCTTCAAAATCTCTCTGCAGGTGTACTAGTACAGGCGGCAGCCCCTGAACAGGTAGCCATGGTGTGCGGAGTATGTCAACAATAGGATCATCTGACACACAATTGCTACATGGTGCAGCAACCAAGTGATCCAGTTCAAGTGAACGCGGTGTATGGGTACAATCAAAACTAGTTCCCTCATGAAAGAAACCAGTACTTTTGGAGGAGCCACCCAAATCTGAGATGGCAACAAGATCCACCCCAGCAGAGTCAGAGTCAGCTTGGTCAACCTCAGCAATCGCCGATTAACTTTCAACATTTCCGGCCCTGGCCTCCACAGAACCATCCTCCTGCGCCACAACCTCTCCAGATCACCAGCGTGCCTATGGAAGAGACCTCACAGTAGTTCATGCAAGCAACACAGTTGAGCCTGGCCGAGATGCAAAAGCAGATGAGTAAGTTGGTTGTGAAACAGCAAAATACCCAAGGTAAGTTACCATCAACCACAGTGGATAATCCCAAATATAATGTTAGTGCCATGAGTTTGAGGAGTGGAAGAGACTTACCTGAAAGAGTTAGTGCAAAGACTGATCCAGAAGTCCAGATGCAGACAGTGGAACCAGAGGCAATAATTTTTTTCACAATTTTTTTCTTGCAACTAAGGGTGGCAGTGGATTAATGGATATCCATACCTACCATATCCATTAATTATCCATTTACAGTATCCATTGGTAAATGGTATGGATATGGATTTGAATATTTATTATCGACGGTAAATGATATGGATATGGTTTTGCATTTTTAATTATCCACATTATCCATTTTATATATATATATATATGCTTTAAACTGAAATATATAATATATAGTCTTATAATAAGTTAATTAATAATAAGTTTGTATTATAATATATTGATTGAGCATTAATTTCTCGTACTTTTGTTGTCTAATTACTTGTAAATTGGGCAGTAAAGCTATTGATTTCTATGGATTCTCCCCACTTTTGCAGAAATTACTTGGAAGTTGATTAAATGGAGAATATCACCTACGGAGCACAAAATTAGGCATTTAAAACTGTCTTGGCCAAGACAATCGAGACGGACCGTAGCGGAGACTTTGGGCAAAGATAAGGATGCGAGGTGGCGGTTGCAACAGAAAAATGGAATTTAAGGGATCTGCTGCATTGAAGATTATCGGCAAGAATCCTTAACTGGATCTCCCTCTTAGGATAATATTTTGAATTTCCAAACAAACAATATTTCGGATTTGTATCTTTTCTTTTATCCTTATTTTTTACCTTTGAAAGAGTTAGAGTAGGACTAGGAAGCAGTGAAGCTTATAAGTTGTTAGAAACTCTTTTTGAAGGGGACTCTCTCTCACTCTAGACACTCTTATCCTTCACGAAAATAATTTCCATTTATTTTGAGGTTGGCTAAACGATGACATCATTGACATGTCATTACCAAAATGATACATTCTCTCACATTTTATTTTCATTTATATTATAGATTATAGATTATAGATTTGATCTTTGCATAAATAACTAATATTTTTACTTACTAAAAGCATTTTATATTTAATTGGAATATTGTCATTGCCAGAAAAAGAGGCTTAAGAGACCAACATTTAGTTACAAAATATTTTTTTTCACTTACGGTGACTCTCTGAGGACTAATTAATGACAACAAAAAAGTTTTTTTAGAAAAAATAATAATTAGGCGTTTGGGACTCCAATAGCCACAATTTAATGACACTTTTTAGTGACACATTTTTGGCCTCTATTGTGTTGATAAAGTGTCGCGAGTCCTCCAAATAAATGGGAGAAAATATGTTATGATATATTTGTAACTTATTAATGACCACTTGTTTATGACAAAAAAAAATATTTAATATCGTCTTTATGATATATGAATTAGCAGAAAAAAATACTATAATGATATCACATAAAGAAAAGTTAGTGATAGTTTGTACTGAGAATACTATTTGCTATCAATGTGTTGATATTAGGGAATTGATAAAATATAAAGGCTAAAAATGATATAGAGACATTTTGAGTGACGAGCTTTAGAGAAGAAAAAATATTTGGCCTAATGTGTTAATAACGTTGGTCTAATGTGTTAATAACATGACGGGAATCCTAGAAATTAATTAGTGACTACTTTTTTATGAAACAAATGTCTATCACTAATATCATCTCTAAGAGTGTGGAATTAGCATAATAAAAAAATTAGAGTAATATAGAGACAATTTGAATGACACTTTGTATTGACAAAAAAGAAATACTAATCAATAACAAGATTTTAGAGGCAAGAATTCTATGAGATTATTCTATGATATATTTCTAACCTACTAGTGACCCTTGTTAATGTCAAAATTTATCGCAAATAAAAATGTTTGAAAGATATTAAGACACTACAATATTGGTCACAAAAAATATTCTAACAAAATGTTCCTTCAATTGATTATATATAACATTTACTAACTATAATTTGGTGCTAAAAAAATATTTTATTATTATAATATTTATTCTTATTAGTTATTTTAGTTATCTCTTCATGTGAGTATTTTCAGTTCTATAAAAAAATTATCATAAAAATATAATAAATTATATTATTATATTTTTAGCACGAGTAAAATTGATTTTCTTGACTATTCTATAAAATTAAGTGAATAATTGATACTGAGATTAAATTTAAAGACATTATTTATTTATATATATAAAAAAAATTATACTAAATGTACTAATTTCTAAATACTAACGGTTTTACTAATTGATGTCACAATGATTTAAAATTACACAAGCAAGTATAGTATGAATGCAAAGTATTTGTTTTGTGCTAAAAGTTATGAATGCAAGTGAATAAAAGTTCTAAACTAAAAGTGTAATATAAGCCTATTTATAAAAAAATCCAAAAAAAATCCATGCGTGAGTCATATAAAGGAAACAAAAAGAGAGAAAGTAACATAACATCCGGTGTAGCAAAATACAATTACCGAAGGGACTTGGAGTGCATTATTGATGCTCTTTGGCGGACCGACTTTGGGTTTTTGCATCAGCAATATGCACTTACAAATAGCTAGGAAACAGTTGACCTTTAGCTGCTATGGTGATACAATACCTCCTCTCTAAATTTTTTTCTTCCTACATGACAAAAACCTCAATCACTAACATGTCACACCTTGTTTTCAACTGCCCAACTAACCATGGTGTAGACAGTTACCCCAATCACTACTATTTAGTATTTAATTCTTACATTCTTAAACAAGATTAGATTGTCCAGGTTCGGTTTAAAGGGGAAGTGATTTTTCACGCAAAAAAATTGTTTATAGAACATGGTTAAATATTTTTCTTGACCATGTCCCTATCTGAATATATCAAATTTATACGATGATTGATTGTGGTCAAATAGTAAGATATTTGTCTATTTGATTGAGCACTTATTTGGTATTAAATTATTATCTATTTCGTCGGTTTTAGATAATGATACTGCTGATATTTGGTGGATTTCCTTCCTTTTTACAGAAACTAATTAAAAGAACCAAACAAGAAGGAAAGGAACAAAAACGCTAAGAAAAAGAGCAAAAAAAAGAAGAAGATAGTGGTGAAAAGAACCCAGTAAAAGTGAGTGTGTCTCTTCCCTAGGCCTAGGAGTGAATCACTCAGCGTCAATGAAAAGTGTCTCTTCCCTAGGCCTAGGAGTGAATCACTCAGCGTCAATGGAAAGTCTCTTCCCTAGGCCTAGGATGACTCCCCAAGGACGATTTCCCTATGCCTAGGATGATTTCAACTGGGCCTGGAATTCAGCACACTGGGCCTGGACCGCCAGTCAGGAAGAGTCATCAGCCCTTCTGCTTCTAGAAAAAGACTCACAACACAACAACACCTTTGCATTCAGCAGACAATTATCCAAAAGAGTCTCAATTTTGTAAAACTTCTCAAGGGATAAGAACAATTAGTTTTCTATTTTATCTAGGACTCTAGGAATTTAATTAGGCCGAGACTACTTAGAGGCGAGAGCGGTAGAGATCGACATCATCTCTCCTTTTCTAGTTTTCTCTATTTTTTTCGTTTCTACAACTAGGCAGTAGCTACTGAGATTCCATTGTTCTATTGCTCTCCTCGTCTTCTTCCTAGAAAGAGGAGATTTTCCGATTTTATGCAATTATTTCCTTTTATATTTTAATTATGTCTCTGTCTAGCTAAATCATTCATTCCTGGTAAAGACTCTAAGGCTCATAATTCCAGTATTATGAGGTATAAATGCATTAAATAAATTATGAATTTTGTATTTCTTCTCTTTTTGATTTATTGTCAATTTATTCTTGTTTGATTTAAGCATGATCAACTTAAGTTTTAAATATGAATAATTACTTTTTTTTCTAATAACTTTGGGTCTACATTGTTAGTAGGAATCAGCAAGGTAGCTCTTCCCTAGGTTAAGGAGGCATACCTGAAAGTGACACTTCCCTTAGACCTAGGGAAGAGGAGGGCATCCTGCGAGAGCTGTTGAGGAGGCAAGAAGAGCAGACAAGCCTACTGAAGAGGTTGTTGGACAAGCAGCAAGTCACAAATTCCCTTCACCGCTAGCTTCTTGAGAAGCTCGAGGGTTCTTTCCCGCCACCACCATCACCCATTGCCTAATTAGCCCCTCAGGTTCCATCTTTCTTTTACTGTTTTCTTTTTCTTTTTTCTGTCTATGTTTTCATTTTTGTTTTCTATTTTTCTCCAAACCGACACATTAGGGACAATGTGTCCTTTAAGTGTGGGGGAGGGATTTTTAGGACTTTTGTGACTATTTGTACATATGTGCTTGTGATAGTGTTTCATTTTCTTATTTTTTGCTTGGATTGCTTGGATCTAATTAAAAATTCTGCATGGTTTTCCTTTCATTTTTCTGTGTGTTTCTAGGTAGACATGCATGACTGCTTGTTTTATTTTTCAAAATCATAACCCAAAATTTAATTCTAGTCACTTGTCTCATCACTAGAAAGTGGATGAGATGTGTTCAGGGTATTGGATGTGTTTCTAGGTAGTCATGGTGCTATTTGGATGAGATGTGTTCAGGGTATTGATCGGTCCTTGATAGTCTAGTATGGATTTGGCAATAGAAGTGCCTAGGTAATTCTAGTGGTGAGACATGTGATTGAATGAAAATTCTAGATTTCTGATTTTTGGGTTTGTTTGCTTTTGTGATGGAAATGCTTGAGGGCAAGCATTAGGGGAGTGTGGGAGATTTGATTGAGTGCTTATTTGGTATAAAATTATTATCTATTTCGTCGTTTTTAGATAATGATACTACTGATATTTGGTGGATTTCCTTCCTTTTTGCAGAAACTAATTAAAAGAACCAAACAAGAAGGAAAGGAACATAAACGCTAAGAAAAAAAGAAAAAAGAAGAAGATAGTGGTGAAAAGAACCTAGTAAAAGTGAACGTGTCTCTTCCCTAGGCCTAGGGAGAGTTTATCAGCACCAAAAGTGAACATAGCGCTCTTAGGCCTAGGAGCGAATCACTCAGCGTCAATGGAAAGTGTCTCTTCCCTAGGCCTAGGACGATTTCCCTCGGCCTAGGATGATTTCAGCTAGGCCTGGAATTCAGCACACCAGGATTGGACCGCCAGTTAGGAAGAGTCATCATCCCTTCTGCTTCTAGAAAAAGACTCATAACACAACAACACCTCTGCATTCGATAGATAATTATCCAAAAGAGTCTCAATTTTGTAAAACTTCTCAAGGGATAAGAACAATTAGTTTTCTATTTTATCTAGGACTCTAGTAATTTAATTGGGTCGAGACTACTTAGAGGCGAGAGCAGCAGGGATCGACATCATCTCTCCTTTTCTAGTTTTCTCTATTTTTTTCATTTTTGCAACTGGGCAGTAGCTACTGAGACTCTATTGTTCTACTGCTCTCCTCGTCTTCTTTCTAGAAACAATGAGATTTTTCAGTTTTATGCAATTATTTCCTTTTATATTTTAATTATGTCTCTATCTAGCTAAATCATTCGTTCCTAGTAAAGACTCTAAGGCTCATAATTCCAGTATTGTGAGGTCAAAATGCATTTAATAAATTATGAATTTTGTATTTCTTCTCTTTTTGATTTCTTGTCAATTTATTCTTATTTGATTTAAGCACGATCAACTTAGGTTTTAAATCTGAATAATTACTATTTTTTTAATAACTTTGGGTCTACATTGTTAGTAGGAATCCGTAGGCAACTAGTTCGTGGCCAGCCGGGACTCAACTAGAAAAAGAGAAGAATTAGGCTTATAGGGGCGAGGGGTCTCTTCCCTAGGTCTAGGGACGGTCTCTCCCTATTTTGATCAACCACTTGGTTAAATTCTATAAGTGAACCTTAGAATTGCTAAGGAGGTTAGGGTTCTTAATAGAGGGTCTCTTTAAAAAACTTGATTAGGAGAAGAGTAAGAAGTCTAAGTGAACCTGACTTTTATAGTCACCCTGTGAGACTCAATTTTAAACATCTTTGCATCAATGGTCAATACATAAGAATTATGACCTTAGTTATGTCTCTACTGTTCCATCATCTACTCCTATTCATTATTTATTTATTTATTATCTTTATTACACTCTGTTCCGTTAATTAGTTACAACAAAAAAACCCCTTATATTGGTTAATATCATTATTTCAATCGGTCATATTCGGATACTAAAATTAGACTTAAATCTCTATGGAACAAACCTCTTATTACTTACTGCAATATTTTTTATTTCAGTGTAATAGATTGTATTTATTTTATTTTTGACAGATTCGTCGTTACTCTTAACTAAAGTTATATACTCTTTATAGAAGCTTAAAAATAATAAACGAGGTTGGTTCGACATACTTCACAAACCTAACCATTGACCTAACATCCTTCACTATCCCCACCTTTTGTTTTTCTCTGAAACTCTTGCATAAATTAATCATCTTCATTTTGTTCTTAAAAAAAAAAAGATGGCGAGAGTGACGACCCATAAAGCTTTAATTTAATTATACTTTTCTAGTCCGTACATGACAAAATCCTACAACAACAAAAAAATGTATAAATTAATGATTAGAAAATTATAATCTGTTTCTTAAACATAATAGTTCCACTATTGGAAAGACAATCACCGGTTACGTAATTCCTTCGACCACCGTTCCACCAATTGCTAACATTACTAAGAGTAGGTCCATCTCGTGTCATCAAGAAATTAATTAATTGGGTATATATATATCTTATACCAGAGTTATCTCATATGTCGGGTTCATGAATCATAAAAGGAGACTTTTAGTACATATCTCAGTTTATATTTTATTATTATAATTTAAATTAATATTAGGAGGCATATTAGAAAGAAATTAAATACAATATTTCTTGCATAAAAATATAAAATTAATTTTTATTTATATCAAAACAATTCACATGTTAATATTCATAATTTTCCTATAATGGTAATTAAGACCACAATCTAGATTTAGAATATTTGTAACAAATCATGGCTAGTTACATTAGGTTGGTTTTTATATGTTTTTGTTATCCGCAACCCATAAAGATTCGTCATCTCATTGATAATTTACTAATTATACACAAAATGTTCTAGAAAAGATATTATTCTGTGTTCTTATCAAGTGTTTTGCTTTTGTGATCATGCCATGCCTTCTTTATACAGGCCAGTTACAAAATTTGTTTACCGACTTAGATCCAACCTTTTTCTTTCTACCGGTGAAGAAGAGATTCGAAATAAAAAACCCTAATAAAAAATTACCATTTACTAATAATTAATGAATCACATCTCTCTTAGATGTATATCCAAATCTATCTTCTTTGTATATAATATTCAGAAAGAATATAATTGGATAAACATGATGGTTATGATCAAGGATAAACATTATGGTTATATATTTATAAATGCTATCATGTACTTTAATTTTTTACTTTTTAGAAGTAAAAAAATATAAATTACATTTTTTTAACTTATTGAACTATAAACCATGTTTGGGTAATATGTAGTTACGTAGAAAGGTGAGAAACCCGTTAACAACTAAAATTAAAGTACAATTATATGTGCAACAAAGAGTAGAAAACATTTTGGTTTGGATTAATGAAATTGTTGGCCTTTATTGTAAACTATTTTGTTTAATTAGGTACTTGTGATAAGGTAAAATTGGAACCCGCATATCATGTTAACGTGCTGCTATAAATTTGTTTAGTTTGGTCTTTATGGTGGTACAAATTTTCTAACAGAGTTAATGTAATTATTGGTGTTAATTAGGTGATTCGATTACGTAAAATTTAACCAAAAATAAATCAACAATAATAAGAACAAATTGATATAAATAAAAAACGTTAGAGGTTTAAAATTAATTTTAATAGAATGAGGACTAAATCAGGAACAACCAATACATAGGGGTGAATTTAAACTTTCCCTAAAATACAACTACCCAAACGGCCCGTTGGTACATAATTTTCACGCCTGTTCACTCACTCACTCTCCCTCCATTTTGTTTTTACTCGTCGCCTGAAAGGACAGAAAAAAGAAAAGGGAAAATAAAGAAAGAAAAAGAAATACCAGTGCTGCTAGTATTTATGCTTACTCACAACACACTACCTCCTCCTCATTCACGCGAAAATCCTCCTGTATTCCGTAACCTGTTCGCAAAAAAACTGTCTTGCAGCACTACTCCACACGTATTCCCTTTCTTTGGCTCCATTTTCTCAGTCTCTTCTGCTCTTTGTCATCTTGCATTTTCTGTGCGCCTTTTCTCTTTCAGGTCATGTAACTCTGCACCTCTCCTTACATTCACACCTAAAGCTTCTGTCTTGTTCCTCAAAAGGGTCTCTTTTGATTAATGTAACTTTGTGGAAAGTTTTGATTGATGCCCATCTCGTTAAAACTGTTCTGAATCGATTTTCTGTTGTGATTTCTATCATGAGTTGTCGTTAATCTTCTCGTCTAGACACATGTTGTTCACTGTCTTTGGAATTTTCAAGGCTTTCTTTGAGTTCTTTTAATGCCCATTTGGTTTCAAATTGTCCAAAACAGTTAAAAAATGCAGTCTTTGATGATGGGTCCTCGTTAGTTTGTAAGTTTTTGCTCTTTGAGTATAGTTTCTTTTGAGCTTGACTTGAATTTTGGCTTGTTTTCAGCTTCTGGTAGAACATGTAATTTTAATCTGTCAACCACATTGGTTTGCTTTTTTGGCGGGGCATTGCTGATGAATACAAGTGTTTTTTCGATAATGAAGTAAAAGTTCAGTGTTAATGGATCTAAATTTCATGGGATTGAAACGCTAATAGGATCTGAGCACATGGAGAGTATCTGTTTTTTCCGTTAATTTTGAGAGTTCTATTCACTATGGATTCCATACGCTAGCATCCTTCATTCTTAAGGGATACAGTGGAATTTTAAGTGATTATATTCATTGCTAACTGATATTCTTTTGTCCTTCATATAAAATACACCAGTATCATTCTTTATATAGTAGCTCAAATGGAAGATTCTTCAACTGTATATAGCTTACTGTTAGGTTGAACCCATTTTACCAATGGTTAGTTTAGGAGTACATTTCTGCCCTTCTTCTGGTCCATCTGCCCATTGGTCCCAATTGGTATCTTCAGCTATGGAAGTTTAGCTACCATATTTGCCTCTCGAGTTGTCTAAATCCTGTTTTGAGTCTGTTATTTTGTGTTCTATCTTGATTAGCTGTTTGTTGAAATATTTTTTTAAGAGTCTGTTTCACTCCTTCATAGTTACCATAACTTTTGAGTTAACATGGAGGAAACATTTGTTCCCTTCCGTGGAATAAAAAACGATCTCAAAGGAAGACTATTGTGTTACAAGCAAGACTGGACAGGTGGCTTGCGAGCCGGAATCAGGTTTGTGATTCTTCTTGTTTATCTTAATTGAAAGTACTATAGTATTAGTATCTGATTGTAAGGAATTTGAATAAGCATGTGAATTATCAGGAGAATATTTTTTTTTGGCGATGGTGGTAAAATGCAGATATGCGGTGCCTTAAAAAATGTTCTTATAAAAATGATAGCCATTATTTCCTTTCATTAGGATCCTCGCTCCAACAACATATATATTCTTTGCTTCAGCAATTCCAGTGATATCCTTTGGAGAACAGCTGGAGAGGAATACAGGTCCATTAGCTTTTTATGTTTTTACTGTCCTTTTATTCATACTTCAGTCATCATCTGCCTTGAGATGAGATTTTGATCACATGTTACAGATGGAACTTTGACAGCAGTGCAAACTCTGGCATCAACAGCCCTCTGTGGCATTATACATTCAGTTGTTGGGGGACAGCCCCTGCTCATACTAGGGGTTGCTGAGCCAACAGTACTTATGTATACATTTATGTTTAACTTTGCAAAGGATCGGAATGACTTGGGGCCAAAGCTATTCTTAGCCTGGACAGGATGGTATTATTTAAGCATTCTTTGATTAGCTTATATTGATGGTGTAATTTTCTGGTGACACTAAAATATTTCATTAACTTGGGTGACAGGGTCTGTGTTTGGACGGCCTTGTTGCTCTTCTTGCTAGCAGTTTTGGGTGCATGCTCTATAATCAACAGATTTACACGTATAGCGGGTGAATTGTTTGGTCTGCTTATTGCAATGCTCTTCATGCAGCAAGCCATAAGGGTCAGTAATCATAATGCGTTCACTTTTTTTTTGTGCCGTAGACACATAAGGGATTCAAATGCTCTCTTTTTTTCTTCAAAAAGCTACATTCAAGTAGAGGCCAATTTTCATTTCTTCATTGATTGTCAAGGTCCTTCTTTTTACAAGTGTTTTTCTGCACAGTAACATGACAACCCACTAGCATCAGTAGAAACTCCTTCATCGCACTTTAAACGTATGAATTTAATCCTACAGGGAGTTATAGAGGAGTTCGGCATACCCCAGAGGGAAAATTCTAATCAGACCGCGCTGCAATCATCTTGGCGATTTGCTAATGGAATGTTTGCGCTAGTTCTGTCCTTTGGCCTTCTTCTGACTGCACTGAAGAGCCGGAAAGCTAGATCATGGCGTTATGGGGCAGGTAGAGGAGTTATTCAAAGTCTTAAATAAAGTCTCACATCTGTTGCTTTATGTTTCATTATCATCGTTGTATTGCGGTAGCTTGCCTCTTCTTTCCAGTAAATTGGTTAACCACCTTTCATTTGGTTTTCTGTGCTTGTATAAAACTTCATGGTCAGCTCTGTAACTATTATTAACCATTCTTACTACTTTATTTTCATTCGAAAGGATGGCTACGAGGATTTGTTGCGGACTATGGAGTTCCACTAATGGTACTTGTGTGGACTGCTGTATCTTACATACCAGCGAAAGATGTTCCAACAGGTATCCCAAGGCGGCTTTACAGTCCAAATCCATGGTCTTCTGGTGCATATTCAAATTGGACAGTTATCAAGGTGAAGCCCAGAGTACAACTGCAGTCAAGTGCTTTATCTTATTGTCTATACAGCACCCTTACTGTGGTTGGTTATGCAGGAGATGGTCAATGTACCTCCTTTATACATAGTCGGAGCATTTATTCCTGCAACCATGATTGCTGTGCTTTATTACTTTGATCACAGTGTTGCATCTCAACTTGCACAACAAAAGGAATTCAATTTGAAGAAACCAGCTTCCTATCATTATGATCTTCTGCTTTTGGGGTTCTTGGTAAGCTGTTGCTCTGAAACATTTGTTATAATGGCTCAACATAAAATCGTCCAGTTAACCACAAGCAGTTTTACACGTGTTATCTTCTCTGCTTTTTTAACTGATCTTATTTACCTTACTAGGTTATACTGTGTGGGCTTATTGGCATCCCCCCGTCAAATGGTGTAATTCCGCAGTCTCCGATGCATACAAAAAGCTTGGCTACCCTTAAACATCAGGTAATGGTATTAGTCTTTCTACCAGATTCAAAATATGGATATGGCTTGTACGATATGCGAGGTTTAATGTAAAACTTTTTGTAGTTGTAGTCTTCATTAGTCATCAATACTATTTATCTGGTTTTGAAATTCAAGTAGTTTCTTTCCATAAAAAAGAAGAAAGGGTTCAGATGATGAGACGGTAGGAATATATTAAACCCCTTATTTTTACATTGCTGGGAAGCTGGAGGAAACTCTGACCTTTTAGTCCACCATTTTACTGCAAAGAATCCATGAGCTGGATCTTAGTCTTGGCTATTTGAAGTAAGCCATGGCTTAGCTCTTAAGTGTTAGGATCATCAACATTCTTCGTGAATATCTCTTATGACTAAATAATTCTCTTCCCTGTTCCCTAGTAAGTGCTTTATATTCTACAATGGTGTAGGTGTCATTTCACTTTATGTATACATACAGCAAAATTACAAAAAAAAAATTACACTAATGTGGCAACGTTTGAATTGTACATCTTCACTTTATGACCACACCACTTGAAATGACATCATCCATATTATGCCAGATCAATTGGTATGAAAATTTTGTAAAGTTTGTTAGTGCGTAAAGCATTTTCCTTGTATATTATGTTTCTTATTAAAGATTTATGATTGATTATTTTCCTGTTTGTTTCTTTACTTTTGAACAGCTTTTGCGGAACAAACTTGTTGCAACAGCCCGAAAAAGTATGCGTAAGAATTCAAATCTTGGACAGTTGTACCGAAGCATGCAAGAAGCTTACAATGAAATGCAGACCCCATTAGTTTATCAATTGCCATCCTCTTTGGTAGGTTGACCTTCTTATAATGCTTTGTGTTATAAGCGGTTGGTTCCTTTACATTTTTTCTCCTCACCTTTAATTCAAATAGGGACTAAAAGAGTTGAAAGAATCCACAATCCAATTGGCGTCAAGCACTGGCTACATTGATGCACCTGTTGATGAGACTGTGTTTGATGTTGATAAAGATGTAGACGATCTTTTACCAGTTGAAGTCAAAGAACAACGCTTCAGCAATCTGCTTCAGGCACTTATGGTTGGCTGTTGTGTTGGTGCTATGCCTCTCCTGCAAAAGATCCCAACTTCAGTTCTTTGGGGCTACTTTGCTTTCATGGCGATCGAAAGTTTGCCTGGGAATCAATTCTGGGAGAGAATACTGTTGATTTTTACTGCGCCAAGTCGAAGATACAAGTACGTTATATATATTAATTTCGCTGGTTAATATTTAATCAGGAACTCACTAGACAATACATTTGAACTGAGTAGTGACGTTATGATTTATGATGGCTGTAGTGTAGTCTTTGCAGTGATGCTGCTCGGATAATTTAACCATCTGATCCCCATCTTATTCCTCAGGGTGTTGGAGGAGTATCATGCAACCTTCATCGAGACAGTGCCGTTTAAAGCTATTGCCACCTTCACCTTGTTCCAGACGACTTACCTGCTTTTGTGCTTTGGAATTACATGGATACCGTTAGCTGGAGTCCTTTTTCCTCTTTTGATCATGCTTCTCGTCCCAGTGCGGCAGTACCTGCTCCCTAAGTTTTTCAAGGGAGCCCATCTTCAGGACTTGGATGCTGCAGAATACGAGGATGCTCCTGCTGTGTCTTACAACATAGCATTTGAAGTAAGTTCACTGCAATCTTCCTTGATGTCAGATAGGCTTTCATAGAAACAATGTTGGAAGAAAAACGTTTGTTTCCCCATGGGCTATTAAACGATTTAAATTGCTTTGGCTCTGCATTTGACTATAAACGTCTGTATTTAAAAGTGCAACCAATTCAGTGCAATTAGCAATTTAGTGCTTTGGAGCCTAGTCAGGAAAACATAGAATTGAGTACCTTTGGACACGTTAATGAATGCATATATGATGACAGCCGAAAGGGATGCACACTTCTAAATATTAAAGTCTTTCAAAGGTTTTGGCATCCAATATGTTGTGCATCTCACAGGATCAGGATAATCAAGCAAGAGTTACCAACATTGATGACGGTGAAATTCTTGATGAAGTTATCACAAGGAGCCGTGGTGAATTCCGTCGCAAGCAGAGTCCCAAAGTGACAAGCTCCACTCCAAATTCATTACAAGATATGAAACCTTCATACAGTCCGCGCGTTACACAGAGGGAGTACAGTCCACGTCTTAGTGATCTGAGGATAGACAGCAGGCACGGATCACCTGGGAAGGGAATTGAATTAAAGCAGACTCCCAGTCCTACGCCATCTAACCTTGGTGAAAGCAATCATGGTTCATCTTCATGTTAATCTTGTTATTCTGGTAAGTTTAGTAGTCAATATGCTCGAGAGGTGTTTTCCAAGTTCAAGTAACCAAGTTTATATTGTCATTGTCTCGTGTCTAACCAAAGAATGTTTGTCAATGCTTATTGTTATGTATCTTCGTATTAGCCTGGGCAGAGGACATATTTATAACAATGAAAATATACTTATTACACCATCGTTTTTCGCTAGAATCTTCTTTTCTTCCCTTCATTTTATTTCGAAGTCTTATCAGTTGGTTGTGAAAGCTTTTTTGAGTGATTTGAGAAATGGAAATACATACAATGAAAATAACCTTTGCCATGGTCTGACTAAATGCCTGCTCCAGCGGTCAGGACCTAAAGTATCAAAACTCAAAACTAAATGAACTTCAGTCTTCAGAGCTACATGCGGGATTCGTGAACCTATTATTGTGCAGCATAAACTTGTCATTTCTTGGCTTCATCTGTTTGTGCTCTCTCTTTTTGCTTCACCTGCTTTTGTCAATGACGTTAAATCATGCAGTATGAGTCCTTGCTTTAACATCATCTAAAAATGAGAATGGTAGAAAGTAGAAACCTATCACTAGGTGGGAGCTGCGTTGTCCGATATGTTTCCTTGTGATAATCTTACTTTCTTTGGATTTAATCATTGATATACTGCATACATCTCAATCAATGTTTTCTTTATTGGCTTTGCTTTGCCTTCGTGTTTCCGCATGCTTTCAAGTTTAGGTAGGAATTGGTTTCAATCTTTGCTGATTTTCAAATTACTTAATTGAGCTACTTTTTCCAGTTCTAATTAAGTCATTGTCTACTAAATATCAGTCAAAAGGTTATCATGTTCTGCTCACAAAGTTGTTTCTTATGTTTTCTTTTGTTCTTCTTTTTTCTAGCTAGTTGCCCCTTTCTTAACTAAGATATTGAAACTTTTCTATCGCATCTTTATATGCCACAAACATATTTGTACTCAGTTGTCTGCTCTACTGTATAATTCACTTGAGATGGGATGAGAGCATCAGCAATAGTCATTGAGACAGATAGCTAGTGCTATGCATGCAACTTTCTCCACTATCTCTAAGAACATTAGGACCCAAATGGTGTTCTTTCTTTAATCTCTTCACTTGCCTTTACTGCATACGTATGTCTGATAGGAATGTGTAACCACTTGGGGAGTGGTCCCAACCAACCTTGTCCTAAATTGAGTTTCCTCCATTAAGAAAAATATTGTTATCCTTTCTATTGGTTTTTTGCATTCTGAATTTTATAACTTGAAAGTGTAAGTAGTGGATCACTGCAGCAGATAGTAAGGCATATGCCATATCTGTGTCCATATATGTTTTGATTGTGTCATCACCAAGAAAAGGTGGAGTTGTCCATTTAAAACTGTGGCTGATGGTAGGATTCTTGCTGGAGTAAAGCCTAAGTTAGGTTTGAGATTAGTCGAACTCGAAATCTAATTCTTCTATACTTTATAGAAACGAAGTATTATCGAACTACAAGTTAGTTTGATGTTTGAATTCTTATATTGGTTTCAATTAGGGTTATTTTTTGCGTCTTCTCGGATATCTTTATTGCTCATTTCGAATGAAAAACTAATCTTATTTGAATATATTTGAGCCTTACAAAAAATGACTCTTTCAGTTTAATCTTCCTCATTAGCTCACGTTTATAAAACGAAAGGGGCATGTTCGCTGTCTCATTGGCCATTCATTACCCAAAGGTCACAATTTCAAGGGTCAACCTGTAAGGAGGTAAAGAATTTATTAAAAAATGATTATGAAACCTAACTACCAAGAAAATTTGATGTGTTGGCATGATGACTATTCCTTGATATATGAAAAATACTTCATGTTCTTTGCTATAAAAATAAAAAGTGACTGATATATATATAAAAAGGGTAATAGCTTAAAAGACTCTTGTACTAACCGCGAAAAATAAACTCCTCTCCCGAATTTTAAAAACGCTAATATACCTCTCCTGAACTATGTTGACCGTGCAATTAGCCCCTTCTGTCCATAATTAATAACATTTTTTTGTGATTTTTTGGAATTTTTTACAATGTTTCTTGATTTTTAGGTTAATTACATTTTTTTTAGAATTTTTACAATTTTTTTAAAATTGTAAAAATGTGCATTGAAGGGCCTTTTTGCCCGAAAACAATAGTTCAGGGGAGGTGTATTAGCGTTTTTGAAGTTCGGGGGAGGAATTTGTTTTTCGCGGTTAGTACAGGGGTGTTTTAAGCTATTACCCCTATATAAAATCACGTAGATTACTAAAAACTCATGGATAGTTAATTTATAGGGCAAAAGATAGATTGACATCCAGCTTTTACTAGAAAATATAAATTGGCAACCCACCTTTTGCAATTGACCAATTTGGTACCCAAGTTTTCTCCGTTAGACAATTTAGCACCCAACGTTTCCTCCGTTAGACAATTAAGCCACCGCGCAACTCAATTTTAACTAACGGTGTTAAATAATTGACACGTGGCCGTTATCTGCCACGTCAACATTTAAAAAAATATAAAAATTGTAAAAATAGGAAGAAAATCTTAAAAATTTAAAAACAATCAAGGAAAAATATAAAAACTTTTAAAAAAATTCAAAAAATATAAAAAAATATAAAAAAATTCAAAAAAATATAAAAAAATTCAAAAAACATAAAAAATTCAAGAAAAATATGGAAAAAATTATAATGTAAAATAATATGTTTTTTAAAAATTATAAATAAAAAATATGAAATACAAACCAATAGAATTTTTAAAAAAAAAATTGGACACTCCGTAGAGTGTAAAAATATATTATTTTAAAATATTTTATTATAATTTTTATTTTAAAATAAATACCTTAAAAATAGAAAAATATAAGAAGAAAAAAAGAAAAAAGAAAAAAATGCACTTCGTATAGATGCTAGAAATGCTAACTTCACCCCTCCACACCTCATTTTTTTAGTTTTTCTTTTAGGATAATGAGTTTGTTGAAGGGATTTATGAAGAAACTGATAAGGATTTTGTCCATTTTTTAAAAAATTCTATTGGTTTGAATTTTCTATATTTTTTTACATTATAAATTTTTCCTCTTTTTATTTTTTTATATTTTTTCTGAATTTTTTTATATTGTTCTGGATTTGTTTTATATTTTCTGAATTTTTTTAAAATTTTTATATTTTTTCTGAATTGTTTTATATTTTCTGAATTTTTAAATTTTTTTTTAAATTTTTTCTGAATTTATTTATATTTTATGGATTTTTTATAATTTTTTAAAGATTTTTCTCCCTATTTTTACAATTTTTATATTTTTTAAAATGCTGACGTGGCATGATAACGGTCACGTGTCAATTATTTAACACCGTTAGTCAAAATTGAGTTGCACAGTGGCTTAATTGTCTAACGGAGGAAACATTGGGTGCTAAATTGTCTAACGAAGAAAACTTGGGTGCCAAATTGGTCAATTATAAAAGGTGGGTGTCAATCTATATTTTCTAGTAAAAGTTGAGTGTCAATCTGTCTTTTGCCCTAATTTATAATAGCTTTAGACCCGCGTATTATTATGAGTAATTAATAATATATATATATATATATTTTTTTTTAATATGCAGAAGATTTTATTACCACCATCAGGGGGATGATGCAAGAAGGAGAGGCTAGAATGTACAGGAGCGTCACTCCCTTACCAAAGGAAGCGACTAATCAAGACTGAAAAGAAACAACATCCCTACTCTAAACTCCCAACGAACAGACTACTGGATAGCCCTACCCCATGACAGTAACCAAGAGGGCGACAGCAGCATCATTCCCAGGTTGTACGGGAACGTATGGTCTCTACTCCTCAACCACCTGTACCAGAACGAGAAGGCGCAATTGATAACGCGTCTCAAGCACGGGGTATCATTTTGAAACACTACCTTATTTCTCTGAAGCCAAAGACTCCACACTAACGCATAGAATAAACCCCTCCACATCCCTCTCACCTGCTCCCCTCTCCACGGCATGATGCTATCCCACGATCCCCATAAATCACCGATAGTCCTAGGAGGGCACCAAGACGCACCGAACCAAAGAATCACAGTGTTCCACCATCTCATAGTCGTATGACAGTGGAGCAAAATATGTTGAACCGTTTCTCCTTACTCTTCACACATAGAGCAAACGTTATCCCCCTCGTCAAGCATGCTACGCTTTCATAAGAATATATTAAAAAATATACGGCATAATAGGTAAGATTTTACACCGTACATAATTATTTTATAGTTCAAATACTCATATAATAAATAAAATAAAATAAATAAAATTGTAATTAAATAAGGAATGCAACTAATTTTGACTTTGCACAAATATATCAACATTTGTAGACACTTCCAGATTTATAAATGAAATAAATGATTTGTAAACACTTATATAAAGAAACAGGTAACTTTTCAAATTTTTAAATATTCTCTTTTTAAAATTTACAATAAATTGTATTACGTTTAATAAATTACTTATGAAAATTAAATCAATTTAACAGTGCAAATGAAAAAAATTCAAGTTATATATCATATTAAAATAAATAAATTAGTTACATAATTTAATTTAATGAATCAAACTAAAAAAATTTAAGTTATTGAATGAAAAATTTTAATTGCTAAGAAATAAAATCATTATATGTCACATGTTAATACATCAGAAATTATTAGTGAAATTAGTTTTCATCATCTTAAATTAATTTCCACTATTTTAAAGTTAATATCTACTATATGAAATTAATTTCCACCATCTAAAATAAATGAAATTAACTTTTCATTATCTTGTGGAAATTCAATGGAATTTATCTCATTTGATATGCCATATTATTTTAAGGCTTAAAATTGATTTTATAATAAAATTATTTTTTATAGCTTCTATACACATTTATATAGAATTTCGACTCTTCAAATTCTAAAACGTTAATAGTTTGAAATTTCTAAAATATTATTTCTTATTATGACAAATTGCATAATTGAAGAAATTCATGGATACTAGATGGCTTTCTCTTAAGTTTTCATACAAACTTTCACCATAAACTCGTGAGTTGCGTGGATTATATTATAAACAATCATTCATACGATATATGTTAAAAAATATTCATTAATTCTGCATAATATGTACCGTAATATTTTACGTAATACATACTTTTTTTGACAATTAAACACTAATGAATTGAAACTAAAATAAATAAAAATGCAACTAAACTTGATTTGCATAAATATCACTATAACCACTTGTAGACACCTCTAATTATGTTTGTAAATAAAATGAATGATTTGCACGCACTTAGAAAATCATGCAACCTTTCAAAATTTTGAACATCATTTCTTTCAAATTCCATAATAAATTATATTAAATTAAATAGATTAATTTTACATATTAAATTAATTTTACAGTGGAAGTAAAAAGTTCTAAAATTATATATCATAAATTGCATTAAAATTAATAAATACATATATAATTTAATTAAGCACACCAAAAGTTTTTATATTATTTAATACTCGACTAACTTTTCCGCTAAAGTACCAATTTCTTTGATATTTGAAAAATTATTATCAGAGCGCAAATCAATAATATAAGTCTAAATTTGATTTTCAAGTGTCATTAATTATACCGGTGAGTTTGACTCTGATACACTAGACTCCTTTTTATATTAAAAATACTATTTTTTTTTCTATTTTTTAGGAACTAAATTCATACAATTATTCCCGAAATGGTTTTTTTAGTGGTGTCAATAAATATTTCCAGTGGTTTAAATTTAAAAATATATACTAAAAATATATAATTAATAAAAAAAATTGTTTGCTATTTGTCCGAATAAATTAGTTTTCTTTTATGATCAACACATACACTTTAAATAACCAAATAGGTATAATCCAGTAACTGTATCACTAATTTAACGATCAAACTAATTAATAAGGTACGATTTTTATAAACATGCTTCATTAATACGAGCTCAGTTTAATTTTATTTAAAGTTTTGTACATTTAACATGACATTTATATACCTTTAGCATAGATTCTTACATTATTACGTGGTGTTTTCACCAACAAATCTGTAATCTGGTCGACTGCTCGCTTCTGCTGGTGCTATACATTATTTTTTGGAAACATAAGCCCGGTGAGATATGAACCTGTGCAGCGTGTAAAACAGGGTTTTTTTTTTTATATTGTTGTACAAGGATCAAATTGCACATCCTCTCCTAACATACGGACTAATCCAGACATTTTGTAAGACGAAGGAAGGAACAAATATTACGTCGCACGTGCCTTCAACAGCACAAAACGGTGCCGTAAGTTTGCACCCACGGCGCCACCACCACCTTGTGGGTGTTTGGCATTCTGGTTTGGTACCAGAAAGTTGGTTTCCAAAACCAGAATGCCAATCATGGTGTTTGGTAACACCATTTCAACTGGACTTCTTGAGAAGTCCAGTTTTGTAAACCTGCAAAAATGCAGGAAATGGCACTGGTTTCATTTGCTCCAGTGGCCAAAACCGATGGTTTTGGCCAAAACACGGGAAGGAGATTTTACTGTTGAGAGTTTAATGAAACTCTCAAAAACCCAATTTTGCCCTCTTCCTTGCAGCTGTTCCTTCTTCTTCTTCTCTTCTCATTCGTGCCTCACTCATCTTTTCCTTCTTAAGTTGCAGCACGTTTCTTCTTCTTCTTGTTGTTTTTTAGTTTGGTGATATGGGTTTGTATATTTATATGTATTGGATGCTTTTGATTTGTTGGATTGCTGCTTGTAGTGAGGGATTTGCAGGATTTTTTGATCTGGACATGGTTTTGCAGGAAAGGGAAAAGAGATGAAGATGGCTAAATGAATAAAAACATGGCCGTTGGATCGGTCTTGCCAAAAAGGTAAGATGATCCAGTAGAAAATAGTAAGTTGGTATTTAATGAACAGTAGGCATGCATGAATAGTATTCATGCATGAAGGGTAGAAGTAAGTGAACGGATGAAAGGAGAGGAGAATGTTTATTGCATTAGTTTTTCATAGTATACAAGAGATTGATGTTTAAGTATTAATAGAGCCTAATGGTTCTTGATTGAGTGGAGGGGAGCCGGAGAACACGGATGAGTAGAACATGGATGAGTAAAACATGGATGAGTGGGAGACCAACATGAGTGGGAGACCAAACACTGTGGTAGTCAACACTCCCCCTCAAGTTGGTGCATAGATATCCCACATGCCCAACTTGCAAATGGTCTTCGAGAAAATCTGACTTGAAACTGCCTTGGTAAGGATATCAGCTAACTGATCTTCTGATCGAATACTAGGCAATTCAAGTATCTTGTCATCCAGCTTCTCTTTGATGAAAAAACGGTCTACTTCTACGTGTTTCGTTCGATCATGTTGGACTGGATTGTGTGCAATGTCACGGGCTGCCTTATTATCACAATACAACTCAATCGGTTTTAGAGGTGGGAATCCCAGATCTATCAAGAGAAATTTCAGCCACAATGCTTCACATAATCCAAGAGCCATGCCTCTGTATTCAGCTTCTGCACTGGATCGGGCAACCACGTTTTGCTTCTTGCTTCTCCATGTCACGAGGTTACCTCCTACAAAGGTAAAGTACCCTGAAGTGGATCGTCTATCGTCAATCGATCCTGCCCAATCTGCATCAGTATACACAGCCACACTATGACAATCGGAATTCTTGGTGAACAAAATTCCTTTTCCCGGTGCCGATTTGAGGTACCTTAAAATACGCATGACTGCCTTCATGTGTTGCTCTCCAGGATTATGCATGAACTGACTAACAATGCTCAATGCATAGGCGAGATCTGGCCGAGTGTGTGCCAAGTACATCAATCTCCCAACCAGTCTCTGGTATTGCCCTTTATTTACAGGGATTTGATCAGAATCAACTGACAACTTCAAGCCTTCTTCCATGGGTGTTTCAGCTGGTTGACATGCAGACATACCAGTTTCATGTATCAAATCCAAAGTATATTTTCGTTGTGATAGAAATATACCTTTGGAGGATCTGGACACTTCAATTCCAAGGAAGTACTTCAGTGGACCAAGATCTTTCATTTCAAATTCAGTAGACAGATAGTTTTGCAATGCTCTTCTTTCTTCAGGATCATTTCCAGTCACCACCATGTCATCAACGTATACGATGAGTGCAGTTATCTTGTCTTGTCCCCTTTTTAGGAACAACGTGTGATCTGCATTGCTTTGACAATAGCCAAATTCCTTCATGGCTTTTGTAAATCTTCCGAACCAAGCTCTTGGGGACTGTTTAAGCCCATACAATGATTTCTTCAATCTGCACACCTTATGTTGTTGATGTTCAGATACCACACAGCCTGGTGGAAGATCCATATACACTTCTTCTGTCAGTTCACCATGAAGAAATGCATTTTTTACATCAAATTGTTGCAAGGGCCATTCTAGGTTTACAGCTAGAGATAGTAGAACCCGGACAGTATTGATCTTTGCCACTGGTGCAAACGTATCAGTATAATCAATTCCATACGTTTGAGTGTATCCTTTTGCCACCAACCTAGCCTTGAACCGTTCGATGGTTCCATCAGCTCTGTACTTCACAGAGTACACCCATCTACATCCAACTGTCCTCTTTTCAGGAGGACAATCAACAAGATCCCAAGTGTCATTTTTCTGCAGGGATTTCATTTCCTCATTCATGGCTGCCTTCCATCTCGGATCCCCTAAGGCTTCCTGCACACTGTTAGGAATAGATACAGAAGATAATTGATTCACAAAGGACATGTTTGCCTCAGACAACCGATGGGTAGACACATAGTGACTCATAGGGTATCTAGTTTTACTAGAGAGTTCAGGTTCATATGTGGGTTTAGGAATACCTCTAGTGTGTCGTGGTGGTAACTGCCGTAACTCGTGTTCAAGGACAACTTCAGCAGGAGAGTGGTGTGGTGTAGGAGAAGATGCATCAGGAGTTGTTGATGGACCAGTAACGTCATCGTCTGCGAGTTGATCAGTACTATCACTGTAACTACCCTCTTCATTATAACCCTCTGAGTTTGCATTATGATCTCCTGCGTGCCCATCTTCAAGTTGATTTCGCACCAATATATGAGTGTCATCATACTCATCATCATACTTTAAGGTCAGAACTTCCAGTTGATGTTGCTCCCCTTGAAGTTCTGTAGTTGAAAAATACATCTCTTCTTCATGAAACACCACATCTAAGGACACGTACATTCGTTGTGTTGGTGGGTGGTAACATCGATATCCTTTCTGATGTGCAGCATATCCGAGGAAGACACAACGTAATGCTCGAGGTTCCAACTTGTTCCGTTGACGTTTGTGGATGTGAACAAACACTACACATCCAAAAATATATTTTGGTAAGTCTGCCACAGTGGGAGAGACAACAGCATCAGAGAGGGCCTGAAATGGAGTTTGGAACCCCATGGTGCTAGATGGGACCCTGTTGATTAGGTGAGCTGCAGTATAAATGGCTTCTCCCCAATAATTCAATGGTGTGTGAGCATCAATTAACAAGGAACGGACAACCTCCAGTAAATGGCGATTTTTCCTCTCAGCGACACCATTTTGTTGGGGTGTATCTGGACAAGTGGTTTGATGGATGATTCCTTGTTCTGTTAGGAACTGTTGAAGCTCAGAGTGTAAATATTCACCTCCATTATCACTACGAAGGACCTTCACTGTGGCATTATACTGAGTACACACATTTTTATGGAAACGTTGACACCAGTGTGTAACCTCACTTTTAGAAGTCATTAATTGTATCCAGGTCATTCTGGTACAATCATCAATAAAACTTACAAACCAGCGAGCACCACCTAAAGTGGGTATTTTGAACGGTCCCCAAACGTCAGAATGAATAATCATAAAAAGGACTACACTTTTATTCATACGTGGTGGAAATGACGTACGATGGCTCTTGGCTAGTTCACAAACATCACACCGGAGATTAGAAAATTCACAATTTGAGAATAATTTAGGAAATAACTTCTTCAGGTACCCAAAGGATGTATGCCCAAGGCGTCGGTGCCACAACCATATATCCTTCACTTTATTTTCGCTCAAACCATTCACAGCAAGAGCTTTACGCAACTGATCAGAGCTTTGTGACTTCAAGTCGAGGTAATACAACTTCCCTCTCCTAACACCACAACCAATCGTCTGCCTTGTTCGGATGTCCTTAAAAACACAAGAGTCAGGCCAAAAAATTACCACACAGTATAAAGCATCAGTTATTTGAGACACGGATAAGAGATTATAATTTAAGGATGGTACGACCAGAACTGAGTCTAGATTTAAGGTTTTAGTAAGGGATATTGACCCTTCCCCAACAACTGGGGTCAAGTTACCATCAGCAGTAGATACCGATTTTTGTGAGGATTGTTTTATGGTTTTAACATGGCTAGAATCAGTTGTCATATGATCGGAGGCACCAGAATCAATTATCCATGTATCATTCAAAACAGTGTTGTGGATAGTTAAAGCCTTACCGTGATTATCACTGTTACCTGTCATGGTTACTAGTGCGGATGCAGCATCACCTGAGGCAGCTTCATCATTTGTTGTAACTGCTGCAGTGGTGGATGCATGATTTTCCTTCTTCCTTCGTGGATCACGGTTATGATCCCACCATTCAGGGTATCCCACCAGATGAAAGCAACGTTCCTTTGAATGACCTGTCTGGTTGCAATGTGTACATTTATAAGCAGATTTGTTGGACTTTCCTTGAGCCTTAGCGTGCGGATTGCGACTGATAAGAGCGGAAGCTTCACCTTTCTCGGTTTCTCCAGTCATTGATGTTTTTTGAGCGGCCTCACGACGAATCAAGGAGTAACATCCCTCTAATTCAGGAACCGGATCCTTTCTTAAGATATCACCACGCACCTGTTTGAATTCATCATCCAAACCGGCTAGAAATATGTGTACCCTTAACCGTTGAATTGATTTACGGTACAACTCAACATCTTTTGCATTTTCCATAATCACCTTGTCACGGTGATCAAGTTCACTGAAAATTTCAACGAGCTCGCCATAAAAAACAGAGAGCTCTCGATGATTTTGTTTGGCCGAAAAAGCTCGTTGGTTGAGGGTATACACCTGTAATTCATCTGCTCCATCGTAGAAGGCTGTAGATAACGCCCTCCAGATTTCCCGGGCAGTAGGTAGACGGATGTACCGCTTCATGATAGTTGTGGACATTGACATCAACAACCATCTCTTGACCTTTTGATTTTCTGCATACCATTTTTCATATCCATCATCCTCCTCCGTAGGTAATGGAGTATTACCACGGATGAAGGAAAGTTTTTCTTTTTCAGCAATTAACATCTCGACCATTTGGGACCAAACATCGTAGTTTGTTTCATCAAGGATGATCCCGGGGTTGAAGGAAGAGGTTTCAGATTGCAAAATAATCGGAGCAGATGAAGGACCAGATTTTTTACTAGAGCTTTCATCTTCAGATTTGCTCATAATGAATTATTTCAACCTCTGCTCCGCTACCAAGTAGAAAATAGTAAGTTGGTATTTAATGAACAGTAGGCATGCATGAATAGTATTCATGCATGAAGGGTAGAAGTAAGTGAACGGATGAAAGGAGAGGAGAATGTTTATTGCATTAGTTTTTCATAGTATACAAGAGATTGATGTTTAAGTATTAATAGAGCCTAATGGTTCTTGATTGAGTGGAGGGGAGCCGGAGAACACGGATGAGTAAAACATGGATGAGTAAAACATGGATGAGTGGGAGACCAACATGAGTGGGAGACCAAACACTGTGGTAGTCAACAGATCCAACGGTGAGGATGAGAGAGGGAAGGAAAAAAGAGTATAATTATTTAATTGGTTCGAGTTATTGGTACAAGAAGTCTCGCTAAAAATAAATAAAAATCCAAACAGAAAATACCGAAAGGATTAATAAAATGAAATAAACGAAATGATACGCGTCAAAAATGTAAAATGTGACAATGGACGGAAATGTTCGATCTACGGTTCGAGAAATTTTGTTCGGAACCGAAAAAAATCGAACCTAAATAGATTGATTTTTCACTACATTTAAAATGACTATATATTAAATAATTAGATTATTGGGTGTCTTTAATTAAAAAGATTGATTAAGGTTACATTAGCAAGAAAAAAGGATGTTCTTAATTTGTTTCCTGTTTCTTTAGGGAATCAATTTGAAAGCTATTTTTTGTTGTATTATTATTATTTGCGATCTTTCAGATCTTTTGCATTGCATTATTTATTAAGTTTTAGATTTTAGAAAGCAATAAACTAAATCTGAATGATAAGGTTATGATATAATTTTAGGGGAAAAAATTGAGCATTAATGTAATTTAAATATTAAATATCCCATTCTTACAAATTTCTATATATATTCACGGTAACTGGTAATTGGCAAACCCAACATATGTTTTTTCTTTTTCTTATTTTTTCTGGTGCCATTCAATATATTAAATAATTGTCAACTATCGGAATTAGATTTTATTCCCCTAATTATTGACTTTTATATATATATATATATATATATATATCATATAAAAATAAATTCTAAATTATATGTATAAATATAAAATTTATTAGAATTGTGGGGAAATTGACAATTTATTACTAATTCTATTCAAATCAATTTTAAAAGGTCAATTTCACTATTTTTTTACATTAAATATTCATTTGAGAACTGTGACAAAAAATATGGGACATAGGAGGTGGTGAATCAAACACATTATTCCACATTATTTCATTTTCACTCCTAATTTCTACTCAAATTACCACACCATCATCAAATTGGGTTGATAGATAAGGGCTAATTTATCATTTGTATAAAATATATGTTTCGAAAAAGATAAAATGACAAATATTAAAATGGATCAAAAAATCGTGTAAAAAATTGAAATTTCTTCATTTTTCACTACATTTCAATTTATTACGCGAGTTTTCTTTACATTTTATGATACAAAATATATAAAGATTAAAATGACTATATATTAATTTAAAATGTTATTCATATAATTTAAAATGACAAAGAGGATCGAAAAATCGTAACATAAATTGAAATATAGTGAAAAACGAAAGAATTTCATTAAAAAAAAAGTTTTGTTGGAACAAAATTGTAGCATAATTTCTTATTATAAATAAAATGTTAATTATTTCTTTACAGAAATATATTGATTAAAAATATCTATATAGAGTTTGCAATTTTTTTAATATAATGCTTTAAACCATGGTATTAATAATTTATATTTTTAAATGTTTGATTATAAATAAATTGATAAATATTAGGTGGTAAATGTTTAATTATAAATAAATTGATTATAAACATATATAAAGATACTAAAAAAATTATTTCTAACACTTGAAATGAATTATGCCCTTTATGGTCATTTTATATTTCAACCATAGTTTTAAAACAGTTTTTAGCAAACACCAAAAACAATTTCTGGTTTCCCCACAGAACTTTTAACAAACATTTACCAAACAACATACTCCGTTCTACAAAAGTCTGAAACTGACTTTTGCAGACTGAACTTTTTTCTACTGAACTTTTCCAGCTAGAACCGGAACGCCAAACAGGCCCCTTGTCGGCAACAGAACTTCTGGGTTTCAATAAAATGAGGCCACAGATTTTGCTTTTTGGCGATTCGATAACGGAGCAATCGTTCAGACCAGGTGGATGGGGTGCGTCTCTCGTCAATACTTACTCGCGCAAGGTATCGCCTTTCTTTATCGCACTTTCGCTTTAAGGCTCTCTTCTTTATCGCTTTCTGCGCATACCCTTTACTCAGTTATCATCATTACCATTATCATCCTCATTAACCATTTGGTATTTACAATGTAGGTAGATGTGCTTGTCCGTGGTTATGGTGGTTACAACACCAGATGGGCTTTGTTCTTGTTAAACTATCTTTTCCCTCTTGTAAAGTTCCAATCTTGTACTCTTTTTGGTGGTGGGTGTTTTGAAAAACACAAATTTTTTTCTGGAATTCTAAGTGGGTTTTTGGTTTTGTGGGGTTTAGGATTCTCATGTGAAGGCTCCAGCTGCTGCTACTATATTTTTTGGTGCTAATGATGCAGCTTTGTTGGGGAGGAATAGTGAAAGTCAGCATGTTCCTGTAGATGAGTATAAGGAGAATCTTAGAAAAATTGTGCAGCATTTAAAGGTTCTGTTACAACTTATATCTTTTGTTTTCTTGGTGTGTAAATAGTTTATAGTCTTGCTTAGAATTTCTTTTTGTGAGTTCCATGAAATCTTGCATGATTGCTTTTCGTTTTGATGTTATGCTTAACTGGCGATGGATGTAGCTTATATCCTATTATCGGCCTACGTTCTAGGTTGGGGGGTCATTACTCCAGAGAATTTTAGGTTGCTTGAATGGTTAGAAACTAGATGGAATGATCTTAGCAGAATCTCATGTTAATTGGAAACTACTGTGTAAAAGAAGTTATCAGTACATAGTTCCTCGTATTTATAGTGAATGAACTACGTGCAAATTATGATTATGCAATGCACTCTTTGAATGATTATGATTTGAAATATTCTCAATATCTATTACCCACTCTGATGGAATCTATTGCAGGAGCGATCACCTGTCATGCTGGTTGTGCTTATTACTCCTCCACCAGTTGATGAGGCAGGGCGAATGGAGTATGCCAAGTATAATATTTCTCCTTAAAGAAATTTCTTGTTTTGTTTGTTTGCTTTTTGGATTTCTTTTCATTTTCTTTTCTGCTTTGCATGTTTGTGTTAGAAATTACGAGCTGTTGAGTTATGGCTCAATTGGTAAAATGCTGGATTGAAAAGAAGTTGGGAAAAGAGAGAAAAAAGAGGGGGAGAAAGGTGTTGCATATTTCCCTCCTGTTTTAATGTTTGGTTTTGTCCTGTTAAACTTTGCCTCTAGTGTAATGAACAAAACATACTCTTCTCCATTTCTTTTCCTTCCATTTTCTACAGTTAACATCTTGGGCTTAATTTCCAATACCAAGTTTAGTGTCCATCTCATCCAAAGCAGAAATATATTACCCAAATGTCGCTCTTTGCTCTTTGTTTAATAGATTTCTAGCCTCCAACGTCTGCATTCCTGTAATGGATCAAGAGTTTTGCATTCCTGAAGTTTTCTCATTCAAATGCAACAATTGCCACTATAAGGCTATTTACTACTGGCATTTGTTATCATTTGGGTAAACATTACAGAATGCGTTGTACATAATCCTACAACTGTGGTTGGCAGATCATTGTATGGAGAGAAGGCTATGAAACTACCAGAAAGGACAAATGAAATGGCTGGAGTTTATGCAAGGCAATGTGTAGAATTAGCCAAAGACCTTGGCATACGCTCCATTGATCTATGGTCCAAGATGCAGGAAATGGAGGGTTGGCAGAAAAAATTCCTGAGGTTTGTGTTATTTTTTCCAGAATTTGGTGCATGCAAATGAAAGCCTTCTACGGCTTAACTCAAGTGGATGACCAACTGTGGGACGACTTTTATAAAATTTCTTAGACTTGTTAATCCTGTATTCGCAAAGATCCTCATCATCCCATTCTTATTGCCACCTTGTTCCTGAAGGAATCTTCTTGAATAGCTGAAAAATTTAGTGGACTGTTGAAAAGCAAAGAAACAAGTCGTCTCTGGATGGAAGTACTTGGCTTATTTTTAAACTCTCAGAAAATGAACAGAAACTTTGTCCTTTTAGTCCGATCAGTTGTTTAGTTTAGACTTGAGAATTTAATGGATTGGGACTTGGAAGTGCTAATGAGCATGTTTGGTTGCAGTGATGGTTTGCACCTGACTCCAGAAGGCAACACAGTTGTCCACCGAGAAGTTGTAAGAGTATTCAATGAAGCATGGCTCTCAGCTGAAGCAATGCCAGCGGATGCCCCTCATCATTCAGAAATTGATGGAACGAACCCCAAAAAAGCATTCCAACAGATATGCTTGTAGCATTGCAGTTCTTTCATTTCTCTTTTATGGGTATGTTGCTCTTTTACCCATTGATTTGCCATTGGCCTTTTAGCTGTTCTCTAGTAATGGTGAATTTCAACGCAAACTTCAAAATGAGGCAAATAATGAAATTGTTCATATGATCACATGTCCATGTATTGTTCATTCAACATGAGGAAATTCAATATTTCAGTGCATGGATTTTGGCTTGAAGCCAAATATGTTTCTTGGTAGATCATGCCATATCTTTTTTTTTAAAGTGAGTGTACTTACTCGTACAACTCAACGCAGTTTTCTTTCACTAGTTTATACTTGCAATTTGGTGTTTGATTAAATATACAATGTATAATAGATAGTTGAAAAAGAAATTGCATCATGTTCTTTATTTGGTGAAAACCTAAATCAAAGAATGCATATTCCAACTGTTCATAGCACACAGCACGAGCTCTTCATGGGTTCCCTAGTCTCCATGTGTGTCAGTTGAACCACTGCTATCTTTTCAAGCTTCGATTCGATCATAGATTGGTCGAACACACCTTCTATATATGCAAATCCATTTTTCGGGTCGAATTCGAACGACTTCAATCCTAGAAAAAAGAAGATGAAAAGTATACTGTTGTATGTTTATAATGCTAAGATAGTTGTTTTGCATGACAGATGAAAGATGCAACAAACCTTCAAGATCCTTGAGAGCTTTTGCAAAATTTTCAGGCCATTCAGGGGATCCCTTTATCACATTATAGATGCACTTCTTGTTCTGCTGTATTCATAAAAACAAAAATTAATAACAATACACAGAGAGAGAATATACGTGCGTGTGTGCGTAATTTAGACTGTACAATTTGCTTATTCTTGTATTCCATTGACATTGTTGGAGCTAAAAGCTTCAGGAATCCACAGGAAGAAACGAATTCTTGGAGAGCTTAAGTTGAGCATGAAGTTCATAATAACTGTCCTATTTATATGATGCAATCTCACCAAGAATTTTATTGCATAGTTTAATGTTAATTAACTTCAGTCAATCCTATTTATTTCCAAGTTCATGAGATGGTCCTAGTTCAAGTTAAAGAAGGAACCCTTAATAAATTCTTGTCAAAGTAACATTAATCAAAACTTAAATGGGTTTAGTACAAGAAATGTGTGATTAAAAACCATGTCAACATTATTAGATGCGAACGATTTCATGTTAGCGTCGGTCAATCTCATATAGCTTACTTAATAGAGTTTAGGAGATCATTCTCGTATTAATGCCGGTTATCTGAGTTATATTCCGTAGGAAAACAAAATAATTAAGACTAACAAACATATTTAAATCCTTTATTGATTGTTTTGAGGTAGAACCTAACAACATAAACTTAATTAATGTTATAATTAATCATAATACAACAATGTTTACCGTTACATTGACCATTTTCTCTTATATTTGGTACCTAGTATTTGTTTTTTTTGGTATTACAATTTAGAAAAACTGAACTGTAACAAAAGAATCCATTAATGCACAAAAATAAAACTACTCAACACATAATGGAACTTCAATGCAACTTAATTAATGGAAATATATCCCTTTTAATTCAAATGATTTCATACACAAAAACCTACTCCCCCGTCTCAAATTAAACGACTTCTTTGATATTTTACACATACTAAAGAAATCACTTTTCATAACTTTTAAATTTGTATTTAACACTAATACCTTTTTATCTTATTCTTATTTACCTATTTTATTACTCCCACTAATCACGTCTATTTAATAATAATCATCTAAAAAGTAATTAAATATCATTTAATTTAAGACAAATAAAAATTCGAAAACATCATTTAATTTGAGACGAAAAGAGTAGTCGAGTACATTATTTTGGCAACATGTTGTAAAATCTTCCACACAATAAAAAAATTCTCTTTTTCTTTTCAATCATCAATAATAAAAGAATGAAAAAATTAGTCTATCAAAAATAGAAATGAGTAAAATTCAAATTTACTTTTTAGGAAAGTTTAATACTTTTCTATTATTTATATGGTAAAATTTCCATACATGTCACAATGCCAACGATAAATTCTTAATTTAGAGTGTAAAAATGGACCACTATTTGACCGTCTACTACACACCTATTAGTTTCCAAATTAATATAAAAATATATAAAATATTACAATTAATAAATTCAATTTAATTAGAGGAGGTCAATGTATATGTTAAGTATTAGCAAGTAATATCAACCAGTAGATCACTAATAATCAACGGTCATGATCCTAAACCTCTAGCATAAATGCTTATTACCTAGCCATCTTTTCCTATTAAGTAACCTCTCACTCCCTCACTCATCTTATCGTCCTCACTCCTAAATTCCCACCATTAAAAACGTCAAAATCAACTTCTTCTTCTTTTACTCATGGAGGTTGATAGCAACAAGTTCACGAGACAAAACCTTTGTTCCCAACAAATGTTCTTGTCTGAAACTAATTACACAAAAAATAATCCAACATTCTTGAAACAAGATCATCATCACCATCACCATCATCTTTTCCCTTATGAACAATCATCCCCACCGACGTCATCGAAAGCTTTTACCAACGAATTCGATCATAATAATAATCCTCATGATCATCCTCAGTTTCTAACAATGTATCAATCGTCGTCTTCTTCCTCCAACCCCATATTTGGTCTCCAAGATACTAGCCCTACTAGTACTTTTGATGCTCCTTTCAATGCTGCTAATTTCTCTTACGGATCATCATCAACAGCGAACATTAACGATCTCGATTTCTACGATTACGAGTGCAAGCCTTTCTTATCGGATTGTAATACGAATATTAACAATAATGGTGGGCTTGGTGATCATCAATTAGGTATTGATCATAGCTTAATCCCTCTTTCTCTTCCTCCTCATAGAAACAATAATTTCATTAATAGCATTATTCCCCTCGACAACATGGGGTCCGCTACTACCCATCACAACATCATCCCCATAACTTACAGTCAAGAGATGATCAAGCCTATGAGTTTTGAGGCAGCTGATCATGATGTTAATACAAAACATGACTACTACAAAAACAAGAATAGGGTTTTACCCTGCGCAAGAAGGGGACCATGGAATAATAATAATAAAGGTCGCAAAAAGAATGTAGTCAAAGGACAATGGAGTATCGATGAAGATAGGTATACAAGATTTTTATTTTTATTTTTGATTAATTATTAGTTCATGTTTATTTAATTTTTAATGTATATTTAGGCTTTTGATTCGACTGGTTCAAGAGTATGGAGTGAGGAAATGGTCTCATATTGCTCAAATGCTGCCTGGAAGGATCGGAAAGCAGTGTAGGGAAAGATGGCACAACCATCTCAGGCCTGATATTAAGGTTAATCTTTCTGTTCTCAATTTTTTTTCCCGGTCTATCTGGGTGTCCTCCGAAATGTATTAATTAGTTAAATTTTATTACCACATGAGGAAATCATGCATGTCATACAAGATTTGATTTGTCAAAATGTGTTGAGAATAGTAAGATAAGGATGTCATGTCTTTAATTTTCTTTTCTTTTTTGGCTTACAATATATTAATTACAGAAGGATACATGGAATGAGGATGAGGATAAAGTCTTGATAGAGGCACACACTGAAATTGGAAACAGATGGGCTGAGATTGCGAAAAGATTGCCTGGAAGAACAGAGAATTCGATCAAGAACCATTGGAACGCAACCAAGAGGAGGCAGTACTCCAAAAGAAAATGCAGAACGAAGCATCCTAAAGCATCACTCCTGCAAGAATACATCAAGAGCCTCAACTTGGACTCGACTGGCAATGTGGATATCAATCAAGATATCAAGAACTTCGCTACTGACGTGGCTGCTGCTGCCGCGGCGGCTGGTAATGAGAAGTTGTTGGAGGAAGTGATCGGGGAAAACGAGGAGAAGTTGGTTGCAAGTTTTGATGATTTTAATGATGTCCCGGATTTTGAATTTGATGAGAAATTGTTCCAAGGTGGGTGCAGTATTGATTCTCTGCTTGATGATCTGCCTTGTCCAGCTGGTTCTGAAGATCATGAGGGAAAAAGTTTTGATGAGATAGATATGAGAGTGGAGGATGTGATGGATTTTGATGGAAAGAAAGATTTGGATTTGGTGGAGATGATGTCTGAAGCTAACAACAACTAATTAAGAGATATGGGAGAGCTGGAATTTAATTAATTAATATATTTTAAATTTAGAATAAAACTAGAGAACCAGTTTATGTCTAGTTTTGATGTGTGTTGTAATGTTGCGACATGAAAAGTAAGCTTTTATAGTATGTTTTAGACTTTTATTGCAAACTAGTTTTTTCCCAAGTGCATATTTATGGGTAGGGAAGAGCGTGGCGCGCTTAATCGCATCGCTCACAATCGCTAATTCAGTAATCGTTGGTAAATTATGCGGTTGTGCTTTTAGACTTGTAATTAACTGTATTAAGTGGTTAAGTTATAGTTTAATTTAATACTTTAATAACCGCTTATTAAGTGCAACCGCTTAATATTTATATATATTTTATATTTTTGTATATTTATAAATATATTTAATAAAATCAATAGTTATAATAATGGATAATACATCAAATTTGATACCTAATTTAACATTTGAGCCGGAATCATCCCATTTTTTCATGTTCTGTTTTTTCAGCAAATTAATGGTTGCATGCATAGATTCTCTCAAACACAACCAAGATGATACTCTCTAATCTCTACTCCCATCAAACACAACATAATCCTTTTGCTTGAGCTCACTCATCATCTTCCCCTCTCCCACTTATTTGCATTTTTGTTTACCATATGGCACAATGACGAAGACGACAACAACAACATTAAGGTTGCTAGTTATTATTGTTATGTTTTGTGAGGGTATTAGATTTAAATATGTGGT
Source organism: Viola odorata (assembly GCA_963691705.1). NCBI lineage: Eukaryota > Viridiplantae > Streptophyta > Magnoliopsida > Malpighiales > Violaceae > Viola > Viola odorata. The sequence continues at coordinate 43,253,571 of OY829544.1, forward strand.
TCAACTCTTTACGAGCACCCGTGGCTCTACTACTGGGCATGATGAACTAATAAGAGCTTTAGTCACTAATTGTGCAACTATTTCAAACAAATTATTTAGTGCGTATGATGATCCAACTCAAAATTTTGAAGGACCGGCGAGGTTGACTATTACGGTGGGTAACAAAGTTTATACGTTTCCGGGCTTCGAAACAATCAAGGAGGCTGAAAAGGCAATCGCCATCTTATTGCAACGTGGCGCATGATGAAAGAGTGTTCACCTTTCTTGTTCAATATATTATATTAGTTAGGGCATGATTTGTATCTTCTTTTCTATTTTTAGGTAATGATTTGGATCTTTCTGAATACATTATTATTGTTAATTAAGTGGTGAGTTTAAATTTTCTAGTTTTTTTTTTATCTTTTTCCAATTTGTCTCTATGGTAGATTGATTTTAAATATCACTAGACCCACCTTCCTTAGTAGTTTATCCTTAAATAAAATAAAATATGAACATCAACATAATTTCTGAAAATTACCGGCAGTAAAAAAAATTGTGTATAGCTCAAAATTTTCTTCATTATTTAACTTTTGGAATATAAAAAAAGTAAATTGCATCCAGTTGAAAATGTCATTAAGACCTCCATTATACTACTAATGAATAGATACTTCTATGCATGACTTGCTACTTAAGTTGGTGTCTTGGACACTACAAACTTCATGAAGATTGATGCTCCTCCTGTCTCCTTTGCTATGCTTTAGAAGTGCCGTCAAGAACCGCCCTTAGGTCATCACCACTGCATGTTGTCTCAATCGAAGAAGGCGATCGTTTCCAAACATGGTTTAGAACCCGATACATAAAATATAATAAGCAATATAATCTGCTTTACCGAGTTATATAATCAACACAGTGCACATATCAGTCTGTAGAAAAAATATATTATAGGTTCATCATAGTAGTTTTCGGATCAGTTAGTCAATCAGAACAACAGTCTTTATCAACACATAACACATTCGTGGAAGCCAACTACAAAAGATGACAAGCAGAAACTCTAGGTAAGGTCTCGCAAATTAGGAGTAATGAATATTGGAAGAGTAAAATTTCTTGATGTACACCTTGATCATTGTAAAACCACTATTGCTTTGAATAAATGTTGATAACATGAGGGGTATTTCAGAGAGCGTGTCCGTGTCATGACAAGAAGTAACATAATGTTCCCAACATTTTTGCTTCTATATTTTATCAGATGTAGCTACCTACATTAAACAGCCTAAACATCTGACTGTAGACACAATTTAATACCAAAATCGAATGATGATCATAGCTGTAATTTCTAGCAATGTTGCCAATACGAAAATTATAATTTAACTGGTAGAGCAACACTATAAGATCCATTGCAGATAGAATCACTTGAAGTTTGGCTATCCAAAAAGCAAACGCAGATAGAATCACTCGAAGTTTCTCCTAAGCATAGAAAACCAGGTATAGAAGGTAAGGACACTCTTCTCAAAAGCAATCGAAAAACGATAAACACAAACAGTAAAAACAATTACCGTACAACTATTCACATGAAAGCACATTCACAAGAAACTTACCTGACAGCTGAGATAATGCTATGGTGGAGTAAGATGGAAACCTTAGTTACAATTCCCAAGGACCCTGCACTTCCTACACCAAACAAATCAAAGACACATGAATGAAACATTAGTTGAAAAATTGACTTGTCATACTCAAGCATAAAAGTAGGGCTATCAATATGGGATGGACGGACGTTCATAGAGCAATCCCATTTGTCCAATAAATAAACTGGATAGACTTGTCCAAGTCCATTTAATAAACGGACAGACCAGACCCGTCCAACTAAATTAGCCGGGTTTGGATGGGTTCCCGTCCAAAAATAATTTTTTTCTGGAACTTGAATTTTTTTTACGGTTTGGACAAGTTCCCGTCCAAATAATGCCTCATTATGGTTAAAAAAATTATACTTGTAAATTAAGGTATAAATAAAGTTTCGAAAAAAAAAAGTATATTTTTTTTAATCATAATGAAACATTATGTTTTTTATTCGGGAAAAAAATTATAAAATTTAAATCTAGAATTGTAAATTAAAGAAGAAGATTACACCTCTATCTAACACCTAAAAAAATATTGAAACTGAATTATGGACATAAACTATACAAAATACTAATTTAAAAAAAGAGGATAATCCAAAAAATAATAATGAGAAAACCTAATTAATTAAAGTTTAGTTATATTTGGAAATAATATAGCATAAAAGTATAATATATTAATTAACCAGACAGAAAAGATCATGCAACAAGGATTTCTAAATGGCAAAAAGACATAAAACAACCCTGAACTTTAAAGTTTTAATTAATCGCAAGCCTAATCATTTATTTTGTTTAATTACAACCCTAAACTTTAATGTTTTGATTAATCGCAACTCTGTCACGTGGAGTCTGATATGGCAGGTTGCAGACGTGGCGAGCTGACGTGGCACATAACGTTGGTCAACGATGCCACGTCTGATTTCTGTCACGGTAGGGGGTGATTAAACAATACTAGCGACGACCAGGGTTGTAATTAAACAAAATAAAAGATCAGGGTTTCGATTAATTAAAACTTTAAAGTTTAGGGTTGATTTATAGCTTTTAAATTTAATTTACTTAGGTATGTATAAGTATTTAACTAATCCTTAACATTTTTAAGAATTAAGTGGTGCACATACGTGGCAGATTTTGTTAAGAAATTCATAGTTGTAAATTTTCTCTCTATAAAATACCCATTGTTAATTGAAACATGACCATTAAAAAGCTAAGATTATATGTCTAACTTCATGGCTTCTCGTCAAAACATGAACTCGACCATGATGGTGTTATATAGCTTAGTAAATTTGTAATTATATAAAAGCTGATAATTAGTTGCATATGCAAAAATAACAATTAATATTTTTAAATCGTTGGACAATCTAATTCTGGCCTATAACCTCCATCCCCCGGTTATAAAATTATATATAAATTTTAATAATTTCCTTTATCATATTTTTTTCTTTTCTCAATACTTTTGAGGGTGTCAACCAAATTCAGCCATAAATTGGATTAAAATTTTATGTTATTTCCTATTTATTATATATATATATATATATATATATATTCTTACCAAACAAGCCGATAGAAGATTCTTTTTTGGTCATATTAGGAGGGTAAAGACCAAAAATGTTTACAATAATATAATTAATGAAAGAATAATATTTAAGATACTAATTATTTTATTAATAAAATTGTACTAAATGACATATAATTGAGTTTTATCTCTTCCTAATTAGGTTATATTATTATTTTATTTAAATAAATAAATATTAAATAAATATGAATATAACACGTATATTTTTAATATAAAAATTAGTAAAAAAGTTAATATTTTTAACACTACTCAATAATAAATATTTATGTCAGTCATTAATTCATGTCTGCGCTTTCTGTAATTGTTCCAATTTCTGTTGCTAGTACTAGTAGGAAGAAAATGAATTTATATTTTCATTTTGCTTTTTATTTGACAAAAGTGCAATACACTGATCGATTGAGAAACTTCAATTTTATATAGGTGAATTGGTAATTGACTACCATTCGAAGCAGTTTGACATTCTCCCTTCTAACCAGTATTCTCGCTCTCAACCAGTAGTCGCAGATTCAATCCTTGCTCTTTATTGTATTTTTTATCAAATTTTATTATTATTATTATTTTAAACCATACTAAGGCCGTAAGACCTCATTTTCAGATTTTGCGCGACGATGAAGCAATTATAATTACTTATTGTCAGCAGGAATGTCCTTTTGTAAAGACATCTAACAACAATAAAATGTCCTTCTAACGAAGAGAAAGAGCATGGGACACTCTGGTTGGTACAACTAACCTCAGATCTTTGCAACTAACAAGGTTTCCTACTAGCTCCGGCACAACGCTGTACCGAACCGAACCCCTTGCTTCTCACAAAGCAAACTCCTAACCTGATCAAGAAGATAGAATCATGTCCTGGTGTTTACTGTTTACCAACAAAAATAAGTGTAATTACGCAGGAAAACAAAATCTCAGTGTCAGGTACAAGCACCATGTAAAAATATTTCAGAAAGACGCGGGAAAAATCATTGGAAAAAAATTCCGAAGAACAAACCAAAAAACTAATTGAATGCTTTAAAAAATCTACGAAAGTGTTCCTGACTACAGCAATATAGATGCTATCATCTAATCAATCAGTGAGCTTCACCGGAAAAAAAAAATCTTCCCAGATTTTCAAGCAGTCTTTGGCTTTGGCTTAATGCCCTTCACCCTTGAATATAGGAAAACTCCAGCAAGGGCAATCCCAGTCCCTGCATCCATACGCAAACTCCATCAAGAGGAAGAAAATAGCGTAAAAACAAAAAATAGCTTCACAGATAATGAAAGAGATGCGTTCCTTCAGAAGATTATGAATGAAACAAGACTTTACCGATCGAGTTGATGGGTGTGACGGGTGACTTAAAGAAGATGACAGAGCTCACAATGACTACCACACGCTTCACGCAATTGCCCACAGAATGTGTAACAGGGGATACTCTTGCCAGAATCATATATGAAACCTACAAGGTTCAAAACAAAACAGATTCATAATAGTAGGGATCGTATTTTTTTTCCATTTACTACAAGGCAAGGCAGCAACCAGTCACAAGTGCATATTTGCAATACATTTTCAAGAAGTTTACCACATTCGAAAAGGGCAGGAACCAACAAATAAATGTTTATTAAACATTTTCAAGCCAGACTGTGTTCTTGTTGGACTTTGCAAATTTTCTCAAATCAGGCTAAGACAACTATGCACATTTTTATAATGGAACCTAGTGTCAGACAAATTTTCAAGACAACCTCAAAATTGTAATGCTCAACAAAATGCATAGTTTCAGTGAAGCAAAATACTTAAATTAAATGTATACCCCACCCTGTACAACAAACTCAAAGGTAGATGTAAATAAACTTCAGACGATGGACAAAAGGAAACAAAAAAAAAGAATTCCGAGGAAACAGAAAAACCAAAATGATTACAAAGAAATGTAAAACTCCAAAAAGTAGAAGAATCCTTACCTGTTGATAGGCATGGAAGCAAAGTGCGGCAAGAAGGGACCGAATATACACCTCGTTAACATTCAATCCCTGCAAGCCAAATAATAAATAAATCAGTCACATCAATCATACACGTATCTAGATTGGATCTCACTTGGACTTTGAAGATTGTTTTGAAGTGTATAGAAACTCACAGCAGATTGGAGGTATGCAGGTGTAAACTTGACACCTTCCATGAAGAGAGCCACAGGGGCTAACAGGATAAAGGACATGATCGTAATTATCGAGAACAATGTGATGTTGTCCAAAGCACCCTGTTAAAGAACAAACTATTATTAGGGTGAAGCAAGGATTTGGTAATAAAGGGCAAATACAACCACAACATATATATGAAGTTGCAACATTATCATTGTTTATCTAAGTTTCATAAAGTTTAATAGGTCTGATTTTCTCTAAATAAATCTTAATATACTTAAATGAATATAAATTGCACACATGCAACCAAGCAAATAATAAACTTAAAGTATTGAATTAACCATAAAAAAAATAGTGCCGTTGTCTTAATTCTTGCGTGTGTTTACTCTAATAAATTATACTAGTATTATTAACATCAGTTACACTATCTAGTAGCAAGACATCAACCTCAAACAAACAGTATACTTAGTATCACAAATATTCCTTTGCATAAACTAAATCTATTCTGTCAACTATCAAGTTAGTGTCTAAAAGAACAAATCTAAAGTTCTATTGTGTTTTGTAGTGCAATAAGTAGTTGGGTATATCAAGAATTAAGATGTCAAAAATATTTTAACTGACAGGAAGAGTATGAATTTAGTTCGAAATTGGGAGGTTTGGGTTGTAGTTATCTAAGAAAAATAGAAGATTAAAAAGAGAAAAGTCGACCAAACACGACTGCCATGATTAACTGAAGAGTTGAGTGGGCAGAAATTACCTTCTTAACCATGACCTTTTTACTTAGCACATTCCGAGATTGGTTTGTCAAATTGGATGCCATTGCACTCCAGAACCCAGCCCTTTTACAGGAAAAACACAATAAGTTGATATGTCACAATCTCAGCTAAACCACTAAAACTACAGGTCATAACTATCTCAGGCAGCATAGGCATGAATACATAGACATGTGTAACTCTTACCAATTGAATGAAGCCTCAGTAACAGATGCAAGTGCCACTCCACCAACAATTGGTAATAGGGAACCAACCACCCAAATAGTTGGCATCTGCATGAGTACAATGACAAGTTATATATTGAAGTAGTTTAATTACCATTTGATAGCATAGAAGCGATAACTTCTTACAAATGCTACTCAACCAAGACTTAGTTCCAAAATCAGAAGCACCAAGTAATCATTCTTGCAGAGAGAACAGATAAGATTCTTACCTCACTAAGAAACATAGCGGAGAGGACAACCGAGAAAAAAGGTTCCATAGCTTTGATCGTGTGAGTGAAAGAAACAGCAACTTTCCCAAGACTCATATTAGTGAAAAGATTACCAAGTACGTGAACAACGGCTAGAGGCGCGATTGCAGCAAGCTGTCAAAAGAATCATTATCAGATATGCCTAAACAAAAACCATTACATTCCAAGTAACAACCAGGTGATAATTTTTATACCTGCTCACCACTAATTTTCGGTCTTTTATATAAGTTAGAAGTCCACATAACAAGAACCAGCACTGTCCCAACTGCAAACTGCACTGCAGTTATAGTCAATGGATGCGGGAACACCTTCAAAACCTGAAACAACAAAGAAGCTTTAAGAAACCATAACAAGATGTACAACAATCAAGCACAAAAGCAAATCATACACTACGTAGTTAAAACACACTCGCTAATTAGCCACGTCTATTGACAATCAGCAATCTGTTTTCATCATATTGACATTCCAAAACACACTACTATAAAAAAACCGCACGTCTCTAGAAGATGACCCAACCAAACATTTCCATATACTAATAAAGGCAAATAGAAAAATACAAATCAATAAAATATAATGAAATAAATTAAATAGAACAGAACCGGACCTGTTTGTTATAGATATTGAAGTAGATGTTGAATAGATACCAAAGGCCGAATAGCGCTCCAAGCTCAATCGTTTTCCACATGCCGCTCTTCTCCTCACCTTCCTCGGCGCTCTCCGGCACTGCTGTAGCCTTCACTTCAAACCGATCAATTTTCTTCGTTTCCGAGCACAGAGGAGGGAGTGGATTCCAAGGCCTGAGCTTCGAGGAGGAAGACGAAGAGCACAGAGACCAGGATCGGCGCGGGAACACGACATTGCTGGAGATGGAGCCGAGATCGTCACGCTTAGAAGACGAAGCGCGAATGGGATCGAATCGCACGAGGCGGCGAGGTTTGAGGAGAGGGAAGGAAGTGGAAGGGGAAGGGGAGAGAGTGAATGCGGAGCTCTGCATCTTTAAGGAGAGAGATCCGCAGAAATGGAGGGATAGTTAGGATTGTGTCGTTTTGGGTGAAAGAAGAACGGGAAAGGAGAGGTAGTTTTATAGTTATAGAAGTATGTAGAGCACAGGGACGTTGGAAAATCCGTCAAGGAGGCGTTGGTAACACAGTAGGTAGGTCGCTTGCTTTTCGGCAGTGTGGTGGTGGGAGAGAGAGAGAGAGAGGTGAAAAGAAAGAAAAGAAAATAGGGGATATTCTCGGTATTTTGCATTGGTAATATAATAAGGTATCTAGGACCATTTTTAAAATAAAATAAAAAAGGAATCTGCAGAAAAAATTTCGTCAGATTCTAATTTTTTAATTTCTTTCTCCACTCTTTTATTTTTAAAATTTAGAGTTAATAATTAATTAGTGCGGCTTTGTTTTTCTTTTTCTGTTTTTTTTTTAAATTCATGAGTTTACATGTAAAACTTGACAATAAAATAACAACTGGTAAAATAAAATTAAGTCTAAATAATTTGATTAACATTTATTGGGTTGATTATTTAAAATTTAAACTGTTTTTTTTAAAGATCTGAAAAGTATGTCGACGGATTTGGAATCTTGGATTCTTTGGAGGGGTCGATGGAATTTGGAAAGGAAGTTGAGGTTTGGTTTGGAGGCTTCGCTGCCAAATTGGAACGGAAAGGAATTCATGATAATCCTGCCACTAGACACTAACAGGTTTGAGTGAGAAGTGAAAGTGAGGTGAGTCTAAAATGGTTTAAGATCATGGATCGACCCGAGGGAAAAAAAGCATGGGACCCACAAGCCTGACTTGACATGAGAAAGGGCTACCTAGCTAGCTAGCTAGGAAATGGGCTGAAGCATCAATCATCCAAATATAAAGATCCTAAAAACGAATAAATACTCCCTCTGTCCTTCAATATTTGTCTTTTTCGCATCCCAATATTCAGTACGAAACGCATATCGAGGAGGCCGGATGAGGCACTATTTGACCTCAAAAAAATCCGAAATTTTTTGTGAACGTACGTCTTAACGTACTTCCCAGAAAAAATTAGGGGCAAAATTGTCTCAAATAGTAAGTTTATCGATCGTTTTAAGATACGTGTCAAAACAATAAAAACAAAAGCTAAAACGACAAACATTGAAAGACGGTGGGCGTATTATTTAAGCAATTCTTATTTCAGCTTTTGAGTTAAAATTCTACCATAATATTATTACCCTCCTTTTGTCCAACATAGTCAAAATTTAAATCAATTTAACTTGATAAATAAGATAAGAAGTACAAAAGTAAAGAGCACTAAACTATGTCATAGAAAATATAAAACGTCAAATAATTTGGATAAAGTTGAGAAATACTCCCTTCGGTGTAAAATAAACGACGTTTTCTTACGAATTTTTACTGTTCATAATACTTGTCATTTTATCTTTTTTGAAACCAATATTTTGTGCAAATGACAATTTTTTTTATGTATCAACCCAATTTGATGATGGTGTTTTAATTTGAGTGGAAATTAGGAGTAAAAATGAAACAATATGGAATAAAATAAGATCAAAGATCAAGGTAAAACGGATTTTTACTATCCTAAAGAGTTATTTATTTTACACCGAAGGGAGTATATACGAACCGTCGAATTTATTAAATCAAGCTCCAATAAATGCTCGAAAAATAGTAAATTATCAAAATCTCATTCTTCACGTCCTCAACAATTGGTGTGTCATGCCCAGTGGAACAAATACATCAAAGGAGAAAATTAGCTTACACTTCAATAATTCCAATTTATTCCCTATCTAAAGATTAAAAAAATATAATTAATCATTTTTATTCACAGTAATTCCGTAAGTCATAGTCTCATAGAGCAACATAAACCTAATTATGCATTCAAACTTTTAGGCGAATTACAACCGGTGTCTTACCCCACACACACACACACACACATATATATATATATATAACATGTCAGCAAGCAATCTTCTTCATTATATTTACTGAAATTCTTTATCTGATTTATAAGAAAATTACTTAATCATTAAAAAAATGTAAGAGAAAAAAATACATAACAGAACCTAGCAAAACTACTAGCAAGAACTCTACGAAAATTTACAAAGATAAATCTTCGATCTCCCCTAACTTTCGCGATGCTTAACATTGAGTTTCGCAAACAAATTTCAACGAAAATATTAAAGCAGCAAAGACCAATTCTAGGTTGAACCACTTACCCTAATTAATTTGGTGCGAGTTGAACATCTAAAACTACAGCTAGTGGAAGCCCGTGTTGATCTCTTTCCCACTTTCCGTCGACGATGGTGCTTGAAGTTGAGAGTGCCAGTGAACCTTTACCGATCGGAACAAAATCGGCTTGATTTGTTTTGATCGAAATTAAATCGTTAAATGGTGAAAATAGGAAAAAAACGTTGAATAACGAGATGAAAACACATGAAAGGATGATGCCGAGAGCTGAATGTAAGAGATTACTTCTATCCATTGTGTTACGTCGTATCTCGTGTCATAATGTGTTTCCCATTAGGTAGGAAGTGTACGTAGAATTAGGGAGGAGGACGATCTTTATAGAGACAAGTATAGGGTAGGGAGGAAAATATTAGGTCATGGCTCGAATCACTAGATTTTTTTCCTATTTGGGGAATTAAGGTTGGTCCATCGGATCTTGTTAATATAGAAAATCTCTGTAATTAAGTGTATATTTAAATCCCTGTAAATTAGCTTACTTTCCTTCTTTGGTTTTATAATAGTTGTTTCATTCTCTATATAAGGAGCTTGTATACAATGTAATTAACATGCCAATATAATACAATCTCTATATAGGTGACATGGGAGTTCCTCAACTTCACCAAATTCCTCTTTATTGTGATAGTCAAAATGTTATTCAAATTGCTTATAATGACATTTTCCATGAAAGAACGAAGCACATTGAAATTGATTGTCACTTTATTCGCCACCATTTACGCAAGGTATTCTTCAACTACACTCAACATCCTTTAGTGATTAACTTGCTGACACCTTTACAAAAAGTCTCTCACTCCACCGTTTCAAGAACTTATGTTGTAAGCTTAAGTTGTCACCTTACCTCCTACCTTGAGTTTAAGGGGGATGTTAATATAAGAAATCTCTGTAACTAAGTGTATATTTGAATTTCTGTAAATTAATTTACCTTCCTTCTTTGATTTTGTAGTCGTTGCTCAATTCTCTATATAAGGAGCTTGTATACAATGTAATTAATATGTCAATATAATACAACCTCTAGCTTTATTTTACATGTATCAGAGCTTCTAACAGATCTTATCTGGAGGGTAGGTCTAAACTTTGCGGATCTAACCAAGGCCCATAAATGGCCGAGAACAAACATATTGAATTATACAAAAGCTCAAATAAGGGTCTATTTGTCATAAATATCCAATTACGTACCAAAACAATTTATGTCATAAGCAATTTTAACTAGCATATATTTATGCTGAGGAAATGCAAAAAATTAACCCTAAATTTTTAAAATTTTCCGCAATAGCCTCTTAAATTTATGTTATTCCGCGATGATTTTTAAAGATTTTTTTCTTGTTAATATACTATATTTTGCCTCCTAAGAATGTTATTATTCAATTTGATCCATCAAATATTTATCTTATTTTACAATGATCTTTAAAGTTCGATCGTCGTTGTCAATTTTCCATATTTATTTAGTCATAAAATTTTAAAATCTAACATTCCATTTGCCTCCCGGCCCCTTAAAAAAACCGTCCTTGTTTCGGCATTGAACCATCGCTTAGGAACGTAGGGAAAGAAGTTTTCCCATTCAATTTATTGTGTTTGTATTAATTTTTTTTAAAGTTTTGTTTGGGACTGGGTTTGAGTTACCGCGGCGATGGCATCGTTTTACTTATTTTAAAAGATGGGTTAGTAAAATAAATTAAAAATTAGGATCTCTTATTAACGTTAATTCGCGTTTTTTACTTACCAAAAAAAATTTGAGAACAGAAAAAGGTAAAGTAATTGCTATTTTCTATTTTATATATTTTGATGTCTTTTTTACCATATTGGTATCCTATATATTTTGGAATAGTTTTCTGTAAGTTGTTTGTTATTATTTATTAATTTTGAGTTTTAATATCCTTAGATATATATGCCATGCCATTCTCTCCCATATAAAAAAAACAAAAAGATAGACTTGATTGACTAGTAGGGAATCTAGGAATGACCATACTCACCCACACCTAGATATTCGCCCGAATCTATACTCAATTGATCGGGTAATACTCGGTTTAATTGAGTTCGGGTAAGTTTGAGTATGATTGAATCAAGCTGGATTTGACAGGCTATGGATACCCGATTCAATAATGCAACTATTTTACGGTGAGACACCTCCTTCCATACTGACAAACTTAAAAATAGTGGATAATAACCACTGTTTTTTCAATCGTCGTTGACCGTTGTCGGGTCGATTGCACCTCTGTCTCATGTGCTATTAAGATGAAGGAAAAGTGTTGGAAAATAATGGTATACACATAAACAATAAATAATGAATTAGAATATTAGAATTGATAATGTGAGAAGATGGAATATAAGCACAATAAATAATTAATATATTTATAAATAAAATAACAAAAAGATTAGGAATAGAAGTAATTTGATGATTGAAGCATGTAATGAGACACTATTCATAGAGAAGAAACACACCTTTTATACAGGGTATTAAAATTGCTCTTCTCCAAATATACGATAATCAGTTGAAACTTTTAGGTGCGACCAAAAGTCTTCTCGAACTGACGAACACATATGCTCACAATATTTTCCAAAATACAAAGAGAATATAATAATAGTATATATGTATATATTTATGCCTAGTAGCTCATGTTAAGGTGTAAATATTGCAAATAATTGAGCTCAAATGTTATGTGTAATTGAATATATATGGTCGATTTCTCCTATTTTACACTTTTTATACAATAATGGAATTTGGGGACTTTTTAGAGTAAAATGAAAAAATCAAGGATGCTTTGAGCATTTCTCTTGGGCACGAAATGAGCATCAATAAGGATCAAATGAGAATAGTTTGGATCGACTGTGCTGTACGCGGTATTCCTTTTTGAAAAACAACGGATGGAGCAAAATATGTTACAGATGAGTTAAAGGAGTTTAAGTATTAAATAAGGTGTATGTTAAAATGAGATTGATAAATGTAATAAATGAAGAAACGTAGACGCTTGTGGCGACTTAGAAGAGAGATTGCGCATGCATTTTCCATGCTATAAATAACATGGATGGAGAGATCATCCAATCCATCACTCACATCATCTTCCAATCAATAACACCATTAGTTTTGACTTTTAAGCCTTTTCTTTGTATTTTTCCTTTTATTTTATTAACTCTAATAAGAAGATTTAAGCCATGCGTGACTATTTGATTTCTGTACCTCCAACGTTCACCTGCTCCAGGGGTCAGGCGAGACTATTCGATTTTGGTGGGACCCATGGGTAGGAAGACTCCCGTTAGCTATTAAACACCCTCGTTTGTATTCGCTGGTCATTAACAAGATGGGATACATTACGGACTAAGGAAGTTGGCGAGAATCTGACTAGTGTTGGAACTTTGCATGGCGACGAGGGTTGTTTGATTGGGAGGTTGATGAGGTCCGGAATATGATGATATCCTTACAAGCTCCAAAATGATATAGCACAGCCAGTGAAATTAAATGGGATCTTGACAGCTCCGACAAGTTCTCCATAAAATCTTGTTGTACAGGTTTGTATAGCGCAAGATTTGGTCACCTTAAGAATGAAGTCCTAGCGTCGTGTTGGCAGGGGTTAATCCCTCTCCGAGTGGAATTTTTCTCCTGGTTGGCGCTACAAGACCGAATAGCTACTAGGGAGTTTCTCCAGAAAAGAAAGGTGGTGGCGGCTGAGGAGAATGTATGTATATTTTGTTCACAACCGGGAGAGACGGTGAATCACATTTTTCTACATTGTCCTAAGATCGAACAATTATGGAGTGATGTCGCATCTTGGGCAGGATTTACCTAGGCCATCCCACGCGACATAATCACCTTGTGGCAAAGTTGGAGCAACCTTTGTACTGGTCAGCACAGACAGATACACCAGCTATGGACGATGCTTAAGTGTGCAATTTTGTGGGGCATTTGGAAATACCGTAACAGGATGATCTTCCAGCAGCACACTTACAGTGGTCAACAACTATTCCACTCCATCTTCGTCATTCTTAGTCAATGGGCACATGCACATGACAGATGTGCCCATGACAGATCCTTCCCCTACTCCTCGCTCCAGATGGCTCAATCGTCGACTTGGTTGGCTGTATGGGGTCCCAGAATTATGGAGACAGCAGTCGAGTAGTTTAGCGCTAGATAGGTGCCTGATTTAATGTGTAGCGAGTAGCGAGTAGCTTGACCGAAGCAATTCTTGGGCGAATCAACGATATCTATGCTGTTGTATAGGTGTAGGTTGGATCTAAGGCAGGACAGTCATGCTCTTCATGACCTTATTTAATAAAAATCAGCTTATTCAGAAAAAAAAAAAACCATGTGTGACTAACATTTTTCCATTCTATCAAGTAGGGATGGCAATGGGTACTCGTACCCGGATATTCGCCCATAACCATACTCGTTTGATCGGGTAATACTCGTTTTGACTGGGTATGATTCGAGTATGAATAATACCTGAATTTATTATTTCGGATATGATCGGGTATGATACCCGACTTATAACCGAGCAGGTATATCTGATTTTTACTTGCCAACGCCATCTCGTTCCTCCCTCCACGCTCCCCCTTCCTCCTCATCTGATGATGTCTTTGCCACCTCTCTCCCTCCTCCATCACCACCACCACAACAACTACAATCAACCGTGAGTGCCCGCCACCGCCATCGCCGAGCTACGATAACATTAATTTACAGAAACACCCACGACACGACGGAGTTTCTGCTTTTATCGCCCGAACGTCTAATTCCGTAAGTAATCTCTTCTTCTGTTTCTTTCCCTGCTGACTACTCCTGTCGGTTTCGGGATTCAAACTTCATCATGATTATTTCAAGTCCGAAGAGTATTTTTAGGATGAAAAATCTACAGTATACTAGGCTTAGTGCCGCCTTTTTCACTCAATTGTTCATCAAGTAAAAGAATTTGTGTGCGTTGTTTCCGTTTCGAGAATGGCTTAATTTGCTGGGCCCGTAACTAATTTGTGGATTTCAATTCCGGGGAATTGTTGGCTGCAGGGTTTGATTTCTGTCATCTCATTGCATTTAAATTATTGTGATTTTACTATGTTCAGTCATGTATTTCTGAGAGATTGTGATGTACTGTGGATGGTGTTTTTAGTTAATTATTGACCCTTCATTAGGACAAACATCTCCTCATGAAGGCTTATATAATGCAGATGAGGTAGAAAGTTGTTGTTGTAATTGGTAGCATATCACAGTACTCGATCCGAAATGGCGAATGCTATAACCATTTATGTTCTCCTGATTCTGTTCTGTTTATCAGCAGCTAGTGCAGCGACAAGAAAACTATTTTATCCAACCAATCGTCATGATCACAAACCTCAGGTTTACCCAAACGGTGACAATGGTGTTTGTAAATCAATGGTGAAGCCACGAGGATACGCGTGTGAAGAACATACGGTGCTAATGATATAATTTATATAAATAGCAAGTCTAACAAGTGAAAAAAATTGCCTGTTGAAAGTTGTTAATGTGTTTCAGGTAACAACACAGGATGGTTATATACTTATTGTGCACAGAATTCCTAGTCCGCGATCCGGTAACAAGGCGCACAAGACACCAGTTTTGCTACAGCATGGAATACTCATGGTAATTGGCAGCAACCGAAGTGATCTAATGAGTAAACATATATCAATGGCATATTGCCAGTATTATATTTTTTGGAGGATTTTTATTATTTATTTATTTGCAGAAATTTGTAGTAGGATTTAGAGGGGAAAAGAAGAAGAGATTAAATATAAAATAAATAAATATCGGTGGCGTGGTGGTGGTTAGGGATGACAATTGGACGGGTATGAGCGGGTATGGGTATGGGCAGATATGGGTAAATATCCAATTCATACTCAAAACTAAATATCCATTATTACCCATACCCAATATGCCCCATACCCAATTGGGTATATAATGGATATCCAATTCACCAAATTATTTTATTTTTTATAATTAATAAAAAATTTACTATTTAGATCCATTTTCACTAGTTAAACTTGTTTTTTATTATATTAGTTCGTCTTTTACCGTTTTGACTCGGTTTTTACCATTTTGTCTCGGTTTTTACACTTTGGCTCGGTTTTTACATTTTGGCTCATTTTTTACCATTTTGGCTCATTTTTTACCATCTTGACTCGGTTTTTACCATTTTAGCTCGAGTTTTACCATTTTGGCTCGTTTTTTACCGTTTTGGCTCATTTTTTACCATTTTTGCTCGATTTTTATCATTTTGACTCGTTTTTTTAATCATTTTGGCTCGTTTTGACTCATTTTTTACCCTTTATAATTTTCCAACTTCAAAATTCAAGATAGTCCCAAGTCAAGCTGCTCTGCAATCTCATCCAGCTCAACCTCACATCTATTCATGTACTTGTATTTGGATCCCAATCCTTAAAAACAGTAGCATATTCTGTTGAAGACATTTTGCCACCATCTAACAGAAGAGAAAAATCAATTGTGTAAAATAAAATAATCATCTCCATGAAAATTTAAAAAAATAAAGATTTAATAGAATATTCAATAAAAAAACAAACAGTGAGCTTCAACGTGTGTTTGGATTGGAACTAGTGGATAAAATTATGGTCAAAAAGAGTTTTCCACTATTATAAAATTGCATCCAGCCGACAAGCCAACATTCAAAGAATCCAAATTTATTTCATCAGTCATCAATTCTCACCTATCTATTTCTTTCTTCCTTTTTTTCATGGTGGTTTCCATCTTTGATTTCATCTCTGCCATTGCATATAGCAAAACTATAATTGCTACAGTAAAAGTTGGTGGAGAAATCACAACTCTGAAAAAAACGAACCAATAATGAACATGTAAGGAAAGTCTGATCTCATTTATACACAAATTCTGCCAAAGTAAAACAAAACTTCAGCCTTCAATTCCATAATTTTCAAGTCAAGAAAATCAAAGCTTCAGCCTTCAATTCCAATCAAGAAATTCTGCCAAAGTAACACATTTTCAACAATTTCATCACAAAAACTACTGCTTACAAGCAGCAAAAAAGAGAGGGAATACCATCATTCAATTGAGGGCTCTACTCAAGTACTCATACAACAGCAAGCTGAATATCACCCAAGTCAAGCTGCTCTGCAATCTCATCCAGCTCAACCTCACATCTATTCATGTACTTGTATTTGGATCCCAATCCTTAAAAACAGTAGCATATTCTGTTGAAGACATTTTGCCACCATCTAACAGAAGAGAAAAATCAATTGTGTAAAAGATATAGTTACAAACTAAAATAATTAAAATAATTAATGTGTTAAAAATACCTGCCCATAACCAGCTTTGAGAACACATCAATGCCTCCACTGTATCTTCATGTAGTCTGCTGCGATTAGGACTCAATAGTCTACCACCAGCGCTGAAAGATGACTCAGAAGCTACGGTAGAAACAGGAATAACAAATATATCTCTAGCAATCGCCTGAAGTGTCGGATATACTATCCCATTCACTTTCCACCAAAGTAGGATATCAAAATCTGCAGTTCTTGGCAACACATCCATATCCAAATAGATATCTAGCTCATTCCTAACAACAGATAATCTGGGCCTCTTAGAAGCTCTCAATACAAAGGAATCATACTCAGACATACTATCTGCAGGAGGATCAAGATCTACTTGAGTAGAAGACTCACCAAGAACTTCATTAGAAGTAACCATCTTGTGCCTATATTCATGCACCAAACTATAACAAATATCACAAATCTCTTTAACTTTAGCTGAATATTCTTCCCCATAGATCTTAAAAAAGAAAAATTCAAGCAATTTAAGCTTATATCTAGGGTCTAAAATAGTAGCTACCCCCATCAGCTTATGAATCTCATTCCAGTACGTGTTAAACTTTGACAACATGCACGGTGCCATCTTTTGCACTACTTCCACGGGTGAGCTTAACCACTAATGCAATGCTAACTTTAGCTCACAAATCTTTGGAAAATATATATTAGCAGTTGGGTATTTAACACCTGAAAATAACTCCGTTACAGTGCAAAACAGTTTCAATTTCTCACAAATTATTTTTGCAATTTCCCAATCACCATCACAAGGCAAGCATGTATAAGTGTTATCCCTCTGCTTGCACCGAATAAAAATATCCTTATACCTTAAAGCATTCTTAAGCATCACATAGGTGGAATTCCATCTAGTCGGACAATCAAGAGATAACTTTTTTGAATATGTAACACGCAATTGTCAACATGTTTCTTCAAACTTTTCATCTCTTTTAGGGGAAGCAGTCCAAAATGCAACACTTTGACGAATCTTTTCAATCCCCTCCTTAATAACCTCTAACCCCTCTCTCACTACTAGATTCAAGATGTGAGCACAACACCTCATGTGAATTAAAGAACCAGATAATATCAAAGACTTTCTATCCAAATCAATCAATAGTGAAGAAATCATTGCATCATTAGTTGAACAATTATCCACTGTAACAGTAGATAATCTCCTATCTATATTCCAGTCCATCAAGCAATTGAATAACACCGAACAAAGTACTTCTTTAGTGTGAGGAGAAGGCATATATGCAAACCTAAGTTAATAATAAATTGAAATTACAATCGGTATAAAGCCAAATTAAAACATGTAAGGAGTTATTTATAAGTTAAAAAGTTACCTCAAAATGCGACTTTGCAACTTCCAATTGTTGTCAATGAAGTGTGGAGTAATTGCCATATAACCTTTCTTTTGGTTATCTGCTGTCCACATGTCTGTAGTAATTGCAAATCTACCTACACTCTCATCAAAAAACTTCATAACTCTCTCATTTTCTTCCATAAAAATATTCAATATATCCTTCTTAACAGTGTTTTGGGAAGGGTATTTAAATTCAGGTTGAAGTGAAATAATAAATGTCCTAAACCCGACATGCTCAACAATAGACAGGGGGTACTCATGCATGATTATCATATTTGCCAGTTCTCTTCTTGCAATGCCATGATCAAATAAAAAGGTTGAACTACTTGCTCTTTCTGTATCTGCCTCTCTCTTCTTAGCACACGTTCTGAGATGTGCATGCAAATGAGACGTCCCAGCTGTTGTAGTTCCACTATAATGTCTACCACAATATTTGCACTGTGCTTTATAAATCCCCTCAATTTTTACTCTTTGAAAGTATTTCCATACAACACTTCGTAGCTAGGATTGAAAAAGCTCAGCGACACTATCAGTGACAGAGACTTCGTCACTTTCTTCAGTAACATTGACTTGATCTGCACCACTGACAACATCCATAATCACCTGAAAATAATTCCAAACACAAATATAATAGTCTAGTCAGCTTACCGATTAAATGTAGTCGAATAAAATAATCAGCTTATAAGAACAGATGCATTCCCATCAGACAAAGAACTCAGCAATTGTAATCTAGAAACACACAAGCAAGAATATGATCGTTATTGGTGAAATCAACTAAACAGCCTCCTCTTTGAATATGCTGACATGGTAAATGAGTTGAAGAAAATGTAATGGAACCTGAGAGCAAACTGGACCTATAAATTTACCAAAACCCCAGCAACTAACTATGTGAATAGAAATAAAGCACTACTAAGGCATTTAATATCCCAATTTCAACAGAAATATCCCAATTTCACGAATAACATTCTTCAATAAAGCACCCCAACAACTAACTATGTGAAACCATTTAATGCAATGTGTTCAAAGTCAGGCAAATAATTGCGCAAGACAACGAAACTTTATCAATCCCAATGCCCAAGCATTGTACTTCAATGCTTTGTACATGTTTCCCCACATCACACTTCATGGAGTACACAGTTGATTGCATGAATTTAACCAGTTTTGGATGCCTGAGACCAGTCATAAAATTGAGGTGAGAGAGCATTGAAGAAGTCGGTTTACGCGTGTATATGTTTTACCTTTGCATCATGCGTTTGCCAGAAGGCGTCATTATTAGATCCTATGAAATTACTTTTCATTCATTTTAGAACATAATAAAATGATGATTAATACTTTTGTACATCGCCATTGATGTGAACTTGAGGGGGGAAATGAAGAAAAAGTAGAAGCCTGCAGTACCGAGCTATGTTATGTTGACAGATTAGAGCTTGCTTGCTTGCTTCGTCCCATCATAATGTTAAACAGATTGGAAAGCATTCATGAAAAGTACTACTTTAACTTGAATGCTACTACTTTAACTTGAATGCAAAGGCTAACGCATCTGCTTATAAGCAATTTTAAACAACATTGTTGAATTAACCATCATACTACCCTACTACACTTGTTAGAAACATCACCCAAACAGAACATAAAATCAACCACAACGCCCAAGCATTGACACCAATTAAAAATTAGGTAGAAAGACCAGCAACCTATGTAGCTAAATTATCAAACACAGATGAATTCCCCCATGAAGTAATTAAAAATGGAAAATGGATCAATCCCAGCGTACAAATTGTACAAATTGCTGCTTAACGACAGATAATAAGAGTGATAGTATCGTACCTAAGAGAGGAAGAGCACGGAAGAAGAAAGAATTAGCTGAGAAGCAGAGAGAATGAGTGATTGTGTCCAAAAAAATGAGAGTAGAGACTCTGTTGAGTGTTAACTGAACGAGAGGCAGCGAGGGTTCTATCGTGTTATCAAAAACTGGAAAAAAGTACATATACCCGTTCGGGTATAGGTAATACCCAAGCGGGTATCATACCCATTATACCCGAATGGGTATGGGTAATACCCAAACCATACCCAGTCAACCGGGTATGGATATGGGCGGGTCCGGATACCCGTTGCCATCCCTACTTGACACTTGGCTCACGTTTTAGAGAATGCAACAAAACTCTAAGAACACCAACACGTTCTTGAATGAAAGAGATGATGAAAAATAGATTTAATCCGACAAGAAACACAACATAAGCAATCAAAGGTGTTTTAGACGGATCAAACAAGCACAAAGCTCAAGAACATCAAAAATACCCAAATGATCCAAAATGACCGAAATGACAAAGGGAAGATTTTGGACCGTAGGAATACCTTGAAAATGAAGGAAATGCAACCTAGATACAGCTGGTGCTCCGCTACCACATGATAAGGCCCAAGTACCTTAGAAGGCCTTGGCGTCGCTTTGATGGAGTCGGACCTAGTCTTGCGCATGGTTGGCTTAGGTGTTGGCGGATTGATGGACGATCGGTTGAAAGGAAATGGAAAGGAGTTACAGCGGAATATTTAATAGGCAAAGGCGGAATATTTAGAAGGAAAAAGGCAAGGACTTTATATATCAACAATGGGTTTCAGACATAAAAGTTTGGAGGAAACCCTCTCGGCAACAAAGGCCAAGCAACCTTCCTATTACAAACAACTAACGATTTCTAGATCAAGGCCAACCTTATTATCAATGGAGGATGATCAAGTCAGTGAGCTTGAAGAAGAAGATAGGCTACAGTTCTAGGAACCCTAGAGGTAGACTAATGGCTTAAGGCTTTGGAGGAAAAACTCACAATCAAAAAGCAACTATAAAAGAAGGCTAAGTCCTTCAATTTATAGGCAAGATATTTACAAAGGAAAAAGACCCTAATCACCCTTGGACAAAGGGGCTTCACTCATGGGAGACGTGGGCGTGGTCGTGTGACAGGGCGCGGCCACGGGCGTGGTCTTGGTGCTAGGCTTTGACGAGGCCATGGCGCTGGGCTTTGGCGAGGCCATGACGCTGGGTGCGAGCGAGGCCTTGGCGCTGGGTGCGGGCGCGGACTTGGGCGTGTGGCTGCGAGTCGAGTCATTGGCATGGACACATAGTCTCCATTGGGTCGAGGCCTTCATGTTTCTTTCTTCGGCCCTAAGCGCCTTGATGAGAAGGCCGATCACGTCCTTTCTCCTTGTGGCGTGTCTATGTGTGGCTTTGGCTGTGTCATGGGCTTGGGTTGTATCACAAGCCCTCGAAGTTGATCGCTCAAAGAAGAAATGTGAAAGATTGCCAGCTCCAGCTCCTAGAATTTAAAGAGTGAGCCGAGGAAGAAAGATTCGTGCCTGCCTGCTTTTATGCTAAAAAATAAATAAATCAAAAATCAAATAAAAGTAGAGCAGGCATAGCAAAGCAACAAAAGGCAACCAGTTTGTGCCCTCGACACAGAAGAACGCCAAAGCCATCGTCTAGCCCTCGCTTTCATGCCCTCTCCAGCGGGTGTTACTCACCTACTCGCTTTCCTTCTAGCCAAGGAACCCTCCACCTCCAGATTTGTCTTCTTATTCCTTTACTTTCCTTTTCTTTTCTTTTCTTTTCTCCTTTTCCTTCATCTTTTACTTCTATTTTATTTCCCTCTTTTATTTTCTCCTTCGTACCCACCCTACGTGTTCTTTTTCTTTTTCTTTTATTTTTAATTTTATTTTTATTTTTCTGCAAAGTCTTCTCTGATCGCTAGATTTCCCTTGCATGTGTACTACGTACTCGAATTGATGTGCAAACTCTGCCTTGTGTTGTGTTATTTGTATTTTTGAGTGATTAGCCTAAACACATATTTTGTTGCGAGCGTGAGTGCAAACACATATCCATATGAGGACTGCTGGTGAATAGGCTTGGTCTGGGAAAGTCTAATTGATAGGGTCGTTATCATATTAATCTGGTGCAGGTGCTTGTCTAGGGAAGGGTGTGTTTTGGTTGGGTGCAGTATGCTGAATGAGTTGTCTATTTTGTGCATTAAGGGGTTGAGGCTGTATGTCATAACATGATGTGGTTTTCAATTTTGTTAATGCTCGAGGGCGAGCATTGGGCAGTGTGGGGATGTTTGATAGTGTGTTTCTTGGGCATGATTTTCTCCTATATTTTAGCCTTTTCTTGAGCATGATTCTGCTAAATTACCTCTGTTTTCATCTTTGTTTCAGATCAGTGCCAAAAGGAAGAAATAAGTGAAAATATGCATTTTTTAAGGAATTCTTGGGATTTCAAGCCTCAAGGCCTAGAAGATCAGAGTGTCGTCGTGCCCTCGATGCTAACCAGACCAGTGAGCGGTCTCTTGCCCGCGATACCTCCGCATCCGTTCGAAAGCCAAAGAGAGGAATCTTCGAAGATCCGCACGGGATTCCATGCATTTCTATAAGGTGCCAGGCACTTCCAGGAGATCCCAGAATATTCCCCCCTAAGGAGCGTGTCCTCCCATGTGTTGTCACTCTCCCCTTGTGTTGCTACCCGATTTTTGACTTTGATACAATCTCTACGCATTTTTTACGCATATCACATTTAATAGCTCTTCTAGGTCACATTTTTGTCGATTCTTGGTCCTAGGCTAATTTGTTTAATATTCCATGTCATTTCGGGTCTTTTTAGTTTTTTCGTATTTTTCGACTGTCTTCACGCGAACTTTTCTCGGCCCCGAGTAAGTTTTCTCGGACCGTAGCTCGAACGCGTAATTTCTTTAATTGATAATTACGTGCTATTTTTCTCTTTCCCTCCACCTCGTTCAGTTTCGTTCAATTTTCGTCGTAAGGACATTTATTTTGCGTTCAAACGTTTTGACATTTCCGAAAGAGAAAATAAATACGTTAACTCAAACTTCTCGTTTATTTACTGTACACTAGTTTTCTTATCTTATTTTTCTACACGTCGTAGTGGTTTTCGTTCGGATTTATTATCGATTTTCGTAAAACCCCTATTTAGTCCCGAACGAGCCTTTTAAGCTTTAAATAAGATATTTCCATTTCGAGAGATGAGTTTGAATTTTCGTTCGCGTCATTTTTTTCCTTGCATTTTATTACACGACGTAGTGGGTTTCGTTCGAATTTATTATTAGTTATTACGTACTGATGGTTCGAACCAATTAATTAAAACATGGAAAATTATAAATATCTCCCTTTATCACAGCCGTTGGATCAAGATCATTGACTCTTGTATGATCATCCAACGGCCATGAGACATTTTCATCATCACATTTCCTTCATTTTCCTCATGCATTAAACACAAGCACGGGCACACTCTACCTCCAGAGATAGCCTTTCCAATCAAGAGTAGCTTCCTTTTCTTCCCAGCCACAGAAGAGGAGACTTGCTCACCACTCCGGACTGCTCATTTTCCACTCGCCGTGGAAGCCCGAGCCCACGCCGACGCGCGGCCAAACCAACACACACCCCTCGCGGCTCTTGCCTATAAATAGCAAGCTGTTCACCACAATTCGGCACGGGTTGTCGCACCTACTCATCATCAACATCAAACCAGCAAAGGAAGCAATCCAGGTGAGATAGAGAAGTTCTCTCTCTCTAACCTCTCTCTTCGCAAGTTTTCGTTTTATGCATGTATTAATTCAATCACTAGCCTAAACGTGTTTTAAATGATTTATTATCAAGTAATATTGTCTGTTCTTGCTTCAATTTAATTTCTTACTGCTTGAATTAATTATTTGCAAATTGTTGATTTTAATGCATATTAATCTTGGACGTTGAAATTGCTTGTGGTTTGGGAGTGAGACGGCTTGAGTCTTGCTGGGTTTTGTTCGGAGATTAGCTGTGCTTTATCCCTACGTGTTGAGATGCGTTTTCCTTGATCATCGTTGGCTGTTTGTTTACCGTTGCATTTTCTTTCTCTCGCAAGAATCGCATGCTTTTTTCTTTGGTTTTGCTTGTTGTTTACCTACTGTTTTTAGAAGTTTTTACTGATGTTGTGGAGTGGGTATTTTCTGGGCTTTTGTGGGTAGTTGTCGTGGTGGTTTGGGAAGCTTGGGTCGCTGGTCATGGTGGCCGGCGACGTGAAGAAGGAGAACAACAACGTTGCTGTTCTCGTTGACGAAGAAGAAGAAGGTAACGGGCTTCAGCCCGTCCTTTCTTGTTTTAAAATACTGATGGGCTTGGCCATGTGTCCTTTTCCTTTTGTTTTAATTTCAGCCTTTTGTATGAACCCGTTCGATTTATTTTCGTCAACTCTCTTGAATTGCTCGTATGCCATTTTTGACATGTTTAATCTGTTTGGATTTAATTGCATAACATGTATGATGTTTTATGTATTTTTATGCCATGTATAAGATTTTATTTAGTTTAGACCATGTAATTTTATCATGATTTTTAACTGCATGTTTTGTATGATGTTTTTTCATGTGTCGTGCCAATTTGTTGTAAAAAATTGTGCAATGTTCACATGATGTTTATTTGTTTTTATGACCGCTCGTATGAAATAAATGGTGTATGCGCTTTTATTATTTATTATTTTTAAGTTCGTACTAACACTCTCATTTTGTAGGTAGAATTTTAAATCTTCAACCGAAAAGTACGTTTTACCTTTCTTTTATTTAATTTAAATGTTTCCGTAAGAAATCTGCATGCATAGTGTCCAAAAAATTAGGAACCCAATTATGGGCCTAACCCGGCCCATTAAAATTGAAAGTCTCATTTTCACGCATTCGTATGTAATAATTAATCGTCAATTATTTTTAAGCGCATGTATGGAGTAATAATTATTTACTAAACTTGTTGTAACAATTAATTGCTTATCTTCACTTCTTGTAATAAGTAATTACTCGTTATCAATTTGTTGTAATAAATTAGATATTTCAATTGTTGTAATAATTAGCTACGTTAATTATTCCGACCTCTAATTTGTAATAATTAGGTAAGTAGTTTTTATTTCGAATTATGATTTGTAATAATTAGCTAAGTAGTTAAACATCGTGTATGTTTGTATACCTAAGAGTATTTATGTTAATTGTCGTCAATCGGGGATCATCCAAAAGGTAAGATTACCTTAAAAACGTTTCCTTGAATGTTCACACGAAGGTCCAAAGCCTTAATCTTATCGTATGCATGACCACTTAGGAAGCGCTAAAACTACCAAATTGTATGCATGACATATAGAATTGCTAATAAGTAAAATCAACCCACATGCTTACATGTTTACGTCACTCGCGTTTAATTGCCATGAAATTAAATGCTTTTCTTGTTAAGTGATATGCATAATGGCTCCAAAGGCCATACCAACCATACGTGCATTCATAAAAATGTACAATGATAGTTTTGCCATGATAGATCACTTAGTAACTAGATAATCATGCATGGCCCAATGATGAGGGGGAGCGTCCGCTCTAGCATCGAGACAAAATGGTAACCCCATCCCTCGAACCCAAACGGAAATAACATGACCCAAATGCTAAGATGTAACGTCACCTTAGAGGGCCCAATTACATGTTCAAATGTTTTCAAAAAACACCTCGCATACCGGTAACCTTTTTAGGATGTGACTTGGGTGCCTAACACCTTCCTAAGTCCATAATACGACCTCGAACCATCGTTCTTTGGTTTAGACCATTGTGCCTTAGTTTTATTTATTTTTATGCCATTACAATTAGGTTCCCTAAACCTTAGAAAATTAGGGTGGCGACTTCATTTTGCATGATGTTAAGACGAGTCCAACGCTCGTCTATCATTATGGCCCGTCCCGAACCTAAACCCGTTTTCAACGAAAAAGGGGGTGCGACACCTTGGTTGTTACTTTCTCCCCTTAGCTGTTTTTGGCCCCTAGCGGGTTGTTAGGATATTTAAGCTTAGTTCTAGGGTTTTGTAAGGAGGAGACATCACCTTACCTTTTACCTTAATTTTAGGGATCTGTGTTCTTGATTTTTGAGGGCGCTGCCGGTTTGTAAAAGGAGCAAGCTTTTCTCCTTTGGTTTATTGAATTCTCTACCGGTTTATTCTAAACACTTTCCTTTATCATTTTTTAATTTATTTATGCTAATTGTGATTTCCATCTACTGTTCATACCTGATTATGAGTGGCTAAACTTCTTTTATCTTAGCAAAGGGTGTTTCAAGGGTTGTAAGGATTAGTTAAGAGGCCTAATTGTGCTTAATACATCTTTATTGTCATATTCGTTTGCTTGCCATTGTCTTGTTATTTTCACTTGGAATTATTAGGAGCTTGATCAACTACTAGTGTTTCTTTGTGATTAATGTCATCTTAATGGTAATAACTGACGTGAGGCCATTAAGAGAAGTAGACACCTAGAGCGGAGAAGTTGCTATAGTGTGATTTCACCAATCTAGGGCAAGTAGCTGATTAGGGCGTTGCCGCGAGTCTGACAAGTTGAGAGGTTGTGCCCTAGACATGTCTTACCTCTGCTTCATGGGCGTTTTGAGTATTGCCTCCCAGCATTCGTGCCTGGGAGGACGGCGAAACGTCAAGGCTACCTCATATGTGGAAACAGGGGGTAACTTCTATCTACGAAGGTAAGGAGGGGGTTTAAGTGGAAACTTGGCCCCTATAGTATGTCTATGGTATAAGGATGGAATATCCTTGAGCCGATGATTAACTAACTCCAAAAGCAACCCGAGAATACCCCTTGCTAAGATCATGTCCTATCCGAATCTTTATTCATATTCACTGTCTCTTTTTGTTATCTTGCCCTTGCCAGTACTTTAGTGTCTTGCCTCTGATTGTGTTTTACTTCCTTGCCCTTGATTTCTGTTTTAATTATTCGTTCTGTTAGCTGCTACATCTGCGTTGATTAATTATATTAATCAACACCCCCCGAGTGTTACTATTACGTTTAGCTGCATACACTCTCTGTCATACATTTAAAATTGATCTTTTATTCCTTCAATCTCTGTGGTTCGACCCTGTCTTGCCCTTTACACATTTTATTTGTGCATTTAGGCATCAGGAAATATTATTACATTTCAATGACGATCACATGGAAATTTATTTACTAAAAAAAAGACATTAAATCTTTTTTACATCGGATAGACTGCTGACGTGGCATAACCTAATAAAAACAAAAATAAAAATTAAACATAAAATCATTCTTTTAATTTAGGAGAAGAATAAACGAATAGAGATATTCTTTTAATTTTTATTTTTACTGGTTTATGTCACGCCAGCGTCTATCTGGTGTACAAAGAGATGAAAAAAATTCATGTCATTTTTTTAAAAAATAAATTTCAAGGTTAATTTTTTGAAGAGCTAAACAAGTGTTAAGACAATTTTGAAAATGAAGTGTGATAAAATTAGCAAACGTGAGATTCTATTTGACTCAATTACAAATATATAATATTTTTCGAACATTTAATACAAACGTAAGGTGATTTTATTGATTTTTATTTTTAAAATAAAAATGAAACAATCTGATATACTTGCTAGGGACTTTATAAAATCTGGATGTATGTGAAGAAAATTCATTTCGTTTTGTCAATACATAGAAGCATATGTAATGTTTTTGTCCCTATAGGTGTTAGCTTTTGTAAATCTGATCGTGTCTTGTTGTAGGAATCAAGGTCTAAAGTACCCACTTATGGTTAAACGGCTGGCTTGTATGGTCATATCTGGAACTGCATCCGCTGAAAGTCTCGACGTACTTCAACCTGCTAGTTTATCTCATGAGATGGTTTTAGAGGTAAGAATCTCGTATAATAGGTGAAGCCGACACAGGAATGTGGGTTTATTCTGCTAACTTTCCATATTACATGTTCATGTAGGTCTGAACTTATAAAATTGCGTATCTTGTAGCTGATGTTAACTGTCCCATTATTCTTGTAACTTTCCATCTATATTTCATAGGGAAATCCTCCTTTTTTTTACAAAATTGTTGGTTGAAAGGCAAACTAATACCACATCGGAAACAAAAGTGGTGTGGAATGTGAATATAAATGTGTTGGAACCCCTTGAAAGTGATGAGGCCTTTTGGGCTTGGGCCTGGGCCTCGTCATCTTGTTGTGTTGCTCGGAGTGGTGTGTTGCTCCAAAATTTGTCAATCTTTAAGGAGGCCGAAAAAACCGTGAGGGCTATGTGGTGATGCCCAAAGCGGACAGTATCATCACGTGGGGAAAAAAAATCAACATGGTAGCGGAGCCGATGGTTTGAGAGAAGAAAGGCAAACTAATAGCACATCGGAAAGGAAAGTGGTGTGGAATGTGAATATAAATGTGTTGAGTGATGAGGCCTTTTGGGCTTGGGCCTACATCGGAAAGGAAAGTGGTGTGGAATGTGAATATAAATGTGTTGAGTGATGAGGCCTTTTGGGCTTGGGCCTGGGCCTCGTCATCTTGTTGTGCTGCTCCAAAATTTGTCAATCTTTAAGGAGGCCGAAAAAACTGTAAGGGCTATGCGGACAGTATCATCAGTGGGGAAAAAAAATCAACAAAAATCGCATACTTTTCTCTCTGGATATAGTATATTGTTTCAAACTGACGTTAAAGCACAATGTTAAGTAACTAATGGGATTTATAACTGGATTCTTAAGTCAAGACTCGCATGCAATTACTGAATGGTCTTAAGTATTCTAATTGATTGTGGTTTCTCTTCTTTCCTAAAAGTATGATTACAGAATCAATTTCATGCCGTAGTTTGTGTTTAATATTGACTTTTGAAGATGGAAAAGGGCTTTAATTTGCTGAGGAGTGGCTTCACCGAGGCAAATATTGCAGATGAAAAGATATCATGTATCCTCCACACATGAGAGTTTTATTTCTTATTCCTTTTCCAGTGTAGCTTGCTGTAAGTGTATGATAATATTTTGATAGTTGTTGTCCCTGATAGTAGAAGTCCTAACCAACCAATGGTACAATAGTGCGCTGGCACGGATTCGTATCAATGCATTCGCATTGAATTGGCTGTAGGATCATATGAAGATCTTTTGGCATCAGCTGCGGTCTGTGTAGAATCTGAAGCTGCTGTTGGGAATGCTGTCTATATGCTTCCTTCCTTCTACAATCATGACTGTGGTAAGCTTTCATTTACAATCTTAGGCAATTGTAATTTCATTCCCCTATAGATCATGCCCTGCCCATGATTGAGTAAAAAGCTCACTTATCTTGTTAACTCATCGCAGATCCTAATACACACATTATATGGATAGAGAATACAGATGCAAGATTGAAGGTTCTTCGTGGTGTTGAACCAGGTTTGTTGTCGGTTTTTGTTCTTTTTCCATCTCCCATTAAGTTGATTTCCTGTTAGAGGATAGCAAATGTTTGGCAGCTAGTAGATTTCTTTGCTGCTGTTTTTTCATCACGAGAAAGTGGATCTTCGGACGAAATCTACAAGGAATCGTCTTTCTATACCATATTACCATTCGATCGTTTGAAATTTAATCTCGTGAGCATTAAACATTGGATGTTAACTGAATTTAGATTGGAAATCTTATAGATGAAGAGCTGCGGATCTGCTATATAGATGCAAGCATGGATCGCGATGCTCGACAGGCGTTCTTGCTGCAAGGGTTTGGTTTCAAGTGCAATTGCCTTCGTTGCATGTATGGGGACTAATGCATCTTTTATTTGTGGCATCTTTTTCCTTCTATGGCCATGCTTTAACAAATTACAAAAGATGGGTCCTCCTATTTTATTTCTTGCCTTGAGCTTCTGATGGTATTGATATTGCTTGCTTAAAAAAGGAGGTAAAGAACTTTCTCCAAAACAAAATCCAAAGTAAATGATATGGATTACTTGTTTAGCAAAAGAGCAAAAGGAACTAAAAGAGGTTCCAAACTAATCCAAAGAAAACTATACTTGTTTAGTAAACTAGCTAAAGAAATTAATGAGAAAAATAATTTTTAAATTGCACAATAATGGATAGAACTAAAGGGGCAGTTGGGTCTGCCGGGAGTCGAACCCGGGTCTATTGCTTGGAAGGCAATTATCCTAACTAATCGTTGAACAACTGGCTTGTTTTTATTTTCTATCATGACTAATAATTGCAATGAAAAATGAAAGTTGGTAAAGCTCCAAGTTTCATTTTTCCCCCCTCTCTCTATAATTTGTAGGACATGAAAGAAATAATGTAGAGAGTTAATTGCAAAATTTCAGAGATGTAATCGTTTGATATTTGTACATGTACCGTAAACATTTTACTTTTAATCGTATTGATCTAAAAATTTATAAGTCCACCAAATTGAACCCATTTTTTACAAACATGATTAATATTATTAATGCATTGTCGTCTCATTGATACTTTTCCTATATAATAAAACATTCATTAATTACTTTCCCTTTCATCTATAGTTGACCATCTTTTATTATCCTTTTCATTTTTTTTTCCTTCACCCAACATACAACTACATTTCGTATGGATATCAATTAAATAATGTTTTGCATCACAATTTGATATTTGGTGGAAACGAGTAAAAAGCATTAATTATAAAAATTGATGGTTTTTTTTTCCAAATTCTAACAAATAAGAATTTGGATCTCCATGTACAACATTCAAAATCGTAAACAACAAAATAACTCAAGGTTTTCTTTTCTAATTGGCTCACTTAAATTGCTATTTACTTAAAGAGAGATTCGCTACCACTTATATTAAAAAAAAAACTAACATATCATTAAAATATTATACAAAATAATTAGAACATACATATTAAAAAAAAATTTTAAAAAAAATATTGTTAAATTTATATTCTCAATTATATCAATCCGGACATGCAAAATTAATTCATAAAAACTAACCCGAATATGGATCCCCTGAGGGAGTTGTACATGCTCTGCCTTTTAAAATTAATTTGAATAAAACGTTGTACATGACTACATGCTAATTAGGTTAGGCTAGTTATGAAGAAAAATAAAAATAAAGCAAAACTAAATCTAACTACCACTAAAAAAATATAAAAGAAAAGTTGAATATATCTTGATTTATGATGGAGGAATTATCTAAAGTAAAAAAAAAAACAATTGATATTAATTATTAAAAAAAAACCAAATTAATTTAAAAAATAAATAACAACTATATAATCTTTCACAAAAGGGGAATGGATATTAATTTGTTGTATATGTGCATTCGTCAGTCATCATATTATACATGTGATGACTATCCTAGTTGACTTCATTACTTGATGATACCTTAAACTTAAACAATCACTACAGTGGCTCTTAAAAAATTAATGTATGGGACCATCAATGTCACGGACTAATCCTTTGGGAGCCCAAGGGATTGAGTTCGTGCGGCGTTCACGCACTCTCTCTACGGAACCAGCCTTTCTCACACACCTTAGACCTGCATCACCAGGGAACATAGGGTTAGGGCCGTAATAGGGCCATTATAGGATATCATAGGAATAACATAAGGCAAGCACATAGACCATAGGGCATACAATCATGAAAGACATCACTTCATAGAATAAGCATACGATTACAGACAAGGGCCAAAAGGTCGCAGACAAGGGGGCCGCCCGCACAAAGGCCGACTCAAACGCCTTCCAATGAATAACCGAGCCCAAAGCATAAAGGGACTGATTACTCACTCCCCCAACCCGATTACAAAGATTATCTGTAAGCTCTCGTTAAGGTTAAGCGGCCATGGGCGTGAACATGCCCTGGACGAGCTTAGACCTTAACACTCTCCCCCACTCAGTTCGTCGACGCCCTCGTCGACCTGTCTTCGAGAAATTCCATAATCAATTCTTGTGCATCTACCAAGTCCTCTGCGCTTTCCCAACTGATTTCTTCATTGCCCAAGTCTTTCCACTTGACGAGGAATTGTCGTTGGTGGATCTGTTTCTTCACATTTTGAATTTGCCGCCTGATTGCCACCTTGCGTTCAGCCAGGATAGCTTCAACTACCTTTACTGGTTGAGGCTGCACCTTGAACCGGACTTCAGCTCTGACTGGCTGATTTCTACTAGCATCTTCCTCATCCGCGTGAAACGGTTTTAAATGGCTCACATGAAACACTGGGTGGCACTTCTTCATCCAATCTGGTGGGTCAACCCGATATGAGACTCTGCCTATTTTCTCAATAACCGTCACGGGGCCCTCATATCGTCGTAGGAGGCGGCGATCCTGTCGTTGGAGCGCTCGAATCTGTCCTGGCATCAGTCTCACCATTACTTTATCGCCCGCTTGAAATTCGAGGGCCCTCCTCCCTTTATCCGCCCATTGTTTCATTCGGCAGGAAGCTCTCTCCAACAAGGCTTTGGCTATTTCAGCGTTCTGCTTCCATTCCTTAGCAAAGTTAAAGGCACTGGGACTCTTCCCCCGATACTCATTCACCGTGTGTGGAAACAACGGTTGTTGGCCTGTAACTAGTTCAAAAGGGCTCTTGTTAGTCGCAGAACTTTTCAAGGAATTAAAGCAGAATTGTGCCACGTCGAGGAGTTCGATCCAGTTCTTCTGATTAGCATGAACAAAATGCCTTAGATACTCTTCTAGAATCGCATTCATTCTCTCAGTTTGCCCATCAGTCTGAGGATGGAATCCTGAAGACATATTCAGCCTAGAGCCCAGCAAGTTGAATAATTCCTTCCAAAAGGTGCCAGTGAATCGAGGGTCTCTATCGCTAATAATGCTTTCCGGGATACCCCAATACTTCACAATGTTTTTAAAGAACAATCGCGCCGTTTCCTCTGCAGTGCAAGTCTTAGATACCGGAGCAAAAGTCGCATACTTCGAGAATCGATCTACTACCACAAAGATTCCACAAAGATTCCCCACTTTTGGGAGGCAAGTAATGAAGTCCATAGATACACTCTCCCACGGCCGGTTGGGAACTGGCAATGGATCAAGTAGACCTGCAGACTTCTGTCTATCTACCTTATCCTGTTGACAAATCAAACAAGTCTTCGTAAACATGCGAACATCATCTCTCATTGCCGGCCAAAAGTAGGCCTGCCTAATAAGCGCCAAGGTTCTACGCCACCCGCAGTGTCCTGCCCATAAGGTATCATGACATTCGCGAAGCAATTTCTTCCTTAAATCCCCTCCTTTTGGCACATAGACTAACTGTCCCTTCGTCATTAACAGGTCGTCCTCCACCCAGAACCTTCGAGTTTTACCTTCTTTCACGAGTGTCAATAGCGCCTGTGCAATTGAATCTGACTTCATCTGTTCTCTAATTTCTCCTCTCAGTGGGGTACTGATTTTGCTTACACTAGCCTGAGTCATTATACGCATTGAAGCCAAGTCACTTCTCCGGCTTAAGGCATCCGCAACTTGGTTAGACTTCCCAGCCTTATGTTCGAAGTTCACATCGAACTCTGCTAAAATCTCCTGCCATCTAGCCTGCTTGGCAGTAAGCTTCGGTTGGGTGAGAAAATGACTAGTTGCCATATTATCTGTCTTCGCTATGAAGTCAGAACCCAATAGGTAGTGACGCCATTTGGTGACACAATAAATAATAGCTAGAAGCTCTTTTTCCTGCACCGTGTATCTCCTTTCCGCATCATTCAGCTTCCTACTCTCAAAAGCTACCGGGTGTTGGTTTTGGAGGAGCACCCCACCTAGCGCAAAGTCAGACGCGTCAGTTTGAACTTCATAAGGTTGTGTCGGGTCTGGGAGTGCCAAAACGGGATCTTCCATCATAGCTCGCTTGATATCTCTGAATGCCTCTTCGCACTCCATAGACCACACCCATCTCACTCCCTTTTTCAGTAAGTTCGTAAGAGGGCTAACCCTCCTAGCATATCCCTCAATGAACCGACGATAGTAGTTGGCTAAACCCAAGAATGAACGCAGTTCTGTCAGCCCGCTCGGGGGTTGCCATTCTTGAATCGCTTGTACTTTACTCATATCCATGCGAATCCTACCCCGTTCAATGACATGACCCAAGAAGTTAATCTTGGTTTGGGCAAAGGCGCATTTCTCCCTTTTCACGTAAAGTTGGTTCGCTTTGAGTTTGTCGAACACAAGTCTCAGGTGTTCTAAGTGGTCCTCCAAAGTGGTTGAATAAACCACAATGTCATCAATATACACGACCACAAACTTGTCCAGGTACTCTCGAAAAACCTGATTCATTAGTGTGCAGAAGGTGGCAGGGGCGTTGGTCAACCCGAAGGGCATTACTAAAAATTCAAAGGAACCATATCTCGTAACGCACGTTGTCTTAGCTTCATCACCTTCAGCTATTCTAACTTGGTAATACCCTGATCTCAAGTCTAACTTCGTGAAGAACTTCGCCCCGCTTAATTGATCAAATAGATCGGCTATCAAAGGAAGCGGATACCGATTCTTCACCGTCACCTTATTCAACGCTCGATAATCCACACACATGCGAAGGCTACCATCGTGTTTCTTCTGGAAAAGCACCGGAGCTCCATACGGGGCCTTTGCTGGTCTAATGAACCCACCATCCAACAATTCAGCCAATTGTTTTCGTAACTCGGCCAACTCAGGAGGGGCCATCCGGTAGGCTGCCTTCGCCGGGGCTTTGGCACCGGGGATTAATTCAATCTCATGATCAATATTCCTGCGCGGAGGCAAGTGTTTGGGCAACTGGTCAGGCATCACCTCTGCGTATTCCTCCAACAGCTGACTAACTATGGGTGGGCATTCTGCCAATACACTATCATCACTCCAAGAGGCTATAGCCAAGAAGGTTGCCTCTTTTTTCTTCAAGCCGCGTTTAAGCTGCATAGCAGAGAGTAGTCTTTTCTCTCTCGTAGGACTTATCGTCACTGGGATTACCACCGGTTCTTCGCCCATCAGTAAGAGGCAACGAGCTGATGGGACAGGAACGGCTTTAGCCAAAAGAAGGAAGTCCAAGCCAAGGACTACATCGAAATCGTCGATAACGGCCACTACAAAATCTGATTTGCCCTTCCAAGAGCTCATCTGTATGTCAACGTTTTTCGCACTTCCCTCCGTCTCCCTTGCTTCCGAATTCACCGCCTTCAGTTTTCCCCCATCTGGGACAACCGTCACTCCAAGTTTTCTTGCAAAGGAGTCCGACAGGAAGCTATCGGTGGCACCCGTGTCGATAAGTGCCTCCATAGAATAGCGTCCCATTTGGACAGTCGCATACATTAAGCCCTTCGCCATCTCCTGTGTGGCCAACTGCTTCTTCAAGGCCGATAAGAAACTCCTCTCTGAAGGGTGGTCCCCCTGGGTTAACGCCAACACCTTCTCAGGTTCAGGGCTCATAGATCCTCGAACTGTCTGCAGCGCGCTTAAGGCAACCTTTGTAGGGCATTCAGCCGCTTTGTGAGGACCTTCACAGATGAAACACGCAATAGGTCGCGGGACTCTATTGCCGAACTTGTTAGGGCCTTGGAAGTTTGTTGAGTTCCTAGCTGGGAACCGATTCTCACTAGTTCCAGTACTAGGCCTAGTAAACTTGTTCGACTTAGCATCAGGACCATTAGATCCTCCAAACTTCCGTTTTGTCCCCACATCCGATCTATCCTCTACTCTCTCCGCTATTGTGATTGCATCATTCAGGGTCTTAGGATTCTGCCGGCGGACTTCGTTCCTGGGGTAAGGCTTTAACCCCTGAGTAAAATTGAACATTCTATCGGCCTCCGACATTTCCTTAATATCGAGCATAAGCGTGGAGTATCTATTCACATATTCTCTCATAGAGGTCGTTTGCACTAGTTCGCGCAAGCTTATACGAGCGGCATATTCCACATCCTCTGGGCAGAACGACTTCCTTAACTCCACTTTAAACTCCTCCCACGTGACGATGCTATTAGCGCGAGTCCTCCACCATACTTTAGCATCGTCGGATAGTAACATTACTACCACCGTCAGTTTCAACTCGTCTGACAGAACCTGGCACATATTGAAGTAGTTTTCTATGTCAAACAAGAAATTATCTATCTCTTTCGCACTCCTCATTCCATTATAAGGCTTTGGTTGAAAACTTTTGCACTTGTTTAGTTCGGTCATCCCCATCGCCAAAGGGCCAGGAGAATTCCTTTGCCCAATTTCCGTAAGCTTGCCCTGTATCTCAATCAGGGAGGGCATCCAGCAGTCCCACCTTCTTGTCAGTCTCACGAAACATATCCCACGCTTCTTTAAGATTATCTTGCAATTCATCCACCCTAGTACCAGTGGTGGTGAGTGCCACATTCAGTTCTCTAATGTCTGCCCTCTCTAGCAGCTCATCAAGAGTTTCATGAGGGCCACCCTCTTTCTCTGGGGTTCGACCTTCGAAGCTTAAGAGTCTCCTTGTTAATTGTGCTTCTAGCGCCTCTACGCGTCGCACCCGTTCCGCAAAAAGGCGAAACGTTTCCACATTCTCTTCCACCAAGAAATCATTATCGGCGCTCTCGCCTTTAAACAACTCATCGTATTGGGTCAGACGGGATTCTAGCATCTCAATGCGTTTATCCCTCTCAAGTATCTGTTCCAGTGTTACTTGTGGCTGTGAGGAGCCAATACCTAGAGTCCTCTGACTCTGTATCCACGCGTCAATCGCATCCACGCGATTCTCTAGTTCTGTGCACCTAACTTTCGAAGTCTTTGCCATTACAAAGAAATCAAAATCGCTCCGCTACCAACTGTCACGGACTAATCCTTTGGGAGCCCAAGGGATTGAGTTCGTGCGGCGTTCACGCACTCTCTCTACGGAACCAGCCTTTCTCACACACCTTAGACCTGCATCACCAGGGAACATAGGGTTAGGGCCGTAATAGGGCCATTATAGGATATCATAGGAATAACATAAGGCAAGCACATAGACCATAGGGCATACAATCATGAAAGACATCACTTCATAGAATAAGCATACGATTACAGACAAGGGCCAAAAGGTCGCAGACAAGGGGGCCGCCCGCACAAAGGCCGACTCAAACGCCTTCCAATGAATAACCGAGCCCAAAGCATAAAGGGACTGATTACTCACTCCCCCAACCCGATTACAAAGATTATCTGTAAGCTCTCGTTAAGGTTAAGCGGCCATGGGCGTGAACATGCCCTGGACGAGCTTAGACCTTAACAATCAACACCCAGGCTGTCCTAGTTGACTTCATTATTTGATGATACATTTTCAGAACCAGATCGAGATCCCATCTCTATAGAAAATAATAATGATTTTTGTGATACCAAATAGAAACTCAATATTTAATAAATAGTAAAATGGATTTATAAATAGTAGAATTCATATATGAATAGTAGAATGCAGAAATAAAAATTTGGGCTCTAAGAGCCGGATACAGAGACTACATTATTGATACTCTACTTTTTACATATATATATTTCCATATTTTACAACAAAGGTATCAATACCTATTTATAAGAAGTATTGTGTCTGTTCTATTAATGGACGCAACTGTTGGTGCAGACGAAACGGTTGGAATGGACACAACGGTTGGAACAAACAGAAAGGTTGGAACGAACACAACGATTGGAACAGACACAACGGTTGGAACGGACGCAACGGTTGGAATGAACGTGTTGTTTGAATATTCAACACTCCCCCTCAAGTTGGTGCGTAGATATCTCATATGCCCAACTTGCAAATAATTTTTGAGAATACTTCTACTTGTTTAGTTCGATCATGTTGGACGGGATTGTGTGCAATGCCACGAGCAACCTTATTATCACAATATAGCTCAATCGATTTTAGAGGTGGGAATCCCAGATCTATCAAGAGTAATTTCAACCACAATGCTTCACATAATCCAAGGGTCAGCCTCTGTATTCGGCTTCTGCACTGGATCGGGCAACAACATTTTGCTTCTTGCTTCTCCATGTCATGAGGTTACCTCCTACAAAGGTAAAGTAGCCTGAGATGGATCGTCTATCATCAATCGATCCAGCCCAATCTTAGTATACGCATGACTGCTTTCATGTGTTGTTCTCCAGGATTGTGCATAAACTGACTGACAATACTCAATGCATAGGCGAGATCTAGCCAAGTATGAGCCAAGTACATTAATTTCCCAACCAGTCTCTGGTATTGCCCTTTATTTATAAGGATTTGGTCAGGTTCAACTGACAACTTCAAGTCCTCTTCCATGGGTGTTTCAGCTAACTGACATGCTGACATACCAGTTTCATGTAGTAAATCCAAAGTATATTTCCGCTGTGATAGAGATATACCTTTGGAGGATCTGGACACTTTGATTCCAAGGAAGTACTTCAGTGGACCAAGACCTTTCATTTCAAATTCAGTTGACAGGTACTTTTGCAATGCTCTTCTTTCTTCAGGATCATTTCCAGTCACCACTATGTGCAAATGCATTCTTTACATTAAGGGATCAACACTGTCATTGTGACTTCCCTCTTCATTATAACCCTCTGAGTGTTTATTATGACTCTCTTCATTGTAACCATTTTCAACTTGGTTTCGCACCAATATGTGAGTGTCATCATACTCATCATTATATTTCAATCATATTTTCATGTTCAGAACTTCCAGTTGATGTTGCTCCCCTTGAAGTTCTGCAGCTTTGGTTTGCTTCTTTTAATTAATTTTTTGGACCTTCAGGAACTGGATCCTTTCTTAGAATATCGCCACGCACCTGTTCGAATCCACCATCCAAACCATTTTTTGTATGGTTTGCTTCTTTCAATTAATTTGTTGGACCTTCAGGAACTGGATCCTTTCTTAGGATATAACCACGCACCTGTTCGAATCCACCATCCAAACTATTTTTCATATCCATCATCCTTTTCAGTAGGTACGGAAAATTACCACAGATGAAGGAAAAATTTCTCCTTTTCAGTAGTTAACATTTCGACCATCTAGGATCAAACATCGTGTTTTGTTTCATCAAGGATGATCCCGGGATTGTCGATTGTAAAATAATCAGAGCATTCAGATTCAGATTTGCTCATGATGATTTCAATTGATCGACTCCATTTTTGTTTGTCTTCCACTCATGGTAGAATAATACACAGATGAGGTTGGTGTTGACTGTCACCATTCCCCCTCAAAACCAACATCTTCGTGAGTTTGCTGCCACAAGCCCTGATAACACGTTTCACGACCTCGATTTTACCTTCTTTTCTAGCCCTTCCGGGGGCTTGATCTTGATATTTGACCCTTATTCCAATCTTATTTGCAAATTAGCGTCAAAAGAGGGAAAAGATCGAAAGGAAGCAATTTTGGAGCATTTATGAGGATTTCCAGTTTCAAGGCCTAGAAGACCAGATCGTTGTCAAGACCTCGACGCGAACCAGACCAGTGCGCTGTCTCTCGGCCTCGACAACTCTGCGTCTTCTCTTAATCGAAACCAAAGAGAAGCATCTTCAAAGATCCGCACAGGATTCCATGTGTTTCTAGAAGCTGTCAGGCGCGCCAGGATCCCAGAATATTCCCTCGAAAGGACATGTGCTGTCACGCCCTCATTGCTCCTCCTTCCTCTTAGCTGTTTTATCTCCTAGCTAGTTTTAGGCTATAAAAGCTTAGCTTTAGGGTTTTTGTAAGGGCGGCTGTTGTCCGAGGATATTACACACATCATTTCAGCTTTTATTTTCTGGGGATCTTCTCCTCTTGTCTTCAAGAACAGCCACTGTTTTGTAAAGGAGCAAGCTTTCTCCTTGATTATTAATTAATCTATCGGTTTCTTCTACTCCCTTCTCTTTTTATTCTCCTTGTTGTTGCATGATTATTAATATCTACTGTTTATATTATAGTATGAGTAGCTAAGTACCTCCTTCTTAGTGAAGGGTGTTTCAAGGGTTGTAGGGTTTGGCTAAGAGGTCTAATGCATGCTTAATATATTCTCTTGTGACACATGATTGTTTACCGTTTTAATTCCATGTTTGTCTAGAAATGTTAAGAGCCTGATCAACTGTTAGTATTTCTGCATGAGTAATGTCATTTCTAGGGTTATACCTGACGCGAAGTCCTAGAATAGTAGTAGACACCTAGCAGAGGCAGCGCGAGAGGCCTCCGTCTAGGGGTAAACAGTTATCTAGGGTATGTGATATGAGTCTGACAAGTTGAGCTATCGCGCCCTAGATCTGTCTTACCTCCCCTTCATGGGCGTTCTGAGCTTGACCTCCCCGTATTCGTGCCTGGGAGGATGGCGGAACGTCAAGGTCACCTCATATGTGGAAACGGGGGGTGACTTTTATCTAAGAAGGTAAGCAGGGGATGCGGCGTGGAAACGCGGTCCCTATAGCAGGTCTGTACATAAGTCTGGAATATCTCTATGCCGATGACTAGCCAACCTAGAAAACAACCCAAAGGAATACCTTTCTGATTAATATCTCTTTTATTACTTTTCTTGCCCTCGATCTGTTTTATATTTCTTGCCCTGGATTATATCTTACTTTCATGCCCTAGATAGTTACTTTACAATTCTGTTTTGTTAGCTCCCATACTCTACGTCGATTAATTCATTAATCGACATAAACTCCCCCCAGTGTTACTTGTTCTTAGTCTATTGCGTTGTCCTTGTCATACATCTTTATCAATGTTTTATTCCTTCAATCTCTGTGGTTCGACCCTGTCTTGCCCTGTACACATTAATTTGTGCATCTAGGCATTAGGAAAATATTAGTATATTTGAGTGACGATCAAATTTTGGCGCCGTTGCCAGGGATTCAATGGTACTAATTCTGTTTTTATTTTTGTATGACCAGGAGATCTGCTCCAGATCTACTCCCCCTAGACCTCGAATTGACCAAAATGGAAAGAAACCTTCGAGGGCAAGCCAAAGGAACATCTACCCAGCGTAGAGTGATCCCACATCCAGCCCTCGACAGCCATCCTTCCAATCTGGCCAACCAAGAACACTAGTTTTTCTTAGATCTAAATTTTCTTCATCGGGACCCCGAAAACCCAATTGCTCCCCATTTTGATTTTCCAGGAATGGAAGACCACGACAACCATGTACGTCATGAGGACCCACCACCACCACCTCCTCTAGAGCAACAAACCATCGATAACTTCCATGCAACCCCAGACATGGCAAGCAACTACATAGTCTGGCCCACTGTCCAACATGACTGGACCTTGAAGTCATCTGTGATGCATCGCCTCCCGATCTTTCGAGGGGTAGCTAAGGAAAATGCACTCCGCCACCTTCAACAACTCCACTCTATTTGCGAGGCCATGAAACCTGCCAACGTCAACATTGAGCAAGCCAAACTGCGCGTATTCTAGTGGTCTCTCAAAGATGATGCCCTCGATTGGTATTATGAGCTTCCACAAAGATCCATCCATTCTTGGGCGGACATGTCCAAGGTCTTCACCGAGAAGTATTATCCGACTTCTATTTCCAACACCACGCGCAAGCAACTGGTGTCCATAGTCCAGAAAAAAGAAGAGACTCTAGCCCAGTATTATGAAAGGTTCCAGAAGATTCAATCTAGCTATCCATCCCACAATCTCACAGAGCATGCCCTTATTCAGCATTTTTCCGAAGGCCTCAAAGCCCGCGATAAGGCCTTAATCAATGCTGCTGCCAATGGATCTCTGACTGGTCTCACCCCGACGGCTGCTAGAGCCATCATAGAGCTCATGTCCAAGAATGCCTCTAACGACCCTGCCAACAATCCAGGCCAGGATGTCCAAGTGGCTGCCTTACAGAATCAAATATCATCTCTCACGGGGATGTTTCAGAATTTCATGACCGGACAACCCGCACCTGTCAAGGCCTGCCAAATATGCAATTTTGTGGATCACCCCACTGATGTATGACCCCATATTCCGGATTAAATACAAGTGAATGCTGCTGGTCAATTTATTCCAGTCCCTTACGGTGAAAACTACAACCAAGGCTGGACACAGCAAAATCCAGGATGGGTTCCAAACCCTCAGCTTTCGGGACCTAGCCATCAACAACACCAGAACCCATATGGAAATCCCCCTCC
This sequence comes from Viola odorata, assembly GCA_963691705.1. Classification (NCBI taxonomy): domain Eukaryota; kingdom Viridiplantae; phylum Streptophyta; class Magnoliopsida; order Malpighiales; family Violaceae; genus Viola; species Viola odorata. The sequence continues at coordinate 43,295,706 of OY829544.1, forward strand.
TAACATGCCGAATTTTAGACCTCGACCCACATGCCATCAGAATCAGTATCAACGTCAACCTCCTTAGGATCAGACTTTTGTCGAGACCCCGACCGCTGAAATGCCTAAGAATCCCGAGCAGCAGAAAGAAATAGATGAGCTTAAGAGACAAATGAGTGCCATGAATGCCAAAATGCAAGAGTTAACAAATCATGGCAGATTACCACCTCAGACCGAAATGAATCGGAAGCACAATGTCTGCGCAGTAACTTTGCGTAGTGGAACGACCTTGAAACCACCTGAGCTTCTAGCCCACGATGTTGAAAATTCTCCAGAGGTTGAGATCCAGCCTAAACCTAGGACGAAGCTCCCCAAAGTTCTTAGATTCATCGAGGTCAAGGAGGACAGAATCCGCTCTCCCAGAGGATCACCAAGGAACGACCCCAACCCACCTGAATTTACCCAAGAGTACATTCATAAGATTCTCGAGCCCCCGTTCCCTCACAGATTGGTCAAGGCCAAGAAAGATAAGGAGGATCGCGATATTTTTGAAATGTTCAGTAAGGTGGTTGTTAACATTCCTCTCCTCCAGGCAGTGAAGAATGTCCCTCGATATGCCAAATTTCTGAAATAGCTATGCACCAATAAAAGTAAGTTCGCTGAAGTTAACAAGATCAGCGTAGGGGCCAACGCTTCTGCATATATCCAGCGTCGAATACCTCCGAAATGCAAAGACCAAGGCATGTTCATTTTCCCCTGTTGACATCGGGAAGGCCATGTGTGATTTAGGAGCAGGAATCAATGTCATGCCCCTAATAATTTACCACAGTCTAGGCCTCGAGCCTCTCATGCCTACAGACCTTGACATTCAACTTACTGATCGTTCTATCATCTACCCCGAGGGAATTATCAAAGATGTCTTGGTCCAAGTTGGCGAATTCTTATTTCCAGCAGACTTCTACGTCATTGCCATGGAAAATGAAGATTCTATCAAGTCCACCGATGTTCTTCTAGGCCGCCCATTTCTGGCCACAGCCCGAGCAAAGATTGATGTTCATGATGCCACAATCTCTCTCGAGTTTGATGGGGAGATCATCAAATTCAATATGCTAGAAGCCATGCGATACCCCTCTGAATTCTCTAGTGTTAATTATATCGATACTGTTGACCCTATTATAGGGGAGATTGATGAAATACATTCTACTGACCCTTTGCAGTCTGCCCTTGACAGGAGTCTGACACCCGCTCTTCTAGATGTCGTGGCCTTGACACTTCCCATTCCACCTGAATTACACTCTATCATCGCTGCCCTAGAAGAATGCGCTGTCGCTCAGCATGAGTCTCCCAAGAAGTCTCCTGAATGTCCCGCCCATGTTAAGTTATTTCCTTCTATCGATCGGGCCCCAACCCTCGATCTGAAGCCATTACCTTCCCATTTGAAGTATGCTTATCTAGGCCCCGATAACTCTCTGCCTGTCATTATCTCCAACAAGCTAGCCAACCCTGAAGAATCTGAGCTACTTTCCTTGCTAAAGAAATTCAAACAAGCCATAGGATGGACCATTGCAGACATCAAAGGCTTGTCTCCAGCGTTATGCACTCATCGCATTCACTTAGAAGACGCAAGCAAGACCATCTGCCAGCCCCAGAGCCGATTAAATCCGCCTATGATGGAGGTGGTCTAGAAAGAGATTCTCAAGTTGCTAGATGCAGGAGTTATCTACCCCATCTCAGATAGTCCATGGGTCAGCCCTATCCAGGTCGTGCCCAAGAAAACTGGCATAACTATCACCACCGGTTAAGATGGTGAATCCATTCCTACCCGGATCCAGAATGGGTGGTGAGTGTGTATTGATTACCGCCGATTGAATGCTGCCACCAGGAAAGATCATTTTCCTTTGCCCTTCATCGACCAGATGCTATAACGCCTCGCGGGAAAGACTCACTATTGCTGTCTAGACGGTTACTCCAGTTTCCATCAGATCCCAGTTGCTCCTGAAGACCAAGAAAAGAGTCTTAGCAAAGTGATTCCGAGGGTTGCGTCTAGGCCTAGTTGGTCATCAGCTCAAGGATATTCCACTCTCACGGTGCAGACGTGCTATAGAGGCCAGGTACGCTTAGGCCTCCTGTCTACCTTCGTAAGAGAAGTCTCGCCCAAGGTACGCTTATGGGAGAGACCTTGACACTCCGTCCTTCCCCAAGGTTCGTTTATGGGGAGATCCAAAGGCCCATGAAGTGGAGGAAGACACGTCTAGGGCAAGACGTTTTCAGATCCACCCTAGTTAACCTCTAGCCCTAGCCGAATTGGACCAGTAACCTGATGACTCCGGGCTAGGTGCCTACTGATTCTAAAGAAATGCTAGTAATTACAAAGGAAAATACAGCAGTTGATCAGGCTTCTATAGATCCAGTGCAATATGACAGTGAAGTGGCAAGAGATTAAATACACGCATAAGAGTTTATGAAGAACATTAAGGCTTCACAACTACCGTTGCAACCCTTGGAAAAACCTTTGCTAAGATAAAAAGATCTAGCTAATCATACTCATAATAACATAAATATAAATAGATTCAATAGCAAGCATAAAAGGAAAACAGGAAAATGGGAAGAAAACTATTAAATACCAGCCGGAGCTGAAAAGCTCCGGTGAAAGAGTAAGGCTGGCCGGCAGCTACAGCTTGAGGATGGAGGAACAAATCCCAAAGAAGACTGAAAAATAGAAAGTATGCTGATTTCTGCCTCCTACCAATGTTGCTTACCCTAAAAATCCTAAAGTTACTGTTTATATACAACCCTAAGCTAAGGAAAGAAGACAAAATGGGAGGAAAGGGACAGCTGGGCTGGAGCGTGTCCTAGGAAGAATATTCCTAGGACGCTCAAAAGGGATCAGAGAGGAATCTTGCTGGTGTCTCTCTTCGTGCGCTCCAAGATGGATTGCAAGCACGTACAGATCAATTCGAGGGCAAGACGCAACACTTTTTGGCTTCACAGATAGTCCATGGCTGGACACGAATGCGTGCATCTAGGGCTCGACTGAGGAAATACGTCTAGGCTGCGACGAAGACTGGGAGACTTCCAAAGCTGCTCAATTCCATCCCAAAACGTGTGCTTTCTGTCTTTTTCTCCTCCAGGGCTGGATATGGCAAAAAGTATTGAAAACAGAGCAAGTTAGTAGCATCAAGGAGGGGAAAACATACAAAATTAGAGAGAAAATACCTAGAAAACACACACATATCATACATCCCCACACTGCCCAATGCTCGCCCTCGAGCATCAATCAAAACTTAAAACCACCCCAAGACACACACGACACGCATCCAACGAGACACAAGAGCAAGGATCCTTAGGATCAGACCAAGCTGCGACACAACAGACCTTGCCTAGATGCACACCTGCGTTAAACCAAAAGGATAACGACCCTAGAGATTAAAATTTTCCACATCCAGGCCCAAACAGAAGCAATCCTCACTGGTCGTGTTTACACTCGCTCTCATAAGCAGGGGTCATGTGTTTAAATCACTCAAACTAATGCAATGACACAACAGAACACAATTTGCACATCAATCCGAGTAGTGATCCACATGCATAAGCAATCATTCGATCTAAAAGACTTTGCAATGGGGGGAAAGAAAGAACAGTGAAAGAGGTGGCTAAGGAAGAGATGAGAGATGAAATGAAACCCAGAATGTTTCCTTGGCTGAAAGAAGCAAAGTGGTGACGTAGCGCTCGTCGAGGGCTGGACGGAGGATGAGGGCTAGACAACTAGTACTTCTTCTAGAGAGGGAAGCTCCTTTCTTTGATAATGTGCTGGCAGGTTCTTTGCTCACGTTCTTTGTTCACTTATGCTTGTGCCTCGATTCTTTATTGTTTTTTTTTAGAAAGATATATCGAGGCCACGAACCTTGGATGCTTGGATTTCTCATGGCTAGGGCGAGACATTTCTGCTATTACTTTCATTTCTTCATTCTGCTGCTGCTGGCTCTTTTTCCCATTTTCAGCACTGCGACTACGATGTATCTTCCCCACACTTCGGCTTTGCTGTGTTGTCTAGCCCTCGACATTGCCCTCTTCGAACTCTACCTCACCTGCCAAGGAAAAATTGAATGAATTAGCTCAAATGGTTAAGAAGATAGGGTGAGAAGGGGATGTCGGGGTCTAGAGATGGAGAGTAGAGGCAAAAAACAAAGGAGAAGAGAAGCAAAAAGAAATTTACAAAGTCTTTTGTCCTTTCGACGCTTTCCTACGACTAATGGTGTCCGCACCCAGGGATATCATGCAAATTTAGTGCTTTGCTAAGCCATGCAACTATTCACACATGAACAAAAATATATCGTTGAGGCTCAATCATGCTCACAAGGTTTAATTTTGATTGCAACTATCCAGACCTAGATGTGGACATAAGGGACAACAGGCAAAGACTGCGTGACTAGGCCTAGACTGATAAAAAGGACCTTTTTCATGTGCGCAAGCTAGAAGTGTGTGTCCATGCCTTGGGGGCGGGGGCGGGGGGGGGGAGGGGGGTGGTTTAAAACAAAACTGGCAGTGCAAAAAGATAGCTGAAAAAAAATCCAAGAAAATCCGCAACATGCAGTCATGCAACAAACATGAAAATAAACATGCGTTCACACACAAAAATTAAAAAGCAAGCGAAGATAAAGTCCCTCCCCACACTTAGGCGTCACATTGTCCTCAATGTGAGAAGGGCACACAAACACAGAAGTTCAAATATAAAGAAAAGTACAAAACAGAAATTTAAATCCCTCCACTAGGGTGAAACGATTGTTCAGGGTGGGATTAATAGGGTGGGAGATTGCGGCGCGCGACTTCAGTAGTCAGACTGCAGAGTTCTGTAAGGATTGCGTGGAGGAGCCGTTCAATTGTTGGAGCATTGATGGTCATAGGAGTGACATCGGGGGATGGAGTCTCTGCTGGGCGGGAGCTACTAGCTGGGTCTGGAGGGGGCTGAGTAGAAGATCGCGCTTGTGAAGGCCAAATAAACTTGCCACCGTGCTTTGCTCCATAAACATGTTCTCTCTGGCTGGTGCAAACTGTACTGCAAAGGTAAGGACCAAATATCTGGTCATGGGTGAGAGTTGAGGAACGATAGTGGTGGTGTCGGGCTCCTTTTAATTCAAAATTTGAAAAGGCTGAGGGACAAGAGGGAAAAAAATAAAACAAAGGGAGGGAAAGAAATAGGGGAAATAATTATTAAAAGAAAGAGATATGAGGAAAAAAATAAATGAGGCGTATGGAATGCCTCCTTGGCCGGCCATCTTTTTCATCCAGGCCTAGACGATGTTAGACGTCTAGGGCAAGATTGGTGGGTCTGCCACCAGGGGGTGGAAACCTTCGTGGAATAGCTCCAATCTGTGGTCACTCACTTTAGAAATGAGGCCCGTGTCCATATTCTGGATCGCAACCACACCATGATCATTTACCTTCTTGACAAGGTAAGGGCCGGTCCGTTTATGCTTCAACTTTCTGGAAAAGAGCCTCAGACAAGAATTGTAAAGTAAAACCTTTTGTCCAGTATCAAAGGTTTTAGAAGAGAGCAACTTATCGTGGTGAGTGTTAGTCTTGGCTGTGTCTTGGGAAGGTTGCGGAGTTGGGTTATCATTGAGCGTCTTGCCCTCGATGGTCAAGGAAGTAGCAGTAGCAGTTGAGGCGGGGGTTACCGTAGCCTCAAAAGTGGTCATGACGATAGCTGGAGTCATGGCTGGTTGAGGAGTGCAAAGAGCTGGGTCAAGTGTCTTGACGTCGACGACCGTCCATCCAAGGGCCTCGTGGTATCCTTTGAGTGTCGACACCAGCTCGCACTCCGCATCTGGATCAAGCTTGCTAGAGATGATCACCGGGAGTGTGTCATGTTCGCCAAGGTAGGCGTACTTGAGGTGCGAGGGCAAGCTCTTCAACTTCAACTTAGGGCCCTGCACAAAAGAAGGGGTAGGCGTTGAATTTATAGTGATGTTCCTATCGAGGGCAAGATGTGTACAGTTGTCAGCATTAAGATTAGAAACTTGTGTAACAATAGGGTCAACAATATCAACAATTGAGTGCTCTGAAGTCACAAGTGTCAAGACCAAAGGGTCCAGTGCGGCGGGCGGAATGCTCCTGTCTAGGGCAAGCTGTAGAAACTCATCAGTAGCAAGCTTAGAAACATTAGTAACAGCAGGCTCAACAATATCAGCAAAGTTCACGCTAGAAAACTTAGTGGGGTATCTCATATCATCAAGCATATTGAACTTTATGGTCTCTCTGTCGAACTGAAGAGTAATAGAGGCATCATGGACGTCGATCTTGGCTTTTGCTGTCGCAAGAAATGGGCGTCCAAGGAGAACATCTGAAGGCTTGGTTGATTCTCCTTCAGCCATGGCAATAACATAAAAATCAGCAGGGTATAGAAAATCTCCTACTTGCACGAGGACATCTTCTAGAATACCTTCAGGGTAGACAATGGATCGGTCGGCCAACTAGATAACAAGGCGAGTTTCCTTCAATGGACCCAGGCCTAGACTGTTATAAACTGTCAAAGGCATAATGTTTATGCCGGCGCCTAGATCGCACATAGCTTTTCCAAGTTCGATCGATCCAATCTTACATGGAATAACAAACATACCCTGATCTTTACATTTCGGAGGTAATTTCTGTTGGATATGGGCAGTAGCATTTGCTCCCACACTTATCTTGTTGACCCCGGCCAAATGACATTTGTTGGTGCAAAGAGTTTTGAGGAACTTGGCATAAGGGGGCACATTTTTGATTGCTTGAATCAAAGGGATATTGACAAGAACCTTACTGAACATATCAAATATCTCTCGGTCATCCTTCTCCTTTTTCGATTTGACCAACCGTTGGGGAAATGGAGGCTCAAGGATCTTATGAATATATTCTTGAGTGAATTCTGGGGGCTTCTTGTCATTCCTCGGAGAACCTCTAGGAGATCGTATTCTGTCAATCATGACATCTGGAATCGTCTCATTTTTTCGTGGCTTAATCCCGGGCTCGACTGTTTGTTCGGCGTCGAGATCTGGACTAACTCTGGATGGCAATTCACGCCCACTGCGGAGAGTGACAGCGCAAGCCTCGTGCTTGGGGTTTGCTTCGGTTTGTCCAGGGAGCCTGCCTCTGTTCTTTAATTCTTTCATTTCGGCTGCTATGGTACCCATCTGCTTTTGCATTTCCGTGATGATGTCTTTGTATTTAGTGCAATCTTCGGGTGGTGGAGGTGGAGGGAAAGGTTGATTTATTTGTGGTGAGGGTTGGTATTGCTGGTTAGGGTACGGTGGTCGAGGTTTAAAGTACTGCATGTTGGGAGGAGGGGGGTGGTTTCCATAAGGATGTTGCTGTTGATTAGAGTTTGGTTGTTGAGGGCTGGGTACCCACCCTGGGCTTGGTTGTTTCCAGCCCTGGTTGTAGTTCTGGCCAGGGGGTGAATTGTAATACCCAGCGGCATTCACCTGGATCTCGTCCGGGATATGAGGACAAGCATCCGTGGGGTGATCCGTGTAATTGCAAATTTGGCATGCCTTGACCTGGATCGGCTGTTGAGACATCATGGTATGTAGCATGCCCTGGATAGAAGTCAGTTGCCCTTGCATAGCGGCTACCTGAGCACTCTGGTCGCTACTTGCCCCTCCCAATAGAATGGCATTTTTTGCCATGAGCTCAATTATGGCCTTGGCGGTAGCTGGAGTGAGAGCACTAAGGGATCCATTAGTGGCTGCATGCAACAAGGCTTTATCATGGGGTCTCAGTCCTTTGGTGAAGTACTGAATAAGATCGTGCTCGGTCAGGTTATGAGAGGGACACAAGGCTTGCATACTCTTGAAGCGTTCATAGTACTGGTCAAGGGTCTCGTCTTCTTTCTGAAGAATAGATACAAGTTGCTTGACTGTCACCATCGCCCTGGATGCAGGGTAGTACTTATCCGTGAAGGCCTTTGTCATCTCAGCCCATGAGTGAATCGAACGTGGGGGGAGATCATAAAACCAGTCGAGGGCTAAATCTTTGAGTGACCACATAAAAGCTCGGAGCTTGGCCTGCTCGATACAGACGTTCGTAGGTTTCATTGCCTCGCAAATAGAATGGAGCTGTTGAAGATGGCGATGAGGATTTTCCTTGGTAGCACCTCAAAAAATAGGGAGATGGTGCATGACAGCGGACTTGAGTGTCCAGTCGTGAGGTACTTCAGGCTAGTCGATGCAGCTGCTGGGCGCTTCTGGGGCGGCATTAAGATCATCGATGGTCTGAGCAACAGGAGGAACTATGTCCTCATTTCCTCCAGGAGGAGGTGGTGGTGGATCTTCCATTTCAGATGTCGGGAGCTGGATATACTCAACACTGTCGAAGGCTTGATGTAAAGATACGATTTCTTCCTGAAACAGGCTTTGAAGAGTATCAAGATCTGAAAGGTCTCTGTCGAGAAAAGGGACAGGAGCTCTACTCCGGAGAAGAGATGATCCTCTGGCTTGCCTTCGGAGTTCTCTTTCTGTCCTAGTGAGCTCTGGATCGTAAGGCAGTAGATCTAAAGCAGATCTCCTGGTCATACAAGGAAAAACAAAATATTAGAACCGTCAATCCCCGGCAACGGCGCCAAAATTTGATCGTCACACAAAAGTAATATTTTCTTCTAGCAAAATGCACAATAAATGTGTATAGGGCAAATCAGAGTCGAACCACAAGGATTAATGGTAATATTCTGTTCATAGTGTATGCCCAGGTCTAAACAGTAACAAGTAACACTAGGGGGGGGGGGGGGGGGGGGGGGGTTTGGGCTGGCTAATGAAATTAACCAGCGAGATTTGGATACTAAAGCTAACAAGTGAACTAAATAAAGTAAAAATTATCTAAAGGCAATAAAGTAGTATCACAAGAGGGGTAAATCAGATAATAGGAAAGAGTCTTAGCAAAGTGATTCCGCGGGTTGCGTCTAGGCCTAGTTGGTCATCAGCTCAAGGATATTCCACTCTCACGGTGCCGACGTGCTATAGAGGCCAGGTACGCTTAGGCCTCCTGTCTACCTTCGTAAGAGAAGTCTCGCCCAAGGTACGCTTATGGGAGAGACCTTGACACTCCGTCCTTCCCCAAGGTTCGTTTATGGGGAGATCCAAAGGCCCATGAAGTGGAGGAAGACACGTCTAGGGCAAGACATTGTCAGATCCACCCTAGTTAACCTCCAGCCCTAACCGGATTGGACCAGCAACCTGATGACTCCGGGTTAGGTGCCTACTGATTCTAAAGAAATGCTAGTAATTACAAAGGAAAATACAGCAGTTGATCAGGCTTCTATAGATCTAGTGCAATATGACAGTGAAGTGGCAAGAGATTAAATACACGCATAAGAGTTTATGAAGAACATTAAGGCTTCACAACTACCCTTGCAACCCTTGGAAAAACCTTTGCTAAGATAAAAAGATCTAGCTAATCATACTCATAATAACATAAATATAAATAGATTCAATAGCAAGCATAAAAGGAAAACAGGAAAATGGGAAGAAAACTATTAAATACCAGCCGGAGCTGAAAAGCTCCGGTGAAAGAGTAAGGCTGGCCGGCGGCTACAGCTTGAGGATGGAGGAACAAATCCCAAAGAAGACTGAAAAATAGAAAGTATGCTGATTTTTGCTTCCTACCAATGTTGCTTACCCTAAAAATCCTAAAGTTACTGTTTATATACAACCCTAAGCTAACTAGAGGACAAATCCAGCTAAGGGAAGAAGACAAAATGGGAGGAAAGGGACAGCTGGGCTGGAGCGTGTCCCAGGAAGAATATTCCTAGGACGCTCAAAAGGGATCAGAGAGGAATCTTGCTGGCGTCTCTCTTCGTGCACTTGAAGATGGATTGCAAGCACGTGTGGCTCAATTCGAGGACAAGACGCAGCACTTTTCGGCTTCACAGATAGTCCAGGGCTAGACACGAATGCGCGCATCTAGGGCTCGACTGAGGAAATATGTCTAGGCCGCGACGAAGACTGAGAGACTTCCAAAGCTGCTCAATTCCATCCCAAAATGTGTGCTTTCTGTCTTTTTCTCCTCCAGGGCTGGATATGGCAAAAAGTATTAAAAACAGAGCAAGTTAGTAGCATCAAGGAGGGGAAAACATACAAAATTAGAGAGAAAATACCTAGAAAACACACGCATATCACAACCCCTCCTTCTGCCTCTCGAGCGACCTCTACCCAGGTGACTTCTGACCTTTCTGTGTTGCATGAGTGGCTTGTTTTTAATGATAAACCATCAATTGACAAATTGCACCAGTTGAACCATAAAGGCGTTATCCCCTGTGTGCGCCTAGACATGAATTTCTTGACCATGATGGGCATAGCATCTCGAGTCCGAGAGTTAGTGGCCAATATTGGTTGGGAAGCCCTGTTCTTTCCAGAACATCCCACCTTTGTTGAACTCTCCCTCGAGTTCTTCACTACCTTTTGGGTTTCTTCTGAAAATTTCAAGCCCAAGGGCAAATTTGGTCCCCCTCTGTCTACCGCTGGTCTGATTAATTTTATGCTAGCGAACAAATGGATTCCTCTATCCCTTAATGAGTTCAATTGCTTGCTTGGTTTTGTTAAGCCTGATGAGATTAATTCTGCTGCCTATAAGAATGTTTTGACTGTTATACCTCGTGTTTTTGATGCTTCTGTTGCTTTTCGTGAATTTACCAATAAACCTGATGCTAAGTATGACCCCAAGGGGAGTAAAACCCATGAAATTGTTGATCCTACCTTGTGTATTGTGCATAGATATCTAGCCCTCACTTTCTCGGGTCGATTTGGATCCTCGGGTCAGTTATCTGTGCAAGAACTTTTCTTTTTATGGTGCATGACGCATAAGCGTAGGGTTAATCTTGGTTTTTGGGTTGCTTCGGGTGTCCTGCATGTTTTGAATTGCAACCATTGTCCTATTTTCGGTTCCTTTATCTCTTTGCTCGCTGTGAAATCGCGTAAGATAGACCTGTATAACAGCAACCTTTCTGAGCCCCTTGCTTTTAAAGACCTTGATGTCCGTACTTTAGATGTTATGGGGGCACTTATGTGTTTCACAAAATTTGCTGAGTTTTTCTACAGGATGTACCCAGCTAGGAGATAAAGTTTTCAGGACCCAGATTGGCGGACGATTCGAGTATCCAGACCCTTCCAGACCCCGATCCTCATCCATCCCCCCTGCCCAAGCCGAGCCATTTCGTCAAGCCCAGAGCACATGAGCAGCAGTCCGACCCCCGACTCCCACTCTGGTCTATGATCCCACGCAGACGAGACTCCTCTAGGCCTTCCTCCGGGAACTTCAGGCTTTGATGGCTGAAGTTGCCCGGCGCAATCTTCCACCCCTGTGACCCCCCCCCCCCCCCGAACAATTCCTTTTTTCTAGCCCTCGAGGAGGGCCCTGAACAATTTTTAATGCTTTCTTTTATTTCGGTTGTACTGTACTTATTTTTCTTGAACTACTTTTGTGTGGCCTTCCCGCATTGAGGACAATGCACTGCCTAAGTGTGGGGAGGGATTTATTTATGTGCTTTGCTTGCATGTTTGCATGTTTATTTTCACGCTTGTTGCTTGATTGTATGTTTTTCGAATTTTTGGATTTTATTCTTAGCCTTGCTAGGAAATTTTCCCACTGCCAGTTTTCAAACCCTCATTTTTGACATGCATTTTTGACTTTTGATGCATAGAAGAAGCATGGCATTCATCGCATCTACACCTGAACATGCATTTTTAGACCTGCTAGCCCTTATATCCAATCTTGCCCTAGACACCAGTAGTCACAGTTTGATCCCGTGAGCATTTTTGAGCTTCATACCCTTTGTTTTTGAGTGAAAATGCTTATCTAGGCACAATCTAGGTTTGCATAATATCCTTGGGTATAGTCACTGTTAGACATGGGAAAGCTTAGATATGACGAAAAACTTCGCATCAATGACTTTTTCTTTCTTTTATCCCCCTCATTTCTCTTCTCTTTTCGTGCCCCCGACATTCCCCTTCTTTTCATATTCTTTCCTGACCATTTGTATTTTCTTGATCTTTTTCCTTGGCAGGTGAGGTAGCGATTATTGAGGTTCACGTCGAGGGCTAGACACCCGAAGAACGCGCGGACAAGTTCAAGTGTGGGGAAGCAGACGAAAGCAAAAAGACTTCAGAGCAGAAAACAAAAAAGCAAAGATCTAGGGCAAGAAAAAGCAAAAGCTCGAAAGAGTTTCGAGCCCTAGATCATTTAAAAGAAATCGAGCCCCTAGAAAAGTTCAAGTGTGGGGAAGCCAAAGAAGTCACCATCGATGCTGAAAGCAGATCAAGGGCAAGCGCTGAACGAAAAATCAAAAGTTTCGTGCCCCCTCTTCTCTTCTAAAAAAAAATAAAAAAAAATAAAGAGAAAAACCCAAAATAAAGGGAGGGGGGCATTAAGCAAGCAAAAAGAATATCCGCATCCGAAGCCTCAACAAGAATGTTTCCCTGCCCTCGAAAGAAGACCTCTGTTTAGCCCCCAAATCATCTTCGTGCCCTCGATAAAAGCTGCCTTGCCACTTCGCCTTTTTCCTACGCCAAGGAATCCATCCAGGTTTTATCTTGCCCTTTCTTATCTTTCCTTCTTTTCTCCCTCATTTCTCTTCTGTTCATCTCTTGCTCCTCTCTTCCATATTTCTAGCTCATTGTGCCCTTTTCTTTCTCTTTGCTGATGCGTTGTTTTTCCGACCGTTGATTGCCCATGTTTGTGTTCTACAGTACTCGGATTGATGTGCAATCTCTGTATGTGTTGTGTTATTTGCATTCTTGAGTGATAGCCTAAACACATGTTTTATTCTGAGTTTGAGTGCAAACACTTATCTAGGTGAGGATTGCTGGTGAATAGGCTTGGTCTGGGAAAGTCTGGTTGGTAGGGTCGTTATTCTATCAGCCAGATATAGGTGCTTTTCTAGGTCTAGATTTGTTCTGGTTGGGTATAGCTTGTCGGATGTCATGTCTATTCTATGTGTTGGGTGTTGAAGATGTATGTTATTGAATGAGGTAGTTTTCCAATTTTGTTAATGCTCGAGGGCGAGCATTGGGGTAGTGTGGGGATGTTTGATAACACATTTAACGACCTCAATTTTACCTTCTTTTCTAGCCCTTTCGGGGGCTTGATCTTGATATTTGACCCTTATTCCAATCTTATTTACAGATTAGAGTCAAAAGAGGGAAAAGATCGAAAAGAAGCAATTTTGGAGCATTTCTGAGGATTTCTAGTTTCAAGGCCTAGAAGACCAGATCGTTGTCAAGACCTCGACGCGAACCAGACCAGTGCGCTGTCTCTCGGCCTCGACAGCTCTGCGTCTTCTCTTAATTGAAACCAAAGAGAAGCATCTTCAAAGATCCGCACGGGATTCCATGCGTTTCTAGAAGCTGTCAGGCGCGCCAGGATCCCAGAATATTCCCTCGAAAGGACATGTGCTGTCACGCCCTCATTGCTCCTCCTTCCTCTTAGCTGTTTTGTCTCCTAGCTAGTTTTAGGCTATAAAAGCTTAGCTTTAGGGTTTTTGCAAGGGCGGCTGTTGTCTGAGGATATTACACACATCATTTCAGCTTTTATTTTCTGGGGATCTTCTCCTCTTGTCATCAAGAACAACCACTATTTTGTAAAGGAGCAAGCTTTCTCCTTGATTATCAATTAATCTATCGGTTTCTTCTACTCCCTTCTCTTTTTATTCTCCTTGTTGTTGCATGATTATTAATATCTACTGTTTATATTATAGTATGAGTAGCTAAATACCTCCTTCTCAGTGAAGGGTATTTCAAGGGTTGTAGGGTTCGGCTAAGAGGTCTAATGCATGCTTAATATATTCTCTTGTCACACATGATTGTTTAACATTTTAATTCCATGCTTGTCTAGAAATATTAAGAGCCCGATCAACTGTTAGTATTTCTGCATGAGTAATGTCATTTCCAGGGTTATACCTGACGCGAAGTCCTGGAATAGTAGTAGACACCTAGCAGAGGTAGCGTGAGAGGCCTCCGTCTAGGGGTAAACAATTATCTAGGGTATGTGATACGAGTCTGACAAGCTTAGCTATCGCGCCCTAGATCTGTCTTACCTCCCCTTCATGGGTGTTCTGAGCTTGGCCTCCCCGTATTCATACCTGGGAGGATGGCGGAACATCAAGGTCACCTCATATGTGGAAACAGGGGGTGACTTTTATCTAAGAAGGTAAGCAGGGGATGCGGCGTGGAAACGCAGTTCCTATAGCAGGTCTGTACATAAGTCTGGAATATCTCTGTGCCGATGACTAGCCAACCTAGAAAATAACCCAAAGGAATACCTTTCGCTAAGATCTCTTCCTATCTGATTAATATCTCTTTTATTACTTTTCTTGCCCTCGATCTGTTTTATATTTCTTGCCCTGGATTATATCTTACTTTCATGCCCTAGATAGTTACTTTACAATTCTATTTTGTTAGCTCCCATACTCTGCGTCGAGTAATTCATTAATCGACATAAACTCCCCCCAGTGTTACTTGTTCTTAGTCTGTTGCGTTGTCTTTGTCATACATCTTTATCAACATTTTATTCCTTCAATCTCTGTGGTTCGACCCTATCTTGCCTTGTACACATTAATTTGTGCATCTAGGCACTAGGAAAATATTATTATATTTGAGTGACGATCAAGCCCCTTAAGACCAAGAGGCTCCGCTGCCATGTAGAAAATAATAATGATGTTTGAGATACCAAGTAGAAACTCGATATTTAATAAATAGTAGAATTCATATATGAATAGTAGAATGCATAAATAGAAATTTGGGCTCTGAGAGCCGGATACAGAGACTACATTGTTGATACTCTACTTTTTACATATATATTTCCATATTTTACAACAAAGGTATCAATACCTATTTATAAGAAGTATTGTGTCTGTTCTATTAATGGACACAACTGTTGGTGCAGACGCAACGGTTGGAATGGACACAACGGTTGGAACAAACACAAAGGTTGGAACAAACACAAAGGTTGGAACGAACACAACGGTTGGAATAGACACAACGATTGGAACAGACACAACGGTTGGAACGGACGCAACGGTTGGAATGAACGTGTTGTTTGAATATTCAACAATCTTATTTTCAGCTGAGCTCTATCGAGGCATTTGGAAGAGGAAAAGAAAGAGAGTAAGAAACAGAGTAATTTCTTGGTCCTTACTTCCTTCCATTCCTACACTCATTTCTTCATCTACGTGCATTCTTGTCTCCTTCATCCTTACCTTCTTAGCCCTTTTAAATTTCTTCTTCTTTCTTTATTTTACAGTACTTCCTTGTCGATTACTTTGCTTGGCCCAGAACTAACTAATCAGTAATCACGCTTCCTTAAACTGATTCTTCACCTCAAAACTACCAACAAAAAACCAACAAAAACAACATGTGCCCCGTTCTGACCCCCTTCCTTAGCAAACTAAGCAATTGCTTTCTAGAATCTGTGTGGGGATTTTTTGCCAGACATGCAGGGTATGTGCACAATCTTGAAGCTAATCTTGCTAATATGGAGACAGTTGTTGAAGACTTAATGGCATTAAAGGAACGATTGACAGGAAGGGTTGATCTTGAAGAACGGCGGCCTCAAATGAAGCGGTTGCTAGAAGGTAACTTGTGGTTCCAGAGGGCGGACAATGCATTAGCGGAAGGTCATGAGTTGATCAAAGGTGCTGACCAAGAAGTCCAAATGTTGTGTTTTGGGGGATATGGGTCCAGGAACTGTTGGTCAAGCTCCATATTTGGAAAAAAGGTTGACGAATGCCTCAATGATCTACTTACTCTAAAGACCATGGGAGATCAGTTCGAAGTTGTGGTAGAGGAAGCACCTGCAGAATTGGTGGCTGAGCTGCCTTGCAATACAACACTGGGCCTTGAAACAAAGCTTGCAGAGGTTTGGAGTTGCCTTGAAGATAAAAATGTTGGAATAGTTGGCTTGTACGAGATTGGAGGAGTGGGGAAAACTACCCTCTTAACCCAAATTCGCAACAAGTTCATTGACACGTGTAAAGATTATCTTGTGATTTGGATTATGGTGAGTAAAGATTATAATCCAGAGAAGATTCAAGCAGATATTAGAAAAGCGACTGGACAATGGAGTACCAATGACATTTTTAACAAACTACTAAAAAAGAAGTTCATTTTGTTATTGGATGACATTTGGGAGCGATTTGACCTCACAAAGATGGGAATTCCTCCTCGAGGAAATCTAAATGGGTAAAAAATTATATTCACAACACGTTCAATCAAAGTGTGTGGTGAAATGCTTGCTCAAAGGAAGATCAGAGTTGAGACTTTGGAATGGGAGCACGTGTGGGAATTGTTTCAAATGTATGTTGGAGACGATACCATCAACACCGACTTAGAAATTCTTCCACTTGCTCAGGGTATGGCTAGTAAGTGTGGTGGTTTTCCAATTTCATTAATTACAGTTGGTCGAGCCATGTCGTGTAAAACAAAGCCAGAAGAATGGCACCGTGCTGTTCAAATCTTAAAAAAACCAACTCTATATCGAAATCATATAGAGGATGAGGTACTAAATGACATGGAGGTTGAGGTATTTTCACTTTTGAAATTCAGTTATGATAATTTACCAAATGATAGAGTGAAATCATGTTTCTTGTATTGTGCCTTATACCTAAGTGATAGTCTCATGTATAAGGATATGTTGATAGATTATTGGGTTTGTGAGGATTTTGTGATAGATGGTTATGTTGTTGATGCTTTTAGTGAGGGATACTCCATTATGGGTACACTTGTCCGTTCATGTTTATTAGAAGATGAAGGTCAATATGTAAAGTTACATGATATGATACGGGGCATGGTTTTATGGATAGAAAAAAAGAATATTTTGGTGATGGTTGGGATGCAATTAACTGAAGCACCAAGTGCTGAAAGATGGGAGGGCGTGACAAGGTTGTCTTTGATGAGAAACAACATTAAGAATTTAACTCAAGTTCCTAGATATTCTAAGCTTAAGAGCTTGATTCTATGTGAGAATGAAGAGTTGTATGATATCCATGAGGACTTTTTTCAATCAATGGGTGCGCTGGTTCTGCTAAAACTATATGACACTGGGCTTGACAAGTTACCACGAAGCGTGGAGAATTTAGTTTCCTTACGTTATCTTGATATATCACTTACAAGAATAAGAAGATTGCCTGCTGAGTTGGCAAAACTGACAAGATTGAAACATTTGGGTTTATCCGGTCTTAACCTTAAAGCCAAGAGATCACTGCTATCTAATTTGTCATCTTTAGTAGTTTTGAAAATGGGCAATTGTGTGTATACTTATCTTGAAGAAGAGGAAGAGGGGGATGATGAGGACACTGATGACGATACATTACTATTAAGTAAGGCATCAGTGGACGGTGAGATGCTCTTGGAGGAACTGCAGTGTTTGAAGCATCTGAAGCAATTGGCCATCACACTAACATTTGTTTATGTTCTTGAAAGATTGTCTGTCATGGACAAATTATTGAGCATTACTACAGGTCTTTGCCTTAAGAAGTTCAATGGTTCAAAATCGCTGAATATTAGCTCATTAGAGAAAATGAAGCATTTGGTTGAGCTTGATATCGCAAAGTGTGAGTTAGAGGATATACTTGTCGATTTTACTCACAACTCCTCGGCAATCTTAAGAGATCTGAGTTTCTGTTCTCTTAAACTCGTACAATTGTTTTCTTGCAATGAGTTAAAGGACTTGACGTGGCTTATATTAGTGCCAAATCTAACAACTTTGTGGATTCAATATTGTGACAAAATGGAAGAAATAATTGATGGTGTGAGGTTTGGCGACATGACGAGGCACCAAAATCTGAAGCCATTCTCCAAACTTTCTTATCTATCATTGGAGGATTTACCACAACTGAAGTCCATTCATCCAAATGCTCTGCCCTTCCCATTCCTGGGTGAAATGGAGGTGACCAAATGCCCGCTGCTTAAGGAACTTCCATTGGACTCTAACAGCAGAGAAGGGCGTAAGATTGTCTTGACGGCTGAAAAAGAATGGTGGGAAGCGATTAAATGGGAAGATGATGCCACTAAAGCTGCCTTATCATCACGTTTCAAATGCATTCTCTATTGAAGGTAAATCATTTCTCATCTTATTATGCAATTAATTGTAATTTTTGGAGGCAATAATTATTCTCATATTTTGTTTTTGTTATTTTTTAGTGAAATGTTATTACAGATTTGATTCATCACTTACAATTTTACTTTGCTTCTTTTTTGTGTTTATCTATAGGTAACTATTGAGCAAGGAGAAGCAGATGGCAGAGCACACCATAAGACTAAATATGGTGACAGTTTGGCTACAGTCCATGGGAGATCTATCTTTTCTTCTCTTGAATTGAATTGCTTTTGGTTTTGCTTCTCCTGATGGGTGTTAGAGAATGCAGTTTTATTCTTTTTTGGATGTTGCAGTTTTTTTCTTTTCTGGATGTACTAATTGTTGGCCAAGATAAAAGACAATCTCTAGCTTCATTTCAGGACTTATCGTTTTTATTTCTGTTTTTTTAATTTTTTTAGAAAAATAAAAACATAAAATATTCATTGGGTTGTGTAACGTGTTCATATAGGTTAATGTAAGCTAAGGTTAGTTTCATTTTTCATTTTATTAAATTGTATAATTATTTATTTTATTTACCTTATAACTATATTTATTTGTGAACCATTATTTATAGTGTATATTAGATATATTAAAATGAATGTAATTTTATATATAAGTGTTCACAAATCTCACATTTTGTTCATAAATGTTCATTAGATATGGTGTTTATAGATGATAATGAAAGCTAAGCTTAGTTTCAATTTTTATTTTACTTGACTTTTTTATTTATTTTATTAAGATATTTAGCTATAAACAGTATAATATTATCATATAAATTTATTATGCCTGTTTAAATATCTATTATTTTATTAATGTTGTAATATAACCGCGCAACGCGTGTAATTATTTTGGGATAAAAAAAAAGAACGAATTAATTTCTAATTGTTGGAAATTATTTTGGGATATAAAAAGAGATTGAATTAATTCATAATTGTAAAAAACAAAGAGGAATATATGAGTCCAACACTTTGCTAACAAACAACAACAGCGGCATATTTCTGTTAATATAATTATTTATCTATAAAAAAATGTGAAATTAATTTTTAAACAAAAATACTCATTTCATTAAGGGTAAAATAATAAATTCAAAAGTTTCACACATTATTCATGCTTTTAAGTATAGACTAGGCTATAACTTCATGTGCAGAATTTATTTGAAAATATTAAAATGTAATATTTATGTACAAAGAGTATTTCACACAATTTTTTGGTATAATATAAAAGTTTTAATAATATCTATAAAAATAAGATTAACATAAATTTTTACTATAATGCTTAAACTATATTGTAGAAAGTATATTAATATCATTAAAGTAATTAATTTTAAACTCTTACAATTAAAATAATTTTAACTCAGTTAAAGTAAATTATTTTTATAAATTTAAATTTAAATACTTAAAATGATGTTTCATATTATTTTAATTTCAGTTCTCAAAATACTATAAATAATTATGCATTTATTTAAGAATAACCACTAATGAATTAGTCTTTAAAGACTCAAACTCAATAAAAAAATTAAGTTTAATATTTAATTAAAAAATATATTTAAGTATGGGTACAAACTATTTTTTGCTCATATTTATGTATGAAAAAATCACATAATTGGCTAAGGCAAAATAATTCCTTATCATTACAAAATTTAAAAAATAAAATTTAAGTAATTTAATATTTGTGTATATATATATTTTTAAGAATAATACAATCTAAAAAAGATTTCTTAGTTTTATTTTTATTTTTATTGTAAATAGTTTAGTGAGGCAAAAATGATTTCTTGTTTGTTTTACATATTTTTTTATAGATTTTTTATTTTTAGCTAAAAAGGATTATCACCTTGTTTTTTTTCATTTTTTCTCTCTCTATCATACTCCCTCCGGAATCTTATAAGTGTCTCTGACACTGTTCATACGCATATCGAGGAGGCCGGATGACGCACTATTTGACCATAAAAAATTATGTTCTTTTTTTTTGAACGTACGCTAATCTTTAACGTACATCAGCGAAAAAATTTGAAATTTTTTCGGGTCAAATAGTACGTCATCCGACCTCCTCGATATGCATATCTACAGTGTCAGAGACACTTATAAGATTCTGGAGGGAGTATTTGTTTATTTATAGTTCTTATTCTAACAATGACAACACATGAAATATAAAATAATAACAACAACAACAATAACAATAACAATCGTAATAATAATTAAAAAAATAGTCTAAAAATAATTGTGATCATAATTAAATAAAAGGAGATTTTTATTAAAGTATTTGCTCTTTATTTTTTTATTCTTCTTGTAATAATATCATATTTTGTTATCTTTTGGAAAAAAATATGCTCTTTTATTTTTTTGGATTAGAATAATAGTTTTTAGTCATGAAACTAAATGCGCAAATGAAGACTTTCACTCGCGAAATCGATAGCTCTTACTCTTGGTGCAAACTATTCACATATTACTATTATAAATAAATAAACTATTCCAATTTAAAAATATTTGTATTAGATTAGGATGATAATAACGTTGTGATATTTATGTAATATAATCCATAATTTGTCTTTTTTTTATAAATTTTGGCTTAGAACATTATTTCTTATTTAATTTTCTTATTCATTCAATATCAATATGATTAATACCGGCTGAGAGTGTCCCAAGACTTGGTCTATTATCAATTTGGAATCTCCACAGATTTTTAGTCGTAAGTCTCCCATCATTCCCGTATCGTGTATGACTTTTGTGGAGAAGCTTCTTCCTATCCAGAGTCCAGCCAGTAACACCTCATACTCCGCTGCGTTATTGGATAACGGTTGCAGTATTCTGATGGCGTATCGTATCTGTATGTCGTGTGGCCCAATGACGAATATTCCGGCTCCGGCTAGTTCCTGATTCTTTGCTCCATCCACATGAATGACCCACAAGTCAGTGTAGGTTTCGAGGAATGGGAGATCCAAGTCATCTTTTTCCTCTTCCTGTAGGTCCGTTAACGGGTCCTCTGTGAAGGTGCACTCAGCTATGAAGTCTGCTAGGACTTGGGCTTTCACGGAGGGTCGGTTTTTATACCGCAACCCGTATTTCTCAAGTTCGATGGCCCAAATCAACATTCTTCCCGAGGACTCAGGTTTCCAAAATATCCTTTTCAAAGGCTGGTCAGTAAGCACGATGACGGGATAGGCTTAGAAGTATCTGTCCATTTTTTGCGTGGCCTGTATTAGCGCAAACACTATTTTTCTGAATGCGAGCACACCGCAGCTCGGCATCTTTCAAAACATGACTTACGAAGTAGACAGGGCGGTGCAGATGGTTGTCATCACGAACGAGGACAACACTAACCACTTCATCGGCAACGCCGAGATATAAGCATAGGGTGTCGCCCGGTTCTGGCCTTGTCATTACCAGGTCAGATGATAAATAGGCTTTCAGGCTCGTAAAAGCCTCTTCACATTCCGTTGTCTACCCAAAAGGGGCTTTCTTGCGTATGACCTTGAAAAAGGGAAGGCATCTCTCATCCTGCTTGGAGATAAATCGCCCTAAGGCGATAACACGCCCTGTTAATTTTTGTATCTCCTTGACAGTTCGAGGAGATATCATTTCCTGGATAGCTTTGACTTTTGAGGGATTGGGCAGGATACCTTTCTGACTGACCACGTAACCCAAAAATTTGCCCGTTTGGAATGCGAACATGCATTTATGGGGGTTTAACTTCATCTGGTATTCTCTCATCACGTCAAAAACTTCTTTCAAGTCAAGCAAGTGGTCCTTGAAGCTTCGGCTTTTGACCAATATATCGTCAACGTAGGCTTCCACATTCTTTCCAATTTTCTTTTCAAATATTTTATTCGCCATACGTTGGAAGGTTGCTCCAGTGTTCTTCAGCCCAAACGGCATCGCCGTGTAGGAGTAAGTGGCTTTTGGGGTGATGAAGGTGATCTTTTCTTCATCCTTAACAGCTATAGGAATTTGGTGATATCCGGAGTTGGCGTCTAACGAGCTCAGATACACGTACCCGGCGGTCTGATCGACTAGCTGGTCGATTCGAGGGAGCGGGTAGCAATCTTTGGGACAGGCATCGTTCAGGTCAGTGAAGTCGATGCACATACGCTAGTCTCCGTTGGGCTTCGGAACAAGAACAGGGTTAGCTAACCAGGTTGGATATTGGACTTCGCCAATGAAACCTATGTCTAGGAGTTTCGTCACTTCCTTATCAACAGCTAACGCCTCTTCTTAGAGAATGCTCTTCGCTTCTATTGGACCGGCTTGACACAGGGGTCGACGTTAAGTCGGTGTTCCGCCACTTCTCACAAAATACTAGACATATCCGCAAGCTTTCATGCGAACTCTCCTTTACATTTGTTCAATAGTCGAGCTAATTGGAGGCTTTCCTCTGGACTGAGCTTTTCGCCAAGCAGGAAATTCACCTCGCTGATCCCGTTAACCGGTACAGGCACCATCTTGTCCACAAGCTGAGTGCGTTTCTCATCGTTCTGCTCATATGGATCCACCGTGACGCACACATATCTATCACAACTCTTCTAAGTCATGAGGAGGTAACATTCAGCCGCCAATTTTTGATCGCCTTTAATTGAGACCACTCTATCCCAGGAGGGATACTTAATCCTCAAATATTTTTGAGATATCGCTGCCCCGAAACGGTTGAGGAACGCTCGCCCAAGTATAGCGTTATAGGGCAGGGTGAGGTCGACGACTAAGAATAACAACTCCTCTGACCGTTTGGACGTGTCTTCTCTAAAGTGCACTGGTAGCGTTGTGACTCCAGTCACAGGGATTGGGATTCCATCTACCCCAATTATCGGCTTCTTGTACGGTGTCAACTCGTTATCAGGGCGTTTCATGAGGTTATAAGCCTCTAACAAAAATAGATTGACCGCGCTTCCGTTATCAACAAGAGTTCTTCTAACCCCGTGGTTGCCGATGACAAGTGTAACCACCAGTGCGTCGTTATGTGGGAACATGACGCCTTTCTCGTCTTCCTCGGAGAAGGATAACACCATTCGATCCAACGCACTTATCGCTTCACTTTTTATTAACGCCCCCCTCGCTTTCGCTTGTCTCTAGCTATGGGCGTCAACTGTGCAGGCTCGTCAAGGTACGGTGTGCCCCCAGCGATGATGTTAATGATGGGAAAATCATCTTCGTCAATCATAAGCGTTTCCCTACCTCTCCCAGCGGGTGTGTTATCATTTCCCTGAGTGCGAGGAGGTGGCTGTCTGTTATCAGACGTCCTATTTGTCGGGTTGTTCCTGACTTCTTCTCTTGCCTTAGTGGCAAATTCCTTGAGGTATCCTTTTTCTACCAAGCGCTCTATTGCCAATTTTAATTCTCTGCACGCGTCTGTAGAATGTCCTCTGACTTTATGAAATTTGCAAAAAATATTTTCTCTTCCTCCCATGACTACTCCTGGCTTTACGGGAGCTGGATAACGGATGGCGTGATTCCGCTGTTCCACAATTGCTAAGATTTCCGCCCTTGGCAATATAAGGGAAGGAAGGTCTGGGTCGTATATCCGGCCCTTGGGAGGATCTACCTACCGCCGAGTAGGGGAGTTACTAGATCGTCCCCTTGAAGAGTTGCCTCTTCGTTTGTTGGAGGTTTTTGGGATATTATCTTTTCGTTTGGCGTAATCGTCCACAAAACGACCGTCAGGGATCGCGTTACTAGGAACGTTAGGAGCCTGAGGTACACTTTGTGGTACATTTCGGGTCTCTATTTTCTTCTTCCTCCATTCTTGCGTAATTATGAGCTTTCAGTCTCAACGCGTCCAAAGTTACCGGGGGGTCCACCATTAACGTGTCTTGCAATTTCTCATAACGACAATTCCGCTTCAAGGCTTCCACAGTGAAATCAATGGTAACGCCTGACATTAACGACATTGATCACGTGCTTGTCGAGAGCACGATCAAATAATTACAACTTATCACCTGCAACAAAAAAGGATTGAAGACAGTGGCAAGAGGTTCGATCCACAGAGAATGGTGAAGACATACACTTGACAAGACCAGATATAAAATGAAAGAATAAAAGAAACAATGGGGGGGGGGGGGTTTGGTTGGTTAATCTAGTTAACCAAGATAGAGATGGTTGCTAACAAGACAATTAATAAAAATAGAAATCAAGGGCACGACATGCAAATAGAAATCAAATAAAGAAATAAAGTCAAAAGAGAAGAAATTAAAAGCAATAAAATCAGAAGAGAAGAAATTTTAGCAAAGGACATTCTCGGGTTGCGTCGAGGGCATGAAAATCATTGGCACAGAAATATTGTATTCCTATGTCATAGACATGCTATAGGGACCGCGTTTCCACACCGCATCCCCTACTTACCTTCTTAGATAAAAGCCACCCCCCATTTCCATATATGAGGTGGCCTTGACGTTTCGTCGTCCTCCCAGGCACGAATGCGGGGAGGCACTACTCAGAACGCCCATAAAGGGGAGGCAAGACAGATCTAGGGCGTGATAGCTCAGCTTGTTAGACTCATATCACATACCCTAAATGACTGTTTACCCCTAGACAGAGGCCTCTCGCGCTGCCTCCACTAGGTGTCTACTCTAACTCAAGGATTCACGTCAGTTATAACCAAGAGAATGACAGTAATCATCTAGGTCTAGATATTAGTTGGCCAGACTACTAATCTTGCCCTAGACGAATTAACAAGAAATCGATAAACAATCGAATACAACAATAAGAATATATTAAACACATTTAGGCCTCTTAACTACCCATGAACCCTCAAAATACCTCAGCTAAGAAGGGAGAATCTAGCTACTCATATCATAAAACAAATAAACAAAATAGGAAAAGAAAGATTGCATAAAAGAAGAACAAGAAGAATAAAACTATTAAAATGTTACCAGCCGAAGCAAAGCTCCGGTTAAGTTCAATGGCTACTGGAAATGGATGCCTCAGCCACCACCCAAAAGAGGGAGGAGAGAAAAGGAGGCGGCTCCCAAAAGAAGAAAGTGAAAAAATATTTACAAGATGTCTAAAACCATAAAACTAGAGGTTTATATAGTGTCCAGCCCACAAGAGGACAAATTCCAGCTAAGGGACTATAAAAAGACAAATTCCAGCTAAGGGGAGAGAGTGACAGCACATGGAGCGTGCTAGAATATTCTAGAATCTTCTAGATGCGCATGGAATCTCGTGCGGATCTTTGGAGATTCGTCTCTATGGCTTTCGATTAGGAATGGATGTAGAGAGACTACTCACTAGTCTGGTTAGCGTCGAGGGCTCGACGACACTGTGATCTTCTAGGCCTTGAAGCTTGAAATCCCAAGAATTCTTCCAAAAATGCATTTTTTGCTCTTTTTCTCCTTTTGGAGCTGATCTGCAATAAAGATGAAAATAAAGGTCAATTAGCAGGATCATGCCCCCGAAAAGGCGAGAAAAGAGGATAAAGTCACGCCCAAGAAATATGCTATCAAACATCCCCACACTGCCCAATGCTCGCCCTCGAGCATTCACAAAACTAAAAACAGCCCTAGATAAGAATAAACATAATCAACCAGGGCACGAGAATAAACAAACCAGTCAGCAAGCTAGGCCTCGACAAAGTCGATTCTGCCTAGATAACACCTGCATCAAATCAGAAGGATAAGGACCCTAAAGATAAGACTTTACCACATCCAGGCCTAAACACAAGTAATCCTCACACGGTTATCAAATAGGAAAACTAGTAGTTGATCAGGCTCCTAAAAGTCCTAGATGAAATGGCAAGAAATTGATCATAAAGTGTATGCACTCACAGTCACAAACAGGGCTAGGTGTTTAACACTCAAAACTAAATGCAACTAGCGCAACACAAAACCAGACTTGCACATCAATTCGAGTACGTAGTACACATGCATGGGCAATCAATCAATCGGAAAGAACTTCGCATCAGAAAAAAGAAAGAAAAGGGAAAGGCTAGGCTTAGAAAAAGAAGGAAAAAGAAGAAGAAAAGGGAAGGGAAAGAATAAAACAGAAAGAGAGAAAATAGGAAGAGAAGGAAGAGAAAGAAGAGAGACAACCAACTCAAACCTGGATGGATTCCTTGGCTAGGAAAAAGGCGAGGTTGGTAAGATAGCGCTCGTCGAGGGTAGGATGATGCAGTTGAGGTGAGGGCTAGACAAGATTTCTTTTTCTTGGGTAGGAAATTCTTCTCTTGATGCGGTGCTGGAGCAAATTCTTTTGTTCGCATTTGCCCTCTTTTTTTATTCTATAATTTTTTAAATTTTTTTTTTTTAAGAAGGGGCACGAACCTTTCTAGCTTTTAATTCAACTAGGGCAGGAGACTTCTGAGGTGTCTTGCCCTAGATCTGCTTCCAGCACTGAAGTTTGACTTTTGAGCTTCCCCACACTTAGACTTTTCTAGGGGAGCTCGAATCATTTTAGAATAGACCAGTGCTGAAGAATTTTTTTTTTTTGTTTTCTTGCCCTAGATCTTTACTTTCTGCGTTGAAGCCTTAAATTTTTCTGCTTCCCCACACTTAGGTGCCCTTTGGGGTTCTGGTTCTAGCTCAGGAAGCTAGTTTCCAGAACCCAAAAGCTAAAGTGAGCGTTTGACAATTGTTGGCAAAGTGGGCTTCTTGAGAAGCCCACTCCTAAGAACCTACAATTTGGTCACTTTTGGAGAAGCTCTAAATTAGAGCTTCTAGCAAAAGCTCTCTCTCTCTCTCCTTTTTTTTATTTTTCATTTTAATTTCATTTTTTTACTTTATATAATAGATCAAAATAAATTAAAAATTACCACAATAAAATCTCCATCTCAAGATAAGTAATTCTAGATCCACTTTTCCTATTTTTATTAATTTTTAAAAAATGGGGTTTATACCATTTAATTACTTTTTTTCAAATATTTATTTAAAAATATATATAAAGATATTAAAAAAAATTAATTATAACACTTGAAATAAATTATATCCTTTATGGTCATTTTACATCCAAACCACAGTTTTGAAAAGTTGTTTTACTAAACAACTCAGGTATCTCACAACACTTTTAAAAAATATTTACAAAACAACATACTACTTTTCCCAAAAGTGATTTTCACACAACACTTTTGCACAAGCTCTTCCCCAACTAGAACCGGAACGCCAAACAGAGCCTTAGACTTTTTTGGGGGAGCTCTTTCTCTTGAGATAATTTCTAGAGCACGATGATGTTTCTGATGATTTGCCCTAGTTCTCTATTTTCTGTGCTTAAGTCCTAACTTCCTCTGCTTCCCCCACACTTTGACTATTCTGCACGTCCTTCTGGATGTCTAGCCCTCGACGTTACCCTCAACAATTGCTACTTATCTACCAAGGAAAAAGATCAAGAAAAATAAGCTCAAGCGGTCAGGAGAAAGGAAGAAAAGAGAGGGGTAGGTGAATGTCGAGGGCAAGATGATAAAAAGTGAGAGAAAAAGGGAGAAAAGAAAGAGAGAAAGAAATAAGACATTGATGCGAAGACTTTCGTCATTTTGTTGCTTTCCCAAGTCTAATGGTGCCTATACCCAAGGGTATCATGCAAGTCCAGCCAGTGCCTAGCTAAGCATTCTATTCGCACATAAAAAATATATGGCATGGAGGCTCAATATGCTCACAAGGTGCTGTTTTGACTACTGATGTCCAGGCCTAGACGCTGATATAAGGGTTAGCAGGCAGAGCATGACTATCTAGGGCACGACATGGTGAAAGGCAGTTTTGTTCATCGTGCCCAAGAAAAAAGTGTGTGTCCATACATGGGGGTTTTAAAACTGGGCAGTGCTGAAATAGCTAGCAAAATCTTAAAAATGAAACTCCGAAAAAGTTTTAAAAAATCTGAAAAATCATGTAATCATGCAACAAGCGGAAAATTAACCATGTAAACAAACACACAAATAAATCCCTCCCCACACTTAGGCAGGGCATTGTCCTCAATGCGAGAAGGGCACATACAAGAAAGTTCTGAAAAATAAAGAGTGAAGCAGAAATAAAAAGGAGAAGGGACGTGGGTTGCCTCCCACGAAGCGCCTTTGTTATCGTCGAGGGCACGACGTTGGCTGTTCGAACTTCAACCAATCCTACTAAATGCTTTCCATCCTCTTAGTTTGATGTGAATTATGGCATGAAGTGGATGGTCCAGTAGCAAAACATCATGTAGGCAACCATAATATGATTCAAGTGTTAATTTGGGTTCCCGCAAAATAAAGAGGAAAAAATTGTTATGAGTGAAAGGTGATAAGATTTAATTTCTTAGACGATCGGGATGATGACTTCTGTTGGTCGGAGTTGCTGTAGTTGTCGTTGAACTCACCTGCAAGGCGCCGGAGGGGGGCTCCGGCGTAGACACTCCGATGCTTAAGTCAGTAAGCAGTTAAAAAATGGCAGAGGTTCTAGTGAGTAAATTCTGGCTTACTTGATGCTTCACATTAAGGGGTATTTGTAGGCTGCTTGAGGTGATATCTGGTTGAAATAGCGATATCCAGGTGAGGCATCGCTCTAGATGACGTCACTAGCGATACATGGGGATGACGTCATCGGCGATACCTGAGGGAACGTCAAGGGCGAAGCCTCTGAGGAGGGTGTCGGGGGCGATACCCATGATGGTGTTGGGGCGATAACTCTATAGGGCCCTGGGATGGGATTATGTCGTGCGTCCAGAGACGCGCGAGACCTCCCCCTCCGCTGATGTCGACCATCCCAAAAAACATCTCAAGGTTTGGTAGCGATGGCCTAGATGTCCGATAAGGCTTGTAGAACTCCGTCTTCAACAGGGGTCGTAATTGCAGAAATGCCCTTAGGATTGCTGATAGCGTGCTTGTCGAGGGCACGATCAAACAAATTATTACAACTTATCACAAGCAACAAAATAAATTGAAGACAGTGGCAAGAGGATCGATCCACAGAGATTGGTGAAGACTTACACTAAACAAGGCCAGATTATAAAATAAAACAATAAAGCAATCGGGGGGGGTTTTACTTGACTGAAACAAGTCAGTCAAGAGAAATTCAAGAGCTAACAATTTTATCTAAGAAAACAGTACTCGGGGTCCCGAATGTCACCTTCGGGGTCCCGAATGGTAAAACAGTCAAATCGGCAATCAATTTCAGAATAATAATCAAACCAATTAGAAAATAATTCAAGAGCAATAGAACAGGGAGTGAAATAAACACAATTAAACAGATAGAAGAAAGATCTTAGCAATGGGTGTTCTTAGGTTGCATTCGTGGTCCCGATTATCATTAGCACAGAAATATTCTATTCAAGACATCATAGAAGTGACATGGAGACCAGATTTCTCGGTTATCTCCTACTTTTCTCTTAAGAGAAACTACCCCCCGTTGTTCACATATGAGGTAGTCGTGACAGTTTGGCTTACCCCCCAAGCACGCATGCGGGAGGGCAAGATTCAAACTGCCCTTGAAGATAAGAAAAGACACAACTGATCCTAAAGGTCCCTCAGTTTGTCAGGCTCGTGACCCCGAACCAATCAACTACTTACCCTATCAATTCAAGACCACTTCAGCGCAGTCAAGACTAAATAGATGCCTACTAGTTTCATGCAATTTTCCTCTCGTATTCATCACACAAATGGCAGCATTCACACAAGGTATAAATCGGGTGATCAAGCCTTCAAACACTCCATGTGAAATTATAATTAAAATGATAAGCAATTGAATATAGCACCAAGAATATATTAAACACATTTAGGCCTCAAATCTGACCTTGCAACCCTTGAATCACCCTTGCTAAGAAATAAAGATTTAGCTACTCATGCTTGGATAAAAATAAATAACAATTAAAGGAAGCATAATAATTAAATTAAAAGATTAAAGGAAGAACACTTATTACAAAAACCAAATCTGTTTTTAAGCCCAATGGCAAGGAGTGAAGAAGCTAACAAACTAGAGAGAGAAACTAGAGAGAAGTCTAAGAAAAACCTATCTAAAAATCCTATCCAAAAACCTACTGAAAAATCTACCACAAAAAAAACTTTCTCTAGAATTATGCTCTTCCTTTCCTTTCATAGCCTCCAATCCGACCAGCCTTCCATCTTCTCTCCCACTCAAACTTCAAAAGAGGGAATCTCCAGCCAAAGAGAGCTGTCTTCCACTTCTAGGGGACAAGAAAAGCACTAGGATTAAAATAATCCATTACTTTATTAATACTTTAAGTAGCTCCCATGATATTCTTTGAACCAAAGGAAGTGGGAAGCATGAAGTTGAGTGGGAAGGGAATATTAGAGCTGGTCAGGCACGCCTAGGGACAGAAAGAATATTAGGAATTAAATATTCTTAGTGCGCGGCCACGTGGCAGACTGCCCAGAAATGCATTCAGGGGTCCCGAATCCGATTCGGGACCTAGGCCGTTTTATGGACAAATGAGACATCCTTCATGCTACTTCTTCCCGTTGGTCTGGTTGGAAGGTTGTAGTCATTTCGGATCGTCAGTCGGCCTTGAGCCGTTTTGGAACGAATCGGCCTTGAGCCGTTTTGCATTGAATCAGACTCGAGACCTCGGCTCGGGACCTTGAAGGCTACTTTGGGCTCGGGACCTCGACTGCGGCCTTGAAGCACGAAATTGCACAAAAATGCACCAAAAACGTATCTTTTTGCATAAACTCCCTTTTCAAGCCTGAATCTGCAATAGTAATGAAAACAAGGGTAAATTAGCAGAATCAAGATCTAAATCAAAGGAATAATGGAGGGAAAATCATGCATAAATACACGCTATCAATTGCCTTAATGGTTATCATAAGCCCAACCGAAAATGAGCCCGAGTGTTCACCAAGGGCTGTCGTTCCTTGTCCATGTCTGGAATCTTAAGAGAGGGGCCTCATACTGTGGATACCTACAACCGTACGGCTTTTACGTCATGGCCACCCGTAATGTCGCGCTCCTCGGCGTTTTCCAGAATTCTATCTCGTGCTCCTTTCGAATATCTGCGTTGTTATCAGTACATGAACGTCGACCCTCATTTCCGCTTCAGGTCCATCGGTCTTCTAGGGTAACGGGACGGCTCGTCTTTTGAGGATCTCCTTTTTCCCGAAGGCCTTTTTTTCGGGGCCTATAAATCTGAGAGCTTTTTCTACTCACGCTCTTCTCATCTTTTTCTTTCGGAATTGGCATCATGGATCATCTGACTAAAAATTATCTCCTTTCCAAGGGCCATACTCTCAAGAACCTCAATGATGGTGACGTCGGGTTCCTAGAGAACATGCTGGTCAAGACCTCCGAGGACATCTTGGAGTTACAAGGGATGCTGACCCCACTCCATTCTAGGCTGGGAGCTACATCTCTGGAGGACTTCAATCCTTTAGAGAGCATGTCGAAGCTAGCCACCTCCATCGCTCGGATTCAAGTGGTGATCGCCATGCTGCAGCAGCGCAAGGACATGCTGGGGTGCTGCTTGAAGGGAATGAGGGTCACTTCTGCTAACCTCACTCTGGTCATGGATTCCCTGAGAGACATTCCCGAAGTACCCGAGGATGCTGGCTCTGACGCCTGATGTTGGCGGCTCCCTTTGAACCTTTTCTCTTTTTCTATTTTACGCAACTGTACCTTTCGGCCGTTAGGCCATAATAAATAAATTGCCTTTATTACGCCGCTTGCCACCATTATTTTTCTTCAACGCGTCATTTGTCCCTTTTTGGTTGGTGGCTTCTCAAGCCCAACCGAAAATGAGTCAGTTATTATACGATTTTTTCATGACGGTTTTCTCACTAACAGTTCTGTATCGATGTCACGCCGCCGCTTCAGTGTCAACTGATTGAGATAATTTTCGATTTTCCTCGATTTGTGGGAGATTTCAACAGGCGTGACTGCAAATCCAGATTGGCACTCCAGGTTGTACACGTGTTGATTCTCAAGAGTCGCGTCGGATAATTAAAAGCTTTTCCCCCTCCTCGGGCTATTTAATGGGATTCTTTTTCCCTCTATTTCCATACATCTTCTTGTTTGCTTTTCTCTTGACAAGTTGCCTGTGATCTCATGTCTGATTCTCATTTTTTGGATACTACTGCGCGGGATTCTCCGCAAACTCCTCCGACTTCACTAGATTCGGACAATCCTCCTCCGTCACCCCCCTAGAGACCGTTCGTCCGCCGGCAGGGTCGCAAAAGGTTGAGGAAAAAAGCCTTAAAGGTGTCTGAAATGCTTTCTATTTCTTCCGCCACTTCTGTTCAAATGGGGAAAAGACCATCTTTTCTTTCTCACCATTCACCAAAGAGGGCTCTTTCTGTTAGCGAGGAAATGGTGATGTCGGCCACTGAGGAGGAGTCAGGTCGATCAATGATACGCATAGGAAAAAGGGTTGATGAGCATTTCCCTCCCATCAGTAGGGAGTTATCGTTCTCAGATGATGATGTAGTTTATTGCTATGGTATCACTTGGTCTGACGGTGATTAGTTTAGTTTGTCTTGCTTCTTTATAGATGTCGTATGGCTATTCAAAATGAATAAGAGGACGCTTCACTTTTTCTTTTGTGCCTCTATCGACTTCACGCGTCAAGAGTTGTCGAGGGAGGATAGTTACTACCGGGGGCAACCGTCTTTTGGTTTTCAGTAACTGTCTTCTCCTACAGACATAAATGACTGTCCATGCGTCGCTTTCTGCTCCGCACGTGTCTCACTTTTACAGGGTGTTTTTTCTTCAAGTTCGATCTTTATAAGGGAACTGCTGTTCTCTTTTATTATTTTTGCCAATACTTTAAATTTTTTCGCACTTTCTCTTTCTTCTGTGCTTTTCCCTACTCAAGAGGAGTTTCTGCAACTACTCGCCGGAGCCGATGACCTGCTTACTGGTTTCTTGCCCCAAGTATTTTGTTCCCTTCTCGTCGTAGTTTAATTTTCCGGTTCTTTATGTCTCATATTAGAGCCGCTGCGGGCACTGAAAATCCCATAGATCTCGAGGCTAGGAGAGCTCGTAGTATTTTTGATTGTAGTGAGGTTTTGAGAGCAGAGCTAGAGGAGAACGGTATCACCTTTCCCTTGGGCTGCCGCCCTCATATCCCTACGAAGGATATCCGGCTTAATGATGCCATGTGGGGAACGTTCCGGGTGGTTTATTTCAAGATGTTCCTCTACGGATTTCATCTTCCGATCCATACTTCTCTGATGAAGCTGCTAAATCATTACGATCTCAATCCTGTTCAAATAACTCCATCTTCCTGGAGTGGGATTTATGCCTTCCTTCGGGCGTGTGAGATGAAGCGTATTTTCACTCCCTCCCTCGATCTGTTCCGCACGTTTTTCAGCCTGAGCTGCCGCGACTGCTTGGTGGATATCACCCCAAGATGGAATGACGCCATCGTGCGGTTTTTTTGGTGGAACTTTCAAGGTTTTGAGGACAACGTGGGCAACTGGAAAAATGGCTTCTTTACCCTTCGCCTGCCGTCTCGCTGGTGGCGCGGGGGTTTTAACCGAGAGATTACCAGTGCCGCTTGGAAAAAACCAGAAGTGCTATCTAGTATCGACATATCCCATGTTAACGCCTTGTTAGAGATAGAAGGGCCTTTCCGCATTCGGGAATTTGCTCGGTTTAGGCCCTTGAAAGAGTGTGCCGTTGGTGAGTTTTTCTTTGGCCACGTTATCGCTTCAATTTGCTCGCTATATTAATATGTTTTCGCTGGCAGGTAGCGTTGACGGTTATTCTTCCGGAGGAAATAACGTCCCTCTGAACGTAGTGCCGCTTCAAATATTGCCCCCTTCTCCTCCACCTGAGAGCTCCAGCCGTTCGCCTATTCCGCCGAGCGGAAGGAGAACTAAGACCGTCGTGACGCGCAGTGCTTCTGCTCGACCTTCTCGTTTTGTTGAGAATTGGTTGCCGCCTCGGGGTAGGGGAGTGATTCCGAGTCATTCTGAGACTGGACTATTAGACAACGATAGTGAGAGCATGGATACCGGTCCCAAACTACATCAAGCCACTCTTGCCTAACGAATGAAGCTTAGGGTGAGAAAAAACAATTCCGTGGTGGAGTCGACCGATGATGATAGCGAAGAGATAGCTGCCGAGACGGAGCGTCTCCAGAAGAAAATTTGGAAAGAGAAGACTAGTCCACCAATTCCTCCCTTGAGGGAGGTTAACGCAGTCCCTATCATGAAGGTGGAAACTTCTCATGTCGCGAGTACCTCGCAAGCAGTGGAGGTCGTCAAGGTGTCTTCGGCCATTCCTTCCAAAACTGATGAGGTTTCAGTGGCGGTGGACCCACCCTTGCCGCCTGGTGGCCCTGATTCTCCTATCTCTTCCTGTATTCCGGATGTGTCCATGCCAGTTTCGAACCCCATTGTTCCTCCTGACTCTTTCCCGAGGAAGCCTCAACCCTTATTCCTTTCTTCAATTTCGGGCATTGGTGATTGCACCAAAAATTATTCTCCTCCTTATATCGCCAATCTTTCCCCTCAAGGTCCTCAAGGAAATATTGC
This sequence comes from Viola odorata, assembly GCA_963691705.1. Lineage (NCBI taxonomy): Eukaryota > Viridiplantae > Streptophyta > Magnoliopsida > Malpighiales > Violaceae > Viola > Viola odorata. The sequence goes on from OY829544.1 coordinate 43,330,149, forward strand.
ATACCAGCTGGATCTGTCATCCTTTAGGACTACTGGGCTTCGCGCTCTAGGGATATCGGATTCGCTATCGCGAGATGAGCCAGTAGGCTCTATAGTGGGTCAAATGTTTAGCTCTTCGAAGGACAAGGAAGAGTTCCTGCGACATCCCCCTGAGGTTCAGCATTCACGCCTCCTGAACGACATGTTGGCTAGCTTCCGTGAGCTGCACTATTTTCTCGAGGATCAGCGCGGCAAGGTTCGGTGTTCTCCCGATTCGAGGGAACAACTAGATGCTGCTTTGGCGAAGGCAACAGAGCTGTCCAAGCTTCAAGATCAAAACCGGGCAGAGCTGAACGAGTGTCGCGCCGAGCTCGCGCGAGAAAAACCAAAAGGGAAGGCTAAAGTAGAATTGCTGGAGGCGGAATTGGTGGCGGCTAACAAGAGAAACTCTTTCCTTCGCAAAGAGATATCGTCCCGTGACGCGGATCTGGCCAAAGTACCTTCAAAGATAACCTGGTGGAAAAACAAGACCCTGGAGGTCTGTATCACCAGATTTATAGATCTCTTCCGCCAAGGGACCGTTGATTCATCTAAGCTGGCAGATTACGCCTCCAAAAAATTAAAGGACTTAGGCGAAGGCGAGGGAGATTTTCTTTCTTTCGGGGAGGAATAAGGAAGTGGCCGCCACGATATCCGTGCAGGGCCATGATTAATCAAGGCTGACCCTTCGAAGGGTTTTCCTTTCTATTTGCTTTCTTTGTCTTGTAATAACGCCTTATCGCGCAACGATATCTATATTTCATTCTTAGATAATAAATGACCCTTGTTTCATTTTCCTGTGATATCTCCATTATTGCCGTATCGCTTTTGTTTTATTCCAGAAAATCTTTTCTACTTTTCGGAGCATTTAATGCTCGCGATCCTCTCATTAATGCGCGAGAAAAATCCGTGGTGACTCAGGCACACGTGTCCGCTCTTTAGGACACCTAGGGCTAGCGTGCTTCAGAATTTTAACAAAATCGAAGCGTTGTTGCGTTTCTCTAGAATTGTACTCATTGCTTGAGTCCTTTCTCTGTGATGCTCTCACGCAACGACTGCAGCGTCCGTCGTTTCCTTTGACCACTAGGGTTATAAAACCAAATACTTATTTCTTTTCTTATTTTTACCATCCTGCTTTCTTTATAGTCTCTCTAGTTGTCTTGTTTTCCTTCCACCATTCAAGGCTCTTGAAGTGCTCTTTTCCTAAAGGTATCTCCTTTTTTCTCCCCTCGTCTTCTTGGTCTTTACTTTTTTATTTATTTTCTGCCATGGCCAAGACTCGCCGCCCTGAGTCGAAGTCCGTCGATGAGAAAAAGATAGATATTATGGTTAGTAGTATCACCTCTGAAATCGTTCTCAATGAGCACTTAGCCGCTCATAATGCGATTATTCGTGATGGTTATGAGGCCACTGTTGCCCCTGAATCGTTACGCTTGAACAACGTTTTGACGGGCAAACGTAGGGTTCTATATGCGCAAATGTTCCGTTATGGTTTCCGGCTTCCCATCGATCCTTTCATAAAACAATTGCTTGTCGCCTGTGATTTAAATCCCGTCCAATTGTCCCCAAATGCCTATTGCTGCGTATATGCCTTTCTGGAGCTTTGTAAATATAAGGGGATTGCTTCCCCTTCTCTTTTGTTGCTTAAATCGGTTTTTAAGCTGATGAAGTGTCGGGGTGTGATAACAATATCGTCCCGTTATGATGATGACTCACTCAAGTCTTTTACTTGGAAACTCCTTCACATTGAGTCTTCTGTCGATGCTTGGAAAAAGGAGTTCTTTGTGATAAATCTTCCTGAAGCTCCTGGTCCCTGGTGGCGGTCTGGGTTTAACCAAGACGTCAAGGATAAGGTCTGGGGCCGGCCGGAAAACCTTCCTCAGCGGGAACAAGACTGGCTAGACAAATTACTTCAACTGGAAATCAGCGTTCACATCCGTTATGTGGCATGCGGGGCTGATATCAAGGACTGCGTTAGACGTGAGTGCCATGTCGCTGCTTTCCTTATTACCGCTAGTACTAATGCTAACGTTATTTTGTGGCCATGCAGCGACGGATCCTGATTGCAAGCCTGAAAGTGTTAGGAGGCGACTGAAAAGAGCCTAGGAGAGAGAAGAAAAAGAGAGGGCAGCCTCCACGGGAGTTACTGATATCCCTACTGTACTGCCTACTGCTTCTGTGAGCCTTGCTCAAGTATCCTCTTCCTCGGCTGGTGAGGGAAATACCGACATTCCTTCAGGTATCCCCATCGTGACCGTCGTTGCCCCTCCTGCCCAGCCGTCTTCTTCTCAAGTTCCTAAGGCCCTCGCCAAAGGAAAAAAGAAGAAAAGAACAAGAAGTGTTGCCGCTCTCACTCCTTCTACGGACGCGGCAGGTTCTTCAGAAGCACCTCCTCTTAACACTGCTATCGTGAGTGTGCTTTTTGGTTGCGATATGCTGTGTATTGACGTTTGTTGCCATTCCCTTTGTTTTTCTTATCTGTGCTTTGTACTGAGTTCTTTGTAGGATACTGTTACCGTTTCTACTTCCGCATCTCCCGCAGGCGATATGGACATGGGTTATGTGCTGGGTGGTTCCAGGAAGAGATCTCGGTAGGAGGGCGAGGGTGGAAGCTTATCTTCTACTATTGCTGCCACGGAAGTCAGGCCTGATAGGGCCTTTGTTTCTATGGATGCACCTCAGAATAACCCGTCTGAATTTTAAGCTAATATGGGTACGACGGAGTCTTTCGGGGCTTCGCCCAATTCTTTCGGCGGGCCTGTTCACTCATATGGTCCTAACTTGGACTATCAAGAGGGTTTGCAGGACTATTCGGGCTATCATCCTCACGGTTCCTACCTCGTCCAAGGGGGTCCTTCTACACAGGTTCATCCTCCTGTTCCCTTGGCGTTTGTCCCCTCAAGCGTTCCTTTGTCGCAGCGTTCCGGCGAAGGAGGCATCGTCTTCAATTTTGCCGCAGATCTAGCCCGATGGGTGAGTCCAGCACTGTGACTCACCAGGTTGGCTTGTATGATTTTCGCAATACAGTTTTAGCGACTCTTGGGGGTGATGGCTCGGACGAGGTTTCCGCTCTATTAGCTGCTCAGATATTATCTTCCGCTGCTAAACGGGAAGCTTTCCTCTCCAAGGTTGATGACGACAAGACGAATTCGATGCGCTCTAGCCTCTTTGCCAATTTTGTGAAGTTCCATTACTGGACCGAGCACACGCAGCGTTAGGCTGTCTCTCTTACCGTCTCTTTGTCTGAACTTTCGCGAGAGCGAAATGAAAAGGAAAAGTTGCTGGAGGAACGCACCCAGCTACTGCTAACCCAGCAAGAGCTAAAGGGGCAAACGGCCACCCTTGATACTGCCTTAACAGCGAAAAGAGCCAAGAATGCTGTTCTAGAGGAAGAGAGGTCATCTTTAACAAGGGAGAGAGCTGCCCTGGAAGAAAGAAAGAACGCTATGGAAGAGGAGTCGGCCGATAAACGTCTGTGGTACATTGAGCGAACTGCCACTATTTTGGTTGATTGCTTCGAGGAAGTCCATGGAATGTCCGCGTATAAGGGTGAGGAGGTCACGAGGGCTTTCAAACTAAACTCCGCCGACCTCAACGAAGCGGGATATCGCCAAGCCAAGGCAGAGGGCTGGAAAGGAGGAACCCCGAGGGCTGACGTATCATAAGGTCTTGCCGCCTCTTCCGTACTTATTGGGAATTAGCAGGTGATGGCGTGCTTGTCGAGGGCACGATCAAATAATTACAACTTATCACCTGCAACAAAAAGGATTGAAGACAGTGGCAAGAGGTTCGATCCACAGAGAAAGGTGAAGACATACACTAGACAGGTCCAGATATAAAGTAAAACAATAAAAGAAACAATGGGGGGGATTTGGTTGGTTAATCTAGTTAACCAAGATAGAGATGGGCTAACAAGCTAACTAATAAAAACAGTAATCTAGGGCACGAAAGTAAAACACAATCAAGGGCACGAAAGTAAAACACAATCAAGGGCACGACATGCAAACAGAAATCAAATAAAGAAATAAAGTCAGAAGAGAAGATATCTTAGCAAAGGACATTATCGGGTTGCTTCCAGGGCTAGAAAATCATCGGCATAGAAATATTCTATTCCTATGCCATAGATATGCTATAGGGACCGCGTTTCCACACCGCATCCCCTGCTTACCTTTTTAGATAAAAGTCACCCCCCCGTTTCCACATATAAGGTGACCTTGACGTTCAGCCATCCTCCCAGCTACCTCTCTTGTCATCAAAAGGCAGCCTTGACCGTCCGGCCTGTCACGGGCTCGAAGTAGGGAGGCTAAATTCAGAACGCCCATGAAGGGGAGGTAAGACAGATCTAGGGCGCGACAGCTCAGCTTGTCAGACTCGTATCACATACCCTAATCGGTTGTTTACCCCTAGGTGAGACCTCTCGCGCTGCCTCCCCTAGGTGTCTGCTAAAATTCCAGGGCTTCGCGTCAGGTATAATCCTGGAATATGACGGTAATCATCTAGGTCTAGATACTAGTTGGCCAGACTACTAATCTGGCCCTAGACGAATTAACAAGAAACCGATAAACAATCGAATACAACAATAAGAATATATTAAACACATTTAGGCCTCTTAACTACCCATGCAACCCTCAAAATACCTCTGCTAAGAAGGGGAAATCTAGCTACTCATACCACAAAACAAACAAACAAAATAGGAAAAGGAAGATTGCATAAAAGAAGAACAAGAAGAATAAAACTATTAAAATGTTACCGGCCGGAGCAAAGCTCCGGTTCAGTTCAATGGCTGCTGGAAATGGACGCCTCAGCCACTACCCAAAAGAGGGAGTAGAGAAAAGGAGGCGGCTCCCAAAAGAAGAAAGTGGAAAAATATTTACAAGGTGTGTTGTGTGTTCTCAAGCCCTAAAACTAGAGGCTTATATAGTGTCTAGCCCACAAGAAGACAAATTCCAGCTAAGGGATTACAAAAAGACAAATTCCAGCTAAGGGGAGAGGGTGACAGCACATGGAGCGTGCTGGAATATTCTGGAATCTTCTAGATATGCAAGGAATCCCGTGAGAATCTTTGAAGATTCGTCTCTTTGGCTTTGCAGAGATATCGCGGGCTAGAGACTGCTCACTGGTCTGGTTAGCTTTCGAGGGCTCGACGACATTCTGATCTTCTAGGCCTTGAAGCTTGAAATCCTCATAAATACTCCAAAAATGCTTCTTTTCGATCTTTTCCTTCTATTGACACTGATCTGCAATAAAGATTGGAATAAGGGTCAAATAGTAGAATCAAGCCCCCGAAAGGGCTAGAAAAGAAGGTAAAATCTAGACCATGAAACGTGCTATCAGTAGGCTTTTTTATTTTTCGCCTCTATTGCGTTATTGTTTTGGCCTTGGGACTTGTGACCTTTCAAAGGCATTTTTATATGTTCAAAACAGTTTATAATCTTATCACTGTGTTTCCTTTAGCTTTCACTTTCGAAGGCTCCCTTAGCGCCGTTATCGTCCTGATAACATAATGGGTTTACTTTCTTGAGCAGACTCGTAGCGTTTCAGCAACAGATATCGCTGAGGTCAGTATCGGGTTAGCTTTCCCAGCGAGCCTCATAGTATCGCTGCTTGTGCAGTCGTCAATTTTTCCGCTGCTCGAAAGGTATTCTGCACATTCTCAATTGTAAACCATCAGTAGCATAACGGGTTACCAGAGGTAGTAATTACCCATAGGAGCCTTTCCACTGCCGTCATAGGGCGTTAGTATGGAAGCCGCGTGAATCGCTTTTTTCCGTCAGCTCTACTTCACTAGGGATTACGCGTCTAGTTACTAGCTGGAATTTCGCGATTCTTTGCGTTTCCATCTTTCCACGATCGGCCTGGAAAGTGCCTCATCTTAGTGAGCCGTCGGATCGGGACAGGCTGTCACAAGGATAGGACTTTTCACTTCCAGGCGTTGTCCTCCCGTCTAGAATCATGCCCTCACTTGATGGACCGACTACACTAGTCCGGTCACTAAGATAGGACTTTTTGTTTCTAGAACGGAGTTACTATTTCCTTGGGGTGTGTCTTGTCTTGATGAGCCGTCTCCACGAGAACGGTCAGTACAAGAAAAGGACTTTTCACTCCCAAGGATTCCGGGTTGTGCCCTCACTTAGTGAGCCATCTGATCAGGATCGGCATTCACAAGGATAGGACTTTTCACTCCCCAGGGGCGCTAGGGATCTTTCAATCCCAACGCTAGTTCAAGGCATGCTGGGTCGTGCCCTCACTTAGTGAGCCATCTGATCAGGACCGGCATTCACAAGGATAGGACTTTTCACTCCCAGGAGCCCCCATTTTTTATCTGCACAAAAGCAACCACAAACACCCAAGAAAGCTCTCTCACCGAGCGTTAGCTAAGGTTAGGGTTGGAATTAGTCAAAGGTGCAGATAAATCAAGGTCTAGGATAATATAATTTCAAACGAGCAATATTCCAAGAGTTACATAAGGAAGTACCATCGAGTGTCTCCAGATGATAGGCTCCTTTTCCGATAACTCGGGTAACGCGATATGGTCCATCCCAGTTTGGGGTGAGCTTCCCCACACGTTGACCAGCCGCTCGCTTGTCTCTAAGCACCAGATCGCCTGTCTTTAACAACCGTTCTTGGACGCGCCTGTTATGGTAACGGGTCATCTTTCGTTTGTAGTGTTGCGTTTTCAGGAGGGTTTCTGCTCGGACCTCCGGTAACGCGTCAAGGTTAGCTCGTAACCTTTCCTCATTCAGCTCCTCTCGAAAGTGGTCCACTCGCAGGCTCATGGTACCGATTTCTACCGGCGTAACAGCCTCGGTTCCGAAGGCCAATGCGAAAGGGGTTTCCCCAGTACTGGTTTTAACAGTCATGAGGTACGCCCACATCACGTATGGCAGCTCCTCAGCCCATTTCTTTTTAGACCCCTCTAGGTTTTTCTTAATGCCATTGAGGATGCTCCGATTTGTCACTTCTGCCTGTCCATTGGTTTGGGGGTGAGCCACGGAAGAAAATCGTTGTTCTATCCCGAATTCCAAGCATTGGTCTTTGAAGAATTGGCTGGTGAACGGTGTCCTGTTATCGCTGATTAGGATACGGGGTACGCCAAACCTCATGATAACTTGGTGTTTGAAGAAACGCCAAGTTTTTTCCGCCGTGATGTTGGCGACCGCTTCAGCCTCTGCCCACTTCGTAAAGTAGTCCACTACCACTATTACAAATTTTAGTTGGGACCTTGCCTTTGGAAACGGGCCCAGAATATCGATCCCCCATTTAGCAAAAGGACAAGGAGCGATGATCTCAGATATTTCAGTGGCGGGACGTCGAGGAATTTTAGAGAATTCCTGACATTTCGGGCAAGTTTGCACATAGTTGTGACAATCTTTCCGGATGGTGGGCCAATAGAATCCAGATCTGAAGACTTGTGCAGCCAGGGTGCCGCCCTATACGTCCATACCGCATATCCCTTCATGAATTTCTCGCAAGGTGTGAAGACCCTCTTGCTCCGTTATACATTTGGCCGCTGGGTGCGAAAAGCATCTTCGAACTAGGTCCCCGTCATAATACGTACAGCGAGCTGCCTATCTCAGCACTCTTTTCTTTTCAGCGATATTCTCAAGAAGTTCTTCGTGTTTTAAGTATTTGATTATGGGGACTCGCCAGTCGTTCTCGAGTTCTTCTACACACAGAGATGCTTGCTCCTCCATGAAGGAGGGTACAGGTAATTCTCGGTAATACACGCCTTTGGGTATGGATGCTTCCGGGTTTGCAGCCAGCTTGGCAAGATTGTCAGCTTCGGCGTTGTCCTCTCGGGGAATGTGCTCAAAACTGACTTGCATGGCTTCTTTCTTTATTTCTAATAGCTCCCACATCACTTTGGCGAGATACTGGACCATGATGGGCTCTCGAGCTTGAGAGTGCCCCAAGACCTGGTCGATTATTAGTTTGGAGTCACAACAAATTTTTAGACGCAGGTCTCCTGTTCTTCCGGTATCGTGCCTACCTTTGGAAGAAAAGCTTCTCCCTATCCGGACTCCGGCTAGTAACGCCTCATATTCGGCCGCATTATTGGATAATGGCTGCAGGATTCGGATAGCGTATTGTATTCTCATATCGTGCGGCCCGTTTATAAAGATTCCTGCTCCAGCCAATTCTTGATTTTTAGCCCCATCTACATGAATGATCCAGAGATCCGTATAAGTTTCCGGAAACGGGAGATCCAAATCACCCCATTCCTCTTCGGGTACGTCTGTTAACGGATCCTCTGTAAAGGTGCATTCCGCTATAAAATCTGCTAAGATTTGAGCCTTCACAGATGGTCGAGACTGATACTGCAGCCCGTATTGCTCGAGTTCAAGAGCCCAGATTAGCATTCTACCCGAGGATTCAGGCTTTCAAAATATCCTCTTTAGAGGTTGGTCTGTAAGCACGATAACGGGGTAGGACTGGAAGTATTGGCCCACTTTTTGAGTGGCTTGTATCAGTGCGAACGCTATTTTCTCAATTCGGGCGTATCGCAACTCCGCATCTTTCAGAATGTGACTTACAAAATATACGGGGCGGTGCGCGTAGCTATCGTCGCGAACGAGGACGGCACTAACCACTTCGTCGGCAGCGCGGAGGTATAAATATAAAGTGTCACCCAGCTCCGGCCTTGTCAGCAGTAGGTCGGATGATAGGTAGTCTTTTAGGCTGACGAATGCCTCCTCACATTCTGGGGTCCATCCGAACGGTGCTTTCTTGCGTATGACTTTGAAGAAAGGGAGGCATTTTTCGCCCTGTTTAGAAATAAATCGTCCTAAAGTGATGACGCGCCTCGTCAGCCTTTGTACCTCCTTAACGGTTCTTGGAGATATCATGTCTTGTATGGCTTTAATCTTTGAGGGATTAGGCTGGATTCCTTTTCGGCTGACTATGTAGCCCAGGAACTTTCCCGTCTGAAACGCAAACATGCATTTTCGAGGGTTCAATTTCATGCGATGCCTTTTCATTACATCAAAAACTTCCTTTAGATCCCGCAGGTGATTTTGAAAGTTCGTGCTTTTTACCAATATGTCGTCGACGTATGCTTCCACATTCCTTCCTATCTGTTCTTTGAATATTCTGTTTGCCATACGTTGGAATGTCGCCCCTGCGTTCTTCAGCCCAAACGACATGGTCGTATAACAGTAAGTGGCTTTAGGAGTGATGAAGGTAGTTTTTTCTTCATCTTCCACGGCCATGGGAATTTGGTGATATCCAGAGTTGGCGTCAAGTGAACTCAAATATGCGTACCCGGCAGTCTGATCGACTAATTGGTCAATTCGAGGAAGCGGGTAGCAATCCTTAGGGCAAGCATCGTTCAGATCAGTAAAGTCAATACACATGCGCCAATCTCCGTTGGGCTTAGGAACAAGAACTGGGTTGGCTAACCAGGTAGGGTATTGAACTTCGCGGATGAACCTCGCCTCAAGGAGCTTCGTGATTTCTTTATCGACGGCTAAAACTTTTTCCGTAGAAAACGCGCGTCGCTTTTGCTGGACCGGTTTGACGCTAGGGTCAACATTGAGCCGGTGTTCTGCTATTTCGCGCGATATTCCTGGCATGTCTGCGGGTTTCCATGCAAATTCTCCTCGACACTTGTTCAATAACCGGGCCAATTGAAGGTTTTCCTCTGAACTGAGCCTTTCGCTGACTAGGAAGTCTGCTTCTTCTATGCTGATTACTGGTACGGGCACCATTTTATCAAGAGGTTGATTTTGCTTCTCATCACCTTATTCGTATGGGTCCGCTGTTATACATACATACCTATCGCAACTCTTTTGAGTCATGAGCAGGTAACATTCGGCCGCCAATTTTTGATTGCCCTTTATCGCTACCACTCCGTCCCAGGAGGGCTATTTCATCTTCAAATGCTTCTGAGATATTACCGCTCCAAAGCGGTTGAGAAAAGGTCATCCGAGTATGACATTGTAGGGCAAGTTTAAGTCCACGACAAGGAATAACAAATCCTCTGACCGCTTGGAGGTGTCTTCTCTGAAGTATACGGGCAGAGTAGTTATCCCTATGACTGGGATTGGGACCCCGTCCACCCCAATTATGGGTTTCTTACAAGGTATTAATTCGTGGTCGGGCCGTTTCATGAGATTGTAGGCCTCCAACGAGAAGAGGTTCACTGCACTTCCGTTATCTATGAGAGTTCTTCTGACTCCGTGACTGGCAATGATGGGCGTAACAACCAACGCATCATTATGTGGATAGACAATGCCTTTCTCGTCCTCTTCGGAGAAGGCTAACACCATGCGATCTAGGACGCTTATCGTTTCACCTTTCTTTGTCGCACCATCCCGCTTGCGTTTTTCTCCTAACGCCGTCGTCGGTGGTTCTGGTTCATCCATGTAAGGAGTCCCTCCCACTATGATGTTAATCATAGGGAAGCCCTCGTCATCTACCGCGAAAGTTTCCTCACCTCTTCCTCCGGGAGCATTATCCATTTGTGGGACGCGAGGGGATACTTGTCGGTCATCTGCGACCCTTTTCGTGGGATTATTTCTTGTGTCTTCTCTTACTTTGGTTGCGAATTCTCCCAAGTAACCTTCTTCCACCAAACGTTCTATTGCTGATTTTAAGTCCCTGCATACTTCTGTAGAATGCCCCCTGGCTTTGTGGAACTTACAATAAGCATTTTCTCTTCTCCCTAGAAGCACTCCGGCTTTACAGGCGCAGGGTACCGGATGGGAAGGTTTCGCTGTTCCACTATCGCTAAAATCTCTGCCCTTGGTAGATTAAGGGAAGAGAAATCAGGGTCGTATGCCCGACCTTTAGAAGAATCTCCTTGGCGTTGAGATGGGGAACTGCCAGGCTTTCCCTTTGAAGTGTTACCTTTCCGCCCACTGGAGGTTTTAGGAATATGATCTTTCCGCCGAGCATACTCGTCGGTGAGGCGGTCATCAGGAATGGTATTTGCAGGAGCACTTGGAATCAGAGGTGCCTCAGGCGGCATGCCATAGGTTCTATCTCTGTTTTCCTCTTCTTCCATTTTCGCATAATTATGGGCTTTAAGTCTTAATGCGTCTAGAGTCGCTGGAGGGTCCACCATTAGTGCATCTCTTAATTTACTATAACGGCAGTTCCTCTTCAAGGCTTCTATAGCAAAATCCATGGTAACGTCTGGGGTTAGTGACATTTCCAGATCAAATCGACTAAGAAATTCCTTCAGAGTTTCCTAAGGCCTTCGACGTAGGTCAAATAACGCAGTGGTAGATTTCTTGATTGGAATCGCTGTACTGAATCTGCTCCGGAACTTGGATTCCAACTGTGCGAAATTGCTGATTGATCCGCCCGGAAGGCCCTCGAACCAGAGGCGTGCGACTCCTGATAACGTCATAACAAATATTTGACATGGGATTTCTGGTGTCATCATAAGTCTCAGTGGGAAGCTTCACATGTCGACTGACCTTATGGCGTCTTATACGACGGCTAAATGGATGACCTGATGTGTCATCAAGAATTTCACGCTCATGGCGTGGGGGAGATGTTTCCGCAGGAAGCCTTCTATTCCGTGGATCTGGCATGGGATGTCGCCTAGGAGACTGACTGTGGCTCCTGGGCTAGTGAGTTCGATATCTCCTACTGCTGGATCTTTCACTGCGCTCAGGGGACAAATCTCTATTCATTCCTTCTCTTCGACCGTCCCAACGGTTTCTGGCCTCCTCGAGGTACCGATCCTCCAGAGGGATGAGACCTTGGGGTACTTGCGATACATAAGGCTCCACTCGTCCTTGAGTGAGCTGTACAAAATTGATCGGGGGATCAGTTATAGGTACAGTTGACTGGAGGTTTTCCGGTAACGACGGTGACAAGGGCCGTTCGGTTACAATAGATGGTGTGAACATGACACGGGGAGGGACACTCGACCCAGAGATTTCAGGTGTCATTCTGACAACCATTTCTGTCAAATAGTCCAACCGAGCACGAAGGGCTGCTATTTCACTCGCAAAAGGGTTTTCTGTACTATTTAACACAAATCCCCTCGGAGCAGGAGTAGAGAAGCTGGATCCCGCCATTGGGACAACGAAATGGTCGCCTGCGAGAAAAAGGCTTCCCTTGTAGACCTGGTCAAAGGATTTAGAGATTCTGAACTGATTTGTTGTGCTGTCACAGAAAGATCAGCAGTAGCAAAAGGGAATAACTGTCTACGAATCGAAAAAGGAACATTAGAAGATGGAGGTCGCGTCCGCTCCGACTCAAAAGTCATGATTGTTCCGATCTCTGGGTAGAACAGACCTTGGCTATTAAGGATGCTCACTTAATGCACCAAGACTCTCAACGAAAGCACCAAATTGATAAGATTTAATTTCTTAGACGATCGGGATGATGACTTCTGTTGGTCGGAGTTGCTGTAGTTGTCGTCGAACTCACCTGCAAGGTGCCGGAGGGGGGGCTCCGGCGTAGACACTCCGATGCTTAAGTCAGTAAGCAGTTCAAAAATGGCAGAGGTTTTAGTGAGTAAGTTCTGGCTTACTTGATGCTTCACATTAAGGGGTATTTGTAGGCCGCTGGAGGCGATATCTGGTTGAAATAGCGATATCCAGGTGAGGCATCGCTCTTGATGACGTCACGAGCGATACATGGGGATGACGTCATCGGCGATACCTGAGGGAACGTCAAGGGCGAAGCCTCTGAGGAGGGTGTCGGGGGCGATACCCATGGTGTTGGGGCGATAACTCTATAGGGCCCTGGGATGGGATTATGCCGTGCGTCCAGAGACGCGCGAGACCTCCCCCTCCGCTGATGTCGACCATCCTAGAAAATATCTCAAGGTCTGGTAGCGATGGCCTAGATGTCCGATAAGGCTTGTAGAACTCCGTCTTCGACAGGGGTCGTAATTGCAGAAATGCCCTTAGGATTGCCTTAATGGTTAACAAAAGGTGATTCAAGAAAAGGATCAATATAATCAGAAAGTTTAGAAATCTCTCTGTCACACATAACAACTTTAGAGCTCAAGTCCTCGATTATCTCATCCTCAATCTCTCTTAAGTCCTCATTCTTAATGTCCCCCGGCTTGAATTCTGCGTCGAGGGCATGACAACTGTCGCAAAGTTTGATGTGGTGAAAAGCCTCAAAAACCTCAATTTCTTGACCTACCAAGGTGTCAAAACAGTTCTGGAGTTGACTTGGCAAATTTGGCTGAACAACTATTTCTGCCTCTAATTCTGCGTCTAGGGCATGGCTTGTCGAAGGCACGACGCTCGTCATAAAAATCTAGCAGATTTGCGTTGCTCAATATTGTGACTACACTTGCCTTGAACTCTACGTTGGCCCCTGACTCTGATAGAAGACATCTTGGACCCTCCAATTTTAGCTCATTCGTGGGCTCGAAAAGGTCCTCTATCCCATAAGACTCATCATCTTGGTCATGATGCTCAGATGGCAACTCCCATAGAATGGCGGTGGAGAAATTCTCCTCTTCACTTAGATAGTCGTCACTATCTAAGTGCTGGAAATGTTGTTATATAGGGGTGATAGGGTGACTCATAGCGTGACTAGGCAGAAGTGTTGAAGCTAAAATTTTTGGTCCAGGTGCAGGGGCAACGTTGAGGGCATGATAGGTAGGTTCAGGTGGTCCAACGTCGGGGGAAAGATGATCAGGTAGGCATGCAAAGTTTGCTTCAATGGCCTCTTGGCGCCTCTGCTCCATAAACTCCTTCAAGGCCTCTTGACCTTGATTCACCATATCAACTAATTCATCTATTTGTCTCTGTATCTTAAGCTCATCCAAGGCTAATTGCATCTCCTCAAGTTGGCTCCTCGGGTTAGCTAGCTCTTGGTCATGTGGAGGTTGTGGAGGCGGATAATATTGATAGTTAGGTTCGTCTTGCCCTGCAAAGTTGAAATAGTCTTGATTCCACCACGGGGGGTTAGGAGTTGATAACAATTAAGGCTACCTCTAGGGTATTATCGTCCTTGTATCATTGCAAAGGTCGGAATCCTGCGGCACCAACCGAGGGTCAGCCGAGGAAGGTTGACGCCCCTTAGCCAGCAAGGAGCTCTGGGATGGTCGACATCAGCGCGGGGGGGATCTCACGTGTTATCCGTTTGCACGCACGACGTTATCCCATGCCAGGACAACCATGACGTCACTTGAAGTTGTCGCCCATGACGTCACCCGAAATATCGTCCCTAACGTCATTCGGAGATATCGTCCTTGATATCACTGGAGGCGTTATTTTCCCCAGATAACGCCCTCACACGGCCTATAAATACCTCACCATTCAAAACACAAAGTGATCCTAAGATCGCTACTGGAACCTCTGCCATTTTGAACCGCCTCCCTAATTTAGGCATTAGAGTGTTTACGCCGGAGCTCCACCTCTGGCGCTTTGCAGGTATATTCAGTGGAAACTACAGTGACTCTGATCGGCCCCACCTCTACCTTCGACTCCCAGAACTTCGAATCTTATCAAAATGGTGCTTTCATTGAGAGCTTTGGTTGATTAACTGAGCATTCTTGACAGCCAAGCTCCGTTTTTCCTAAGAAGGTCGGACCAACCATGGCTTCTGACTCGGAGTCTACTCCGCCTCCATCTTCTAGCGTTCCCTTTGCGATCCGTAGATGACTTTTTCCTTTCGTCACTGCTGATGAGTCCACTATAATGCAAGAAATCAGTCGAGAGTCTTCACATCTCTCCTTCAGAATGGTAGGAGGAACACCTTCCTCCCAGATAAGCATTCCCTTACCCTAGACGAGGGGATCCAGTTCTTATACTCCTCCTACTAGGGAGCTCACGCTTAACGATGCAAACAACCCCCTCGCGAGCGAAATATCCGCCCTTCGTGCTCGGCTGGATTACTTGACTGAGCTGGCCACGAGGATCGCGCCAGATGCTTCCGGGTCTAGTATTCCTCCCCAGGTTATTTTTACACCATCCATTGTCGCCGGACGACCCCTATCACCCTTACAACCCAGAAGTGTTCCGTTAACTATGCCTACGGTAGATATCCCAATTAGCTTTGTGAGACTCGACTAGGGACAGGTAGAGTCTTATGTGCCGCAAGTGCCGCAATTTCCCATCCCCCAAGGAGAAAGGCGACTCGACGAGCATAGGGACCGTTGGGACGGTCGGCGAGAAGAAGTGAATAGGAATGTATCCCTTGAACGTAGTGAAAGGTCCAGCAGTAGAAGACATTGGACCCATTCACCCAGGAGTCGCAGTCAATCCCCCTAGAGACGTCACACTCCAGATCCGCGTAATAGAAGACATCCTCTGGAAGTGTCACCCCCTCGTCATATGCGTGAAATTCTTGATGATACTTCAGGCCACCCGTTTAGTCATCGGGTGAGGCGTCATAGGGTCAGTCGGCATGTGAAACTTCCTACAGAGTCATATGATGGTACGAGAGATCCCATTTCTCATCTCAATAAGGTGAAGGACTTTGTACAATTCCAGATCCATAATGATGCAGCCTTGTGTCAAATATTTATCATGACATTGTCGGGGGTGACCCGCCTCTGGTTCGAAGGTCTTCCTGGTGGATCTATCGATAGCTTCCCACAGTTGGAATCTAAGTTTCGAAGTCGATTCAGCACTGCGGTCCCCATCAAGAAATCTGTCGCGACCTTATTTGATATTCACCGAAAGCCTTTGGAATCGTTGAGAGATTTCCTTAGTTATTTCGACTTGGAAATGTCATTAACACCCGGCGTTACCGTGGATTTCACCATAGAAGTCTTGAAGCGGAACTGCCGTTATGGGAAATTAAGAGACATATTGACGGTGGACCCCCAGCGACTTTAGACGCGTTAAGGCTGAAAGCCCACAACTACGTAAGAATGGAAGAAGAAAATAGGGCCAGAGCCTGGAACGTGTTACAAGACACACCTCAAGTCCTTAAGCCTCCTACCACCACCACTTTAGAGGATCGCTTTATTGATGAATACGCGCAGCGAAAAGATCATATTCCTATGGCCTCTAGCCGGCGAAGAGGCAACTCCTCAAAAGGAAAGTCGGGCAATTCCCCTACTCGACGATAGGGAGATCCTCCTAAAGGCCGAATTTACCATCCGGACCTCCCTTCCCTCATTTTACCAAGAGCAGAGATATTAGCGATTGTGGAACAACGGAATCTACCCATTTGTTACCCTGCCCCCGTTAAGCCTGGGGTAATCATGGGGGGAAGAGAAAATACTTTTTGCAAGTTTCACAAAGCTAAGGGACACTCTACAGAAGTGTGCAGAGAATTGAAGCTGGCGATAGAATGTCTAGTAAAGGAACAGTATCTCGAAGAATTCACCACTAAGACCAGAGAGGAAGCTAGGAACAATCCTGCGGGTAGAGCCACTGATAACAGACCAGCTCCCCCTCGTGTTCCAGGAAATAATGACATCCCCACCGGAAAAGGTAGAGAGACACTCATGGTGGATGATGACGAGGTCCCTATAATCAACATCATAGCTGGAGGCACCCCCTACTTAGATGAACCTGCGCAGTTAGTGCCTGTGATGGGAGACAAGCGGAAGTGGGAGGGTGCGATAATGAAAAGTAAAGCGATATGCGCTTTGGACAGGATGGCGCTGTCTTTCTCCGAAGAGGACGAGAAAGGTGTTGTTTACCCACATAACGATGCGTTAGAAGTCACACCTGTTATCGCTAATCACGGGGTAGAAGAACCCTCATGGAGAACAGAAGCGCCGTGAACTTATTTTCACTAGAAGCATATAATCTTATGAAGCGCCCCGACAGTGAGTTGACGCCCTGCAAGAAGCCAATAATTGGGGTGGACGGGGTCCCGATCCCAGTAACCGGGATAACCACCTTGCCCGTGTACTTCAGAGAGGATACCTCCAAGCGATCAGAGGAGCTGCTATTCCTGGTCGTGGACCTAAACCTGCCCTATAACGCTATTCTGGGGAGACCTTTCCTTAACCGCTTTGGAGCAGCGATATCGCAAAAATATTTGAGTATGAAATACCCCTCTTGGGATGGAGTAGTCTCAATAAAAGGCAATCAGAAGTTGGCGGCCGAGTGTTACCTCCTCATGACTCAGAAGAGTTGTGATAGGTATGTCTGTGTAATAGCGGATCCGTACAAACAAAATGATGAGAAACGGACTCAGCTAGTGGACAAAATGGTACCCGTACCGGTTAACGGGATTGACGGAGCAAGCTTCCTAGTGAGCGAAAAGCTTAGCCCTATGGAAAATCTTCAGCTAGCTCGGCTGTTGCACAAGTGTAAAGGAGAATTTGCATGGAAGCCCACGGACATGCCCGGTATCTCTAGAGAGGTGGCAGAACACCGACTCAATGTTGACTCCAACGTCAAGCCAATCCAGCAGAAGCGACGCGCATTCTCTGTAGAGAAAGCGTCCGCTGTTGAGAAGGAGGTGATCAAACTCCTAGACGCCGGCTTCATCTGAGAAGTTCAATACCCGACCTGGCTAGCAAACCCAGTTCTTGTCCCCAAGCCCAACAGAGATTGGCGTATGTGCATCAATTTTACTGACTTAAATGATGCATGTCCCAAAGACTGCTACCCTCTTCCTCGAATTGATCAACTGGTCGATCAGACTGTGGGGTACGCCTATCTAAGCTCTCTAGACGCCAACTCGGGATACCATCAAATCCCTATGGCCATCGATGATGAAGAAAAAACCACTTTCATTACCCCGAAAGCTACTTACTGTTATACGGCAATGCCGTTTGGGCTAACGAATGCTGGAGCCACCTTTCAGTGAATGGCAAACAAGGTCTTTGAAAAGCAAATTGGAAGAAACGTGGTAGAGTATGTTGACAATATACTGGTTAAAAGTCAAAATTTCCAGGGCCATTTGAATGACTTAGAAGAAGTCTTCCGCGTGATGAAAAAATATCAAATGAAGTTGAATCCCCATAAATGCATGTTCGCGTTTCAGACGGGAAAGTTTTTGGGCTATGTGGTTAGCCGTAAAGGCATCCAGCCCAACCCCTCAAAGATCAAAGCCATCCAAGATATGATACCTCCTCAAACTGTCAAGGAGGTACAAAGGTTGACGGGGCGCGTTACTGCCCTAGGGCGATTTATCTCTAAGCAAGGCGAGAGATGTCTGCCCTTTTTCAAAGTCATACGTAAGAAAGCTCCTTTCGGGTGGACAACGGAATGCGAAGAGGCGTTCATGGGCCTGAAAGCTTATTTATCGTCCGACCTGGTACTAACAAGGCCCGAACCGGGTGATACTCTGTACCTATACCTCGGCGTTGCAGACGAAGTGGTTAGCGCTGTCCTCGTTCGAGACGACAACCATCTGCATCACCCTGTCTATTTCGTGAGTCACATCTTGAAAGATGCCGAGTTGCGATATGCTCGCATTGAAAAAATAGTGTTTGCACTGGTACAGGCCACGCGGAAGATGGATAGGTAATTACAAGCCCATCTCGTTATCGTACTCACTGACCAGCCGTTGAAAAGGATATTCTGGAAGCCTGAGTCTTCGGGAAGGATGCTGATTTGGGCCATCGAACTCGAGCAATACGGGTTGCGGTACAAAAACCGCCCCTCCGTGAAAGCCCAGGTCCTAGCAGACTTCATAGCTGAGTGTACCTTCACAGAAGACCCGTTAACGGACCTGCCGGAAGAGGAAAGAAAAGACCTGGACCTCCCGTTCCCTGAGACCTACACTGACTTATGGATTGTTCATGTAGATGGAGCCAAGAACCAAGAACTAACGGGAGTCGGGATCTTCATGATCGGGCCACACGATATGCAGATACGGTATGCCATCAGAATACTGTAGCCGTTATCTAATAACGCGGCAGAATATGAGGCGCTACTAGCTGGTCTCAGAATAGGAAGAAACTTTTCCACTACACGATACAGGAATGATGGGAGACTTGCAATTAAAAATTTGTGGAGACTCCAAACTGATAATAGACCAAGTCTTGGGACACTCTCAGGCTAGAGAGCCCATCATGGTTCAATACCTCGCTAAAGTGAAGCACAAACTATTGGAAATAAAGAAATGCGGCTTGCGGGTCAACTTTGAGCACATTCCCCGATAGGATAACGCTGAAGCTGACGCCCTGGCCAAACTCGCTGCAAATCCTGATGCGTCCATACCCAAGGGTGTATACTACCGAGAGATATTGGTTCCCTCCTTCATGGAAGAGCAAACGTCGCTTTACATGGAAGAAATTGAAAATGACTAGCGAATCCCCGTGATAAAATAATTGAAACATGAGGAATTACCTGCGGATAACGCCGAGAGAAAGAAGGTGCTAAAGCAAGCAGCAAGGTGTACGTATTATGACGGAGAGCTGATCCGGAGATGTTTCTCTCACCCAGCGGCCAAGTGTATAACGGAACAAGAAGGCCTTCACACTTTGCGAGAAATCCACGAAGGGATATGTGGTATGCACGTGTCAGGCGGGACCTTAGCTACACAAGTCTTCAGGTCTGGATTCTATTGGCCTACCATTCGAAGAGACTGACACAATTATATACAGACTTGTCAGAAGTGTCAGGAGTTCTCTAAGATTCCTCGACAACCCGCTACGGGGATTTCTGAGATAGTGGCTCCTTGTCCATTTGTGAAATGGGGGATAGATATCCTGGGCCCGTTTCCAAAAGTAAGGTCTCAGCTAAAATTCATGGTCGTGACAGTAGATTACTTTACGAAATGGGCAGAAGCGGAAGCGGTGGCCAACATCACGACAGAAAAAAATTGGCATTTCTTTAAACACCAAGTTATCATGCGGTTCGGCGTTCCCCGTGTGCTAATCAGTGATAACGGGACGCAGTTCACCAGCCAGTTCTTCAGAGATCAGTGCGCGGAATTTTAGATCGAACAAAGGTTCTCTTCCGTGGCACACCCGCAGACCAACGACCAAGCAGAGGTGACGAACCGAAGCATTCTCACTAGCATAAAGAAAAACTTGGAAGGATCTAAAAAGAAATGGGCAGACGAGCTGCCATATGTGATGTGGGCGTACCGCATGACCGTCAAAACTAGTACGGGAGAAACACCTTTCGCGTTAGCATTTGGCACTGAGGTCGTCACACCGGTAGAAATCGGTACCATGAGCCTACGAGTGGCATACTTCAGGGGAAGAAACGAATGAGGAGAGGTTACGGGCTAACCTCGACACGTTACCAGAACGGCAGGAGGAAGCTCTTCTGAAAACACTTCATTATAAGCAAAGGATGGCGCGTTATCACAACAGGCGCGTCAAAGAATGTCTGCTGAAAACAGGCGACCTGGTGCTTAGAGACAAACGAGCCGCCGGACAACGTATGTGGAAACTTAGCTCTAACTGGGATGGCCCATACCGCGTCACCCGTGTAATCGAAAAGGGAGCGTATCACCTGGAGACACTTGATGGTACTCCCTTACCTAACTCTTGGAACGTAGCTCGTTTGAAACTATACCATGCTAGAGTCTAATGCACTCTCTGCACCTTTTGTTAATCTCAGCCGTAACTTGTGCTAACGCTTGAATAGAGAATATTCTTGTGTGTTTTGTGGCTGATTATGTACAGATAATAAAGGGTGCCAGAAGTGAAAAGTCCTATCCTTGTGACGGTCGGTCTTGATCAGACGGCTCACTAAGCAAGTCCTATCCTTGTGACGGTCATTTTCTCTGCCATCAATGCTACCTTTTCCTTTTCCAGCGCGGCACTCCTAGTTTTCTCAGTGGACGCCTGCTCTTGCGCCTCTCTCTGTTCCTTCCGTGTCATCGCCAAGGTCAGCAGCAATTTCTGGCGTTCCTTTAGTAACCTTTTTTTTCCTCTTCCTCCTTAGAGAGCCCGTCTAAGGAGGCGGAAAGGGTAGCGACCTTATGCGACATGTGCTCCTCCCAATAATGAAAATCGGAGAAACAAGTAAAGAGCTTGGAGTGCAACGAGTTTACCTGTGCATCCGCGGATTGAGAAAGGAAGGCCTCCCGCTCTTCGGGGGATGTTAACGCATAAGCGGCCAAAAGGGAAGAAACCTCAACGAAACTGTCGCCCCCGACAATCGCAAACCCGGAATTGCGTAGTTTGGCCAAGTCAACCTGATGAGTGACAAGACCAGATTCACCCATCGAACTCAGGTCGGCCATGAGGTGAGGTGCGACCACTCCTTCCCCGAAGTGCCGAAGCATCGGACCGCTACAAGGAATAAAAACCACGGTAGAGGGAGGGGGAGGTTGGTGAGAAGAAGTCCCCACATGAAGTCCGAAGGAACAGTGAGGCGAGAAACCAGACAGATCCTCACTGAAACCCAAACCACTAAGGCCCCCGAGAAAATCAGAAGATTGATCCCTAGAAGGCATCATGGGGTCGACAGTGACGTTGTATTCCTCCCCGGTATCAGCGTGACCCGTCAGCGGGCTCAAGCCCCCCGCGTCAGGCAGCGCCTTCTTCGCAGGACGAGCCAGTATGTGGCTCAAGTTCATACTGTTGGAGGGGGAGGCGAGAGCGGGAGCGGTGGTAGTGGCCAGTAAAGAAAAATGCAGCGAGAGATAAGAAAATATGAGAAAACACAAAAATCATATTAAAAGGCAGCGGGTGAGAAAACACGTTTATGCAAGAAGCGCTTACCGCAACGATATCGTTAATAGGCGCCTCAGAGGAAGCTTCCGCGTCTGGAGACGGAGGAAGAGCGGCAACGCTTCTTGTTCTTTTCTTTTTCTTTCCTTTTGATGGAGGCCTAGATGAGGAGGCCTAAACAGGATAGGCGGCAATAGACATGGCGGGAACACCCAGAGGAATAGTAGCGGATTCCTCACCAACTGGGGAAGACGACACCTGAACGAAACTCGCGGTAGCAGCAGGCGGTACAGCCGAATTAACCGTGGTTGTAGCAGCGGCAGCGGCAGCGGCGGTAATAGCTTCTCCTTTTTCCCTCCTTTGTTGAACCCTTCTTAGCCGTTTCCTGATGCTCTCGGGCTTCCGGTCGGGATCGGTTGCTGCATAATCATGAGATAACGTTAGTGTTAGTATAGACTACGATAAAGAAGAAAACAACGAAACACTCACGTCTGATGCAAGTTTAGATGTCCATCCCACATGCCAAGTTGCGAGTATGAACGCTGATTTCCAGCTGGAGTAGCTTGTCCAACCAGCCTCGCTCGGGCTGGCGAAGTGCCCCCCGCCGACCCCAGGCACTATCCTTGACGTCTTGATTAAAACCAGATTGCCACCAAGGGTCAGGCTGATCAGGAAACTCAATAACAAAAAATTCCTTTTTCCAATCTTCAATGGAAGACTCAAGGTGAAGGAGTTTCCAGGTGAAATTTTTAAGCGAGTTATCGTCATAACGGGGCGATATCGCTATCACACCTTGACGACTGTACAGTTTGAAAAGAGACTTAAGTAGCAAAAGGGAAGGAGAGTTAATCCCTTTATACTTGCAAAGTTCTAGAAAGACATAAACACAACAATATGCGTTTGGGGTTAACTAAATAGGATTCAGATCAAGAGCACTAAGCAACTGTTTCACAAAGGAATCAACAGGAAATTGGAAACCGTAGTGAAATATCTGGGCATATAGAACCCTACGATTACCGATCAAAATGTTGTTCAGGCGTACTGATTCAGGGGCAACGGAGACCGTATAACCCTCTGGAATATTAGCATGATGATCAGCTAGATGCTCATTCAGAGCGGTTAAAGAAGTAATGCTACTAGGGGTGTTCTTAATCTTTTCCTCGTCAATGGATTTAGACCCAGAGCGACGAGTCCTAGTCATGGCAGAAACAAAGGCTAAAAGGAAGAAGAAGACGACAGGAGCAAATGAGAAATGCCTTTCTAAGGAGAGGAACTCTGTGCACCCAGACGATGAAAAGGAGAAACAGAAGTCGACTCAGAAGAATATGGAAAGAGTAAAATGACATCAGTGGAAAAAAGAAACGAGTGTTAGGTTTTATAGTCGCATAAGTCAAGCTGAAACTTTTCCAACAATCTGAGCAGGAGAGGATAAGATTCGGACAGGAAATTCAGATATTGCAGGAGCAGTTGGAAACTGAACGAGCTATCTCCAATTCCTGGGTCGAATCCTTCAGGGAGTTGAAATCGCGCATTCCTGAAGACCAGCTGCTTGACAACTTGCCTTTCTGCTGAGTCATTCACTGTTTTACCCTTTTTGTAATCCTTATAAGCCACTAACGGCTTGAAATACTGAAGGGATGACTGTAATCGAATCAGGATAATATGAATGATATCGTACTTATGCTTCCATGTATGATAGATGAGTGTTTATCTTTCTACGGTCCAAAGACACCTTTAAACACTGGTTCCTGATCACTTCTATTCCTGCTCTAATGCTCCGGCAAAGAAATATGAGTCCCTCTTTTGGTATCTCAAGAATAAATGAAATCCCTTCCACATCGTCGTCAAAGATTGTTAGTCCGATCGTTCGAGAATGCCGTGATCGTACAAAGGCATCATCATCTCTTCACCCCAAAAGTATCAAGCAAAAGTGTGGCCGAAGCAATGGATAAACAGCGCGGGGACCTTGGGATAGTATAGTTAATCACTGTTTAAACTTACGGATATCTCATTTGTTTATTTTACAGGTGGGGACAGAAAGTAATAATAGCTCCTAGAAAGCAGACTATTCCCCGCAAGATCCATGTGACTAGACTATAAACGCGAAAGATGGCAGAACATGATAAGGCAGAAGATGTGTTGAAAGCAAAGATAGCAGAATTGGAAGAATAAGTTCGGGTTGTTACAGGGCAGGCTGAAAAAGCTGAAAAAGAACGGGATGAGGCAACAAGGGATCTACCGCCCGGTTACTACCCACCTTTCGGGCCATCGTCCTCGTCTGTCTTTGTTGGTTCTCCTACGCTGCCATCATTTACCGGTGAAGGAGTCCAGTGGAAATGGCTAGATCCTTTCCTCGTTACATCGACTACACCGAACCTTGCCATTGTCACCGCCGGACAAGGTGATGCATCCCTTAATCCTCCTCTGACTGGGCCTACCATAGATCGCGGGAAAAGTGAGGTCCACCCAGAATCACATAATCTTTCTCTATCTCAGAGTCAACCCACCTCAGTCATAATATCCATACCTTCGGGAATCCAGCCTCCTGGTAGCACTCAGACACAACCATTAGTCTCAGTTGGACATCCGCCGGCTGCTAGTTCCAGCACTTCTAAAATAGAAGTACCCAATATCGACAGATTAAGCCTACTGGAAGAGAGGCTAAGGGTCATTGAAGGCACGGACCCCTTTGATCCTGCTGGACCGGCGGATATGCGCATGGTTCCAGGAATCACCATGCCCCCGAAGTTTAAAATTCTGGAATTTGAGAAGTATACCGGGGTTGGCTTCAAAATGAAGGTGAATCACTTAATCAAAAGCGGGTGGGTCTCCTTTGAGGGGCTGACCAAAGGTCCCAACACCACTACCAACCCTCTGCCAAATCATGCTCAGGGTAATGACGGGGTAAACGTCATTTCGACTGAAAGGGTTAGGGATGTTTTCCCTTTAGTAGTGGGGATGCCCAGGGAAAAACTTTTCTACGCGCTTGTTGATAAGAGTCCGGGGGATACTGAGCAGGATCGGCCTGATCTGGGCTGGTCGGGAAAACTGTACTAGGGTCTTTGTCACCTGCAAAGCGCCGGAGGGGGTCTCTGGCGTAAACACTCCGATGCCAAAGTCAGTGTGAGTAGTCAAAATGGCAGGGGTTCAGCACGCTATCTTAGGCTTAACCTCTTGTCTGAACAGGTGGGGGTATTTATAGGCAAAGGAAAGAGTGTACCGACAGAGGGTTGGAATAATCCCTGGTAGGTGTCGCTGGGGTGATAGATGTCGCCGGAGTGGCATTGAGTGATGTCATGTGGGATGACGTCATGCGGAGTGACGTCATGGATGACCTGGGATGGGATGCCACCGTGCGGATATCGCATGAGAGCCCCCCCGTTGATGTCGACCATCCCAGGGTCTGTCGCCAGGCTAAGGGCGGTAAGAACAGGGTCTCGTCTCCCTCAGCGGGTACAGTATGATGGCCGGGTCACCCAGCGGGGTAGTGGAGATGCCGCTTCTGTGGTATCGATAGTTATCATATGCCCAAACAAAAACTAGCCCGAGTGTTTACCAAGGGTTATCACCGCGTCTCCGGTCCTGCCCCTTCAGAGGTTTCTGCCCTAATGAGGGCTCGACAAACGATAAAGTTATATCTTCGAAATGCCTTTTTCCGAAGTCTATAAATAGGCCTTTCATTTTGCTCTTGCTTTATAACTCTCACAACTTTTTCACCTCTCTTTAAATTTCCTTACCTCTCTTCTTTTCATGGACGAAGTCACCAAAAACTTCCTGCTCTCCAAAACCCATGCCCTGAGGAACCTAACTCAGGCAGACACCGATTTCCTGGGTTCACTGAGCGTTAAGACCTCAGAGGATATACTGGAGCTCCAGGGGATGCTGACTCCCCTGCAGGCTAGACAGGCTCCCGTTACCCTGGAGGATTTCAGTCCCGTGGAGAAAGCGGTGAAGCTGTCAGTGGTTGTTTCTCAAATTCAGCTGCTGATGACAACGCTACAGCATAGGAAGGACTTGCTGGGATGCTGCCTGAAGGGTATGAGGGCCTATTCTTCTGAACTGACGGCTCTTGCGAATGCCCTGAGGGAAATTCCTTTCCTGGAATGGGAAGATGATAACGCTGGGTCGAATGCCTGACCAGCGACGGGGATCCTCTTGGCGTGTCTTTCTGTGCTCCTCTGGGCCACCTTTTGTAACTCTGGGCCGTTAGGCCTTTTTGTAATCTCGGGCCGTTGAGCCCTTTAAATAAATAAATATGCTTTCCCTTATTCACTTCCCGCGCTGTCAATGTTTTTCTTCTTTCTCATATCGTCTTTCTCAGGAAACAACTTTTATTCTCACTAATTGTGAGCTTGGTGTCCCTTGGGATCCCATAACTTTATTTGCCTACCTGGCTCATAATGACGATTTTCCCATATCGCATCCGTTTTGAATATATTTTGCGCCGTTTTTCAGTGTTAACGGATTGGGCAACGATTTTGGTGCCTCCTGGCTGGTGCAGACTTTTAACAGTTGCGGAGTCAGATCTTTCCCCCCAATGGACGTTATCCCTGATAGCATTAACTGTCCTCGATAATACGCGAAAAGGTAGGCACGCTTCCTCACCTCAGCTATATAATGGGGCTCTTCCTCTCTTTCTCTATTCATCTTTTTTCTTCTTTCTTCTCACTCTTACTGATATTTCCATGGCTGACTCTCGTTTTTTGTATACTGCTGCCCGCGATTCTCCTCCGACCCCTCCAACTTCTCCCGACTCCGATAATCCTCCACTCTCACCTCCCTGGAGGCCTGCCAGACATTCCGTAAAGAGATCGAAGAAAACAAAGAAACAATCTTTTGACTCCTTCTTTGCCGACTTTGAACCTCACTATCTTTCACTGCGGCAAAAGGATGAACGTCACCATCCGTTCCTTGTCCTTTTCCCAAGGACAGGACTTCTATGCAAGATGCCGCCCCAGGACTGGTTACCCCGACCCTGGAGGAAAGCTCCTGCGCCGCTTGAAAGGAGGAAACTGCCCTTACGATAGGTTCCGCGACTAGGCTTGGTAAGAGACCTTTCAAGATTGACGAGCCCTTTCCTTTCTATAACAGTGGGTCGCCATCGTCTCCGGAGGATTATGATTACGTCTATGACATACACTGGGCGGACGAAGACTGAATGTCGCACTTATTGTAGATGCCGCTGGCTTTCTCTTTCAATAAATAAGATAGAATAAAATGAAAACAAAATGTCATTTGCCTTTTTCTTTTCGCTTTTGGTATAATCACTGCCCTATGGGATAACTGCCGCTGGGCAGCCAATTACCGCTTCATGCGACCATCTTTGCGGGGTTTCTTGTAATTACTGAGTCTTTCTTTTACGGAATTCGTGGCGAGCGCTTGACTTTAAGTTTCTGTCAGGGTCTTTCCACGTGTCCCGTTTATCCCGTACGTGTCTTGCTGTGATAGGTTGCCCTTCTGTCTGACTTTTCCACCGTCTCTTTTAAAAGGAAAAACGCTTCTTCTTTATACCTTTTTGCTCCTTTTTATACTTCAGAGCTCTCTTCATTTTTCTCTCGCTCAGAGGAAATTCTCTCATTCGCATCCAGACGATTCGCCTATTAATTTCAGTCTTCTCTCTCTCAAGGTATTCTGCTCAATCTTGCTTTTGATTTTCCTTTGCTGCTTTATCTATCATTCCTCGCACGAGATCTCAATCTAGTTCTTTAGCTACCCCTAGGCCAATTTCTCGATATCCCGAACTTGAAAACACCCCTAGCATCTTTACTTGCCCTACTATCTTACGCCTCGAACTGGAAAGTAATAACATTACCTTCCCCTGCGACTATCGCCCCACTATTCCTTCTGACACTATGAGCCTTCATAACCGGCTCTGGAAAATTCATAGGATTCTTTATTTTAAAATGTTTCAATATGGGTTCCGCCTCCCAGTTCATCACACGCTAGAGCGTGTGTTGCGCGAGCACGGGCTTAACCCTGCGCAGATCACCCCTTCCTCATGGAGTTGCATCTACGCCTTCCTTCGTGCTTGCGAATTAAAAGATATTCTTGCTCCCTCTATCGCTTTATTTCGCAAGTTCTTGTCTCTGGTTTTTCGCGACGGCTTCATTAATATTATTCCAAGATGGGATGATGCTCTGGTGAGGCCTTTTTGGCAGAAATTTTGAGGATTTGAGGAGAACGTCGAAAACTGGAAGAGTGGTTTCTTCGTTGTCAAATTACCCTCTCGCCTGTGGCGTCCTGACTTCAACCTAGAGGTGGTTGATTGGGTGAGGCCAACACCTCTGTCTAGGGAAGAGTTGGATCAAGCCAACGCTTTACTGGAGATGGAGTCCTCTTTCTAGATCCGAAACTTTGCTTTGTACAGGCCTTTAACTGAGTGTTCCATAGGTGAGCTTTTGAGCTTCGCCGCTGCCTTGCTTACCCCTTGTTTACTAACATAACTTTTCGTAGGGGAGACTATCGCTCGGCCGCTCTCCGAAGGTGACGCTCCTCACAAGGTTGTCGCCCCTTCAACGACTGCTCCCTCTATTTCCGCTGGGGCTCGAGCTGATCACCGTATGCCCATAAAAGAAAAGAGCTTTAGACGAGATTCTTTCCAGGGAAAGCGGTTCCTCCCTCCGCACTTCCCGCTTCGTGGAGAACTGGTTACCCAGTCGGAAGAAGAGGTCCGGGTCTGGTTTGCCAGTGACTGAGACAAAGATTTTCTCCTACGGAGTTGAGGACATGGAGGACATGGACACGGAACTGAGCCTCCACCCAGCAAGCGAAGCTCAAGTGACCAAGATGACGGCTCGATCTCCTCCTGCCAATACTGCAAATACCGTCGCTTCCCAGACTACCGTTTCTCCTGACACCACAAAGAGGGGTGCCGCTTCACTGGATGACGCTTACTCGACTCTGGGGCTGGCTGCCCCTAACAAGACCTCCTCTGCCGCGATGATGTCATCATCCGCTGCAGATTTCACTCCTGTCGTGGAGCCTCCACACTCACCCATTGGCCCCTGTATTCCTGACATGCATCCCCCAATCCCAAGTGGACCTGGTTCTCCTCACTCTCCCCCGAAGTCCCCTTGTCCGTTGTTCCTTACTTCAATTCGAGACGTTGGGGGCTCAGGCGGTATCTCCACCCCTTCCTTTGTTGCTGATCTTTCCCGTGACGGGCCTCAAGGGCCCCCCTCTCACCAGCTAAATCTGTCAAAATTTGGGACTGACGGGTTCCGTGCCCTGGGTATATCAGACCCCTTATCGCTAGATCAGCCCACGGCTATCTTGGCCTGCGAAATATTTCGCGTCTCCGAGGAGGAGAGTAGGCTACTGCAACTTCCTTCCGAAGTTCAGTATGTGCGCGTCATGAACAACTGCCTTGCTGCCTTTCGACAGCTTCATCAAGGCTCGTGGTACACAATCTCAAAACTCTGGTGCCCTAGCAAAGGTAGAGGAGCTGTCGCGACTCCACAAACGCGCTCAGGCCGAACTGCGCGAGTGCCGCGCTGACCTTTCTCGGGAAAGGTCTAAAGGAAAAGCCCAGGTTGAAGCTTTAGAGGCTGAGTTGGTGGCTGAGAGGAAGAAGAACTCATTCCTTCTTGAGGAGGTATCCTCCCGCGATGCGGACCTGTCGAAACCTTTCAAGAAGGTGACCTGGTGGAAGAAGAAGACTAAACAAGCCTTTATCGCCGGGGTGACAGATCAGCACCGCAGCAGGTCCGTTGATCCCGCTGAGGTCGCCAGGTATGCCTCTATGAGGATGAAAGAGATTGATGAGAGCCAAGAGGGTTTCCTCTCCTCCGAAGAGGAGTAGTAGATCAGTGCCTGAGGAGGGCCCATTTAATGCCGCTTGATTGGGGGTGTCGCTTCTTTACTTACTCCCTTATTGTATTATTTTTCCCATTTGGACTTTGACGTCGCCTCCTTGCTTGTAATAATTAACAGATCTTTGTAATCTTGACCAAATAATGCGTGTTTCTTAACGATATCACCCTTTATCACACGCCGTTTGACTACTTTTTCTTCGCGCTTTGCCTCTTGCGTGCCGTGGCATTACAACTTGCCGCTCCTTTTCGCCGAGTTTGACTGCACCCTTTTCAGAGCTTTTAATGCTCTGACTCCTTTTACTTGATACGGAGGAGACAGTCATGATGTTCTGAGCCCACGTGTCATCAAAGGGGGGGGGGCGCTAAGGGACTGGCGGGCTGAACATGTCTTTTCGCTCCTTAGTGATTGTACCCGCTTCCCGCGCCTCTTTTCCCTTGACACATCACACACCACGATCGCTTGACCCGTCGTTCCCTTTAGTCTTTAGGGTTATAAAAACCCCCCACGTGCTTTCTTTTTTATCTTTTGTTACCTTTCTCTTTTGAAAAACGAAAAGAAAGAAAAGAAAAGACAATTCCTCTTCTTCCTCCTATGATCCACCGCCGCCCGGGTGCTTCGATCTTCTTCTCACCACAGGTACCTTCCTCTCTATCCTTCTTTTAACCTTGTGCATGACTCGTAATCGCCGCTATTCCTGCTCTACTGGGGAGGGGGATATTGATACTACTGTTTCCACCATTGCTTCCACCGCCGTCCTTCGACGGCGCCTGCGAAGCTATAATGCCACTCTCGACCAGTTGGAGGGGTATTCTACAGAAGTTGCCCTAAAGTCCCTTCGCCTTAATAGCGAATTACTTGGCAACCGTAGGGTTCTTTATGCCAAAATGTTTCATTATGGTTTTCGACTACCTCTGGATCCTTTAATTGCCGAGTTACTCTCTGAATTTGATCTAAATGCTGCCCAATTGAGTCCAAACGCCTATTGTGGCATTTATGCTTTTATAGCCCTCTGTAGATATATAGGGAATGAATCTCCTTCCTTGTTGTTACTTCGCTCCCTTTTTCAATTATACCACCATAACAACGACATCATAGCGATATTGCCTCGCTATGATGTTGAAGCTCTAAACCCCTTTACCTGGAAGCTGTTATTCCTTGAATCTTCTATTGATGCTTGGAAAAAAAGATTCTTCATCATCAATCTGCCCCAGCCTTTGTGGCGGAGCGAGTTTAATCTAGTCATCAGGGATGCTGCCTGGGGTGGCAGGCCAGAGTTAGGAACAGTTGACCAAGGCTGGCTGGACAAGCTACTCAACCTGTCGGGGATTCCTGGTGTTAGCACTCGCGAACTCGCGTGCCGGGGCGACATCTAGGATTGCATTCAAAGTGAGCACCGTCCCTTCGTTCGCTGTTCCACGTCAATACTAACTCTAATATTCTTTTCTTATCTCTACAGATCCTCCCGCCGGGTGGAAACCTGATTGTATCAAGAAAAGAGAGAGAAGAGCTCAGCAGAAGAGAGAAAAAAGGGCTCTTTCTGCCGCCTCGACTGGTGTCGCGACTGATACCAGCACGCGTCCACGTCTGCACCTGAGTCCTCTTCTCTTCCTGGAGCGGAGGCTACTGCCACATCAACTGCTGAGCCAATTTTCTCCCCTAGCATTGTTCCTACACGAGCGTCATCTTCTCGTCCTCCCCTTGCAAAAAAGAAAAAAAGAACTCTCCGCCTTCGCGTTATCGCTCCTACCCGTCCTCCTGTTCAGGTGGTTTTTTTACAAAATTTTCTCTGTTTATATATTTTTTGTTCGTTTCTTAATTCCCCTATTTCTTTTGCGCGT
Organism: Viola odorata; assembly: GCA_963691705.1. NCBI lineage: Eukaryota > Viridiplantae > Streptophyta > Magnoliopsida > Malpighiales > Violaceae > Viola > Viola odorata. The sequence goes on from OY829544.1 coordinate 43,361,289, forward strand.
AGGATACCGCTGCTGTTGCCTCTTCCGCTACTCCTTCGCGCGACGGCATGGATTTGTCAGGTATTCTTGACCCCAAGCGACCGCGTCTTAATGAAGACTCCCCTTCAGCGAACGACTTTGCCGCTGGTCAGGAAAGGCAAGACGGCGCCACCAATATCGGCCCCTTGGTGGGTAATCAAGGCTCTGGTCTGGCAGGAAATGGGGCTACCTCTGCGCCGCTTCACTCTTCTTTTGCCGCGTCATCTCCTCCACCTGGAAATCCCTTGGACTTCCTGGAGGATCTTGCAGAGGAGGACTTTCCATCCCTACCAACTGGCGGTTTCAATATTGACGCTGGACCATCTAATCGTTCCCCTCCGTCCCCTCCTGATGTCTTCTTCATTCCTGCTGCTGTTCAAACAATCTCTCCCTCTCTTCCCCCCATGGACACTCCGCGCATGGTGGCTGACCTAAGCACTATACTCTCTAGCGGAGCCGCCACCCATCAGGTTGATTTAAGTAATATTCGCCAGCGCGGGTTCCCAGTATTGGGAGGTGACAGCTCCCTAGCGACATCCGCCTATCTGGCAGGGCATCTGTTGTCGGTTGAAGAGGAGGAGTAGGCCTTCCTCTCCGTTGCCGAGGGCGAGCAACTGCAGCAGATAAGGACCCAGCTGTTCTCTAGCTTTTAGGGCTTCCATTACTGGTCTAGGAATATGACGAGACGAATGAGCTCTCTCCAATCTTCCTCCCAGGAATGGTGCAACACTAATCACCAGCTCTTGGAAGAAATCAACAAGTACCAAAGGGAACTTAATAAAACTCAGGAAGAGCTGAGGAAGTGTGTTGAAGAGCGACAATGTGTGGAAGCCAGTTTAGGAGTTGCGAGGAAAGAGTTGGAAGAGGCCAAAGGACACCAGGCCACGAGGGATGCCGCCCTTCAAGAGGAGCAAAGTAAGAATGCCGCGCTTATGGAGGAAACAACGGACAAATGTAAATGGTTTCTGGAACAAACTGCAGGCCTCATGGCCGACTGCTTCATTGAGTGTCACGGCCACAATTTCTTCGACGCTGATGCCATCATCCGCCTCTTCAAGCAGAAGTCCGGGTTCCTCACGGAAGAGGGCTACCGCCAAGCGAAGAGGCCACGGCATGACGAGGGGGACAACAGCATGCCCAGGCCGTAAATGTCACTTCTCTTTTTGTCCATCGGGCGCCCGGACTTCTTTGCCCTTTTTGTATTTTTGGGGCCTTTTGTTTAGACAAGTATCCCCTCTTGCATAAACAGTTTGCACAATTGGCCATCATTTTACTTTATCGATGATCTTTCTCACTTTACTTTCGTTAGCCCCTCTTTCAAAACTGGTTGCCACCGTTGAACTGATGTTGCCTGCGCCTTCGAACTTCCCTTGCGGAGTCACAACAAGCCATGTCGTCGCGCGTTTCTCTCCGCGCAATAGGGTAGATCCGCTCCTTACCATTATCTCGTACCGTGCTTGAGACGACTGGATCTCCCCTTTAGACGCTCTGCCTCTCCGCAACGTCATTATTTTCCAAGTGCTCCATCACTTTCACACTTTACTAAATTTTCTGCACATTTTACTTATAACTTTCGTTAGTAGTGACATATTCCTGAAAAGTCTTAGTTACCTTGGGCCATTGTCGCGCGCGTGCTCCCCACTTACTTAGCGCAGTCCTTCTGAGATGTCGCTTGTGCCGAATTTTCTGCACATTTTCACTTATCATTTACATTAGTAGCGACACCTACTAAAATATCTTAATTACCTTGGGGTGTGGGCGCGTATTTCCCCAACTCACTTGGCGCGATCTCCCCCGATGTCGCTAGTGTCACGTACTCTTCCAGCCAAACTTCACCGGGTTTGTCCCTTCCGGTTACTAGCTGGGGTACCGTGACTTCTCGCATTTCCTCAGTCGGCCGGGAAGTGCCACCTCTCAGTGTGCCGCCTGATCAGGGCCGGCCATCACGAGGATAGGACTTTTCACTTCCTCAGCGTTGTCCTTGCACCTCGGAACGTGCCCCTTCTTTACGAGGTGCCTATGTTAGCGCTACCATCGTAAGGATAGGATTTTCACTTGCGAGGTGGAGTTTTTATCTTCCCTAGGGTCGTGCCTCACTTAATGATCATCCGCCTATGTGAGCTCGGGCTGTCACAAGGATAGGACTTTACACCCCAGGGGAGTCGGGGCGTGCCCTCTCTGGGTTTCCCCAGGATAGGATTTTTCACTCCCGACAGTGCTGGAGCGTGTCTCGTCTTAGCGAGCCGCCTGATCAAGGCCGGCCTCACAAGGCCAGAATTTTTCACTTCTAGCACCATATATTTCCAGGATCGTCGGGGCATGCCTCGTCTTGACGACCCATCTGCATTAGCCCATTCTGCCCCAAGGCTAGGACTTTTCACCCCCGACATCCTCCTTTCCTTGTTATCTGCACATTACACAGACAACCAACAAGGAACAAGAAATATTTCCACAACAATTGTTAGACCATGCCCAACGGCATGTCAATTTCATAATTTCAATTTCTAGACCATGCCCAACGGCATGTCACATTCCAATTTCAATTTCTAGACCATGCCCAACAGCATGTCAATTCCAATTTCAATTTCTAGACCATGCCCAACGGCATGTCAATTTCATAATTTCAATTTCTAGACCATGCCCAACGGCATGTCAAATTTCAATTTCAATTTCTAGACCATGCCCAACGGCATGTCAATTTCATAATTTCAATTTCTAGACCATGCCCAACGGCATGTCAATTTGCATAATTTCAATTTCTAAACCATGCCCAACGGTATGTCAATTTTCATAATTTCAATTTCTATTTCATAATTTCAATTTATAAACCATGCCCAACGACATGTCAATTTTCATAATTTTAATTTCTAAACCATGCCCAACGGCATGTCAATTTTCATAATTTTAATTTCTAAACCATGCCCTCAATTTCTAAACCATGCCCAACGGCATGTCAATTTTCATAATTTCAATTTCTAAACCATGCCCGACGGTATGTCAATTTTCATAATTTTAATTTCTAAACCATGCCCAACGGCATGTCAATTTTCATAATTTCAATTTCTAAACCATGCCCAAACGGCATGTTAAATTCTAGCATGATATAATTTTAATTGAGCAATATTCCATGAGTTAGGTAAGGGAGTACCGTTAAGCGTTTCGAGGTGATACGCCCCCTTTCCGATAACACGAGTGACGCGGTACGGGCCTTCGCAGTTTGAGCTAAGTTTCCACATTCGTTGGCCCGCCACCCGTTTGTCCCTGAGCACAAGGTCTCCCGCCTTGAGCAGCCGCTCCTTAACATGTCTGTTGTGATACCGCGCCATTCTTCTTTTGTAGTGCATTATTTTCAAGAGGGCTTCCTCGCGCGCCTCAGGCAGCGTATCGAGGTTAGCTCGTAACCTCTCCTCGTTTAATTCCTTCTTGAAATATTCCACCCTTAAGCTTAGGGTGCCAATTTCGACAGGCGTTACTGCTTCGGTACCAAAAGCCATTGCAAAGGGCGTTTCCCCCGTACTAGTTTTAACTGTCATGCGGTAAGCCCACATTACATAGGGTAGCTCGTCTGGCCACTTCTTTTTCGACCCCTCAAGATTTTTCTTAATACCGCTCAGTATGCTTCAGTTGGTTACCTCCACCTGGCCGTTAGTCCGAGGATGAGCCACAGAGGAAAACCTCTATTTGATCTAGAATTCTTCACATTGCTCTTTGAAGAAGCGGCTGGTAAACTGTGCCCCGTTGTCAGTAACTAACACGCGAGGCACCCCGAAATGCATGATCACTTGGTGCTTAAAGAAGTGCCATACCTTCTCCGTCGTAATACTGGCTACCGCTTTCGCTTCTGCCCATTTCGTAAAGTGTCCACTGCCACAATTACAAATTTCAGTTGAGACCTGGCCTTAGGAAAAGGGGCTAAAATATCGATTCCCCACTTGGCAAAAGGACAAGGTGCCACGATCTGAGATATTTCAGTGGCGGGTCGTCGAGGGATTTTGGCAAATTCTTGACACTTATGGCATGATTGCGCAAAGTTGTTACAATCCCTGCGAATAGTGGGCCAATAGAATCCTGACCGGAACACCTGCGCGGCCATGGTACCACCCGACACGTGCATACCGCAGATGCCTTCATGAATCTCGCGTAGGGTATGGAGGCCTTCTTGTTCCGTTATACATTTTGCGGCTGGGTGCGAGAAATATCTCCGAATTAACTCCCCATCATAATAAGTGCACCTTGCCGCTTGCTTCAGCACTTTTTTCTTCTCTGTACTGTCGCTCGGCAACTCGTCGTGCTTCAAAAATTTTATCACAGGGACCCTCCAGTCCTTTTCAATCTCCTCCACACATAGTGACAGTTGTTCCTCCATGAAGGACGGTAATGACCTTTCCTCATAGTAGACGTCTTCTGGTATGACAGCCTCCTAATTAGCTGCCGCCTTGGTAAGATTATCCGCCTCGGTATTGTCCTCCCACGGAATGTGTTCAAAAGTAACACACACGCCGCTTTGTTCCATTTCTGCCAATTCCCTTTTCACTTTCGAGAGGTATTGCGCCATGATCGGTTCTCTAGCTTGGGAATGTCCCAAGACTTGATCAATTATCAACTTGGAGTCCCCTCATATTTTCAACCGTGGGGCTCCTGCTACCAGGTCGTTTTCAATTTTAGCGAAGAGGCTCCTTCCTACTCTAAGCCCCGCCAATAACGCTTCGTACTCTGCTGCGTTGTTGGACAATGGTTACAGGATTCTAATGGCGTGCCGCACCTGCACATCATGTGGCCCGATCATGTATATGCCAGCTCCCGCCAGCTCTTGATTTTTGGCGCTATCCACATAGATGACCCATACGTCCGCGGGGGCTTCTGTGGGTAGGATCTTTGCGTCGAGCTTTGTACTGTAATCCATATTGTTCCAGCTCAATTGACCAAATCAACATCCTCCCCGAGGATTCTGGTTTCCTAAAAATTCTTCTCAAAGGCTGATCCGTGAGCACGATGACTGGATGGGCCTGGAAGTACTTGTCCATCTTTCGTGTGGACTGTAGCAGGGCGAATGCCACCTTCTCAATGTGGGTGTATCGCACCTCGGCATCTTTTAACACATGGCTAACAAAGAAGACGGGGCGGTGGGCGTGATTATCCTCCCGGACTAAAACGGCACTGACCACTTCATCCGCGACGCCGAGGTACAAGAATAGGGTGTCGCCCGGTTCCGGTCGTGTTAGTACCAAGTCGGACGACAAGTATGTTTTCAAACCTACGAACGCCTCATCGCACTCTTGCGTCCATCCGAAAGAATCTTTCTTGCGTATGACTTTAATGAACGGCAAACACTTCTCGCCCTGCTTAGAGATGAACCGTCCCAGAGCAATGACGCGTCCTGTTAACCTCTAAACTTCCTGGAGGGTTCGCGGCGATACCATATCATGGATAGCCTTAATCTTTGACGGGTTCGGCTGGATGCCCTTTTGGCTTACCACATACCCCAAGAATTTTCCCGTTTGAAATGCAAACGCGCACTTGTGGGGGTTCAACTTTATCTGGTACTTCCTCAATGTATCAAACACTTCCTGCAAATCGGCCTGATGGTCGCTGAAACTTCTACTTTTGACCAATAGATCATCTATGTATGCCTCTAAATTTTTCCCTATTTGCTTTTCAAACACTTTGTTGGCCATACGCTGGAAGGTCGCCCCTGCATTCTTTAAGCCAAACGGCATTGTCGTGTAGCAATAGGTGGCCTTCGGAGTTATAAATGCCGTCTTTTCCTCATCTTTCTTGGCCATAGGAATTTGATGTGTTCGCATGGTCATATGAGGACATGCCAGGCCTCGACCCCAGCATAGTTGAGCACCAGATCCCGTTGAAACCTGAATTCAAGCCGGTAAAGCAAAAGCTTTGAAGGATGCATCCCGACATCTTTCTGAAGATCAAAGAGGAGGTCGCCAAGCAGCTAGATGTGGGTTTCCTGAGAGTTGCGGAATATCCAGAATGGGTTGCTAATATCGTTCCTGTGCCCAAGAAAGATGGGAGGGTTCACATGTGTGTGGATTTTCGCGATCTCAATCAGGCTAGTCCCAAGGATGATTTCCCGCTCCCCCATATTGACACCCTAGTAGATAATGCCGCCTATAATGACATGTTCTCTTTCATGGATGGTTTTTCAGGATACAATCAGATCAAGATGGCTCCTGAAGACAGTGAGAAAATGACCTTCATCACGCCATGGGGAACTTTTTGTTACAAGGTTATACCCTTTAGACTAAAGAACGCGGGAGCTACTTACCAGCGTGCTGTTGTCATCCTCTTCCATGATATGATGCATAAAGAGGTTGAGATATATGTCGATGACATGATAGCTAAATCTCGGGGAGCTCATGATCATGTAGAAGTCTTGAGAAAGGTACTCGAAAGACTAAGGAGGTACCAGTTGCGGTTGAATCCGGCGAAGTGTACTTTGGGAGTTACATCCGGGAAGTTGTTGGGGTTCATGGTCAGCAGTAGGGGCATAGAGGTAGACCCCGGCAAAGTAAGGGCAATTCAGGAGCTACCTTCTCCCAAAACAGAAAAAGAGGTACGAAGTTCCTTAGGACGCATAAACTATATCGCCCGCTTCATTAGCCATCTGACACTCACTTGTGAGCCAATGTTTAAAATGCTGAGAAAGAATGGAAATGCTGAATGGGATGAGGATTGCCAAAAGGCTTTTGAGAGGATCAAAACATATCTGCAGACTCCTCCAGTTTTAGTCCCCCTTACGCCGGTATGTCTTTTACTGGTGTATTTAACGGTCACAGCGGTTTCCATGGGATGTGTATTAGGGCAGCATGACAAATCTAGGAGGCGCGAGCAAGCCATTTACTATCTGAGTAAGAAGTTCAATGAGTGTGAGATGCGATACTCCATGTTAGAACGAACGTGCTGCGCCCTAGCATGGAGTGCTCGAAGACTCAGGCAATATATGTTGTATTACACGACGTGGCTGATTTCTTGCATGGATCCTTTGAAGTACATCTTCGAGAAGCCTTATTTGTCAAGCCGAATCTGTAGATGACAGGTCTTGCTGGCTGAATATGAGATTATATATATGACACGAAAAGTGGTCAAAGCAAGCGCTCTCACCGATCACTTGGCCGACTATGCTATGGACGAGTATGAACCTCTAGAGTTTGACTTCCCTGATGAAGATATCGTGATTATTGACGCTGAGTATATGGACGATGCTGAGGATTGGTGGATTATGTTTTTTGATGGCGCAGTAAATCTTTCAGGAAGCGGAGTGGGTGTTGTTGTTATAGCCCTAGATGGTCATCAATTCCCCATAGCATGCAAATTGAACTTCTCGTGCACAAATAACATCGCCGAATACGAGGCATGCGTCAACGGGCTGATGACTGCGATTGATTTTAAGGTAAGGAAGTTAAAAGTCTTCGGGGACTCAACTCTCGTCATCTATCAAGCCCAAGATTTGTGGCAGACCAAAGATTCAAAGTTGATACCTTATCAGAGGCTGCTCACCAAACTTATAGAAAAGTTTGAAGAGATCAAGTTTGATCGGATTGATCGAGAAAAGAATTCTTTCGCAGACGCATTAGCCACTCTGACTTCAATGTTCAAATTGGAATGCGGAATAATGCTTCAGCCTCTGAGGGTAGAGGTAAGGGAGACGCCAACATGTTGTACATTAGAAGATGAGCCTGATGGGAAGCCATGGTACCATGATCTTGTGCGCTTCATCAAACATCGGGAATACCCACTAGGGGCAAGCCAGAGTAGCAAGAAAACCCTTCAGCGTCTGGCTTTAGACTTCTACCTTGACGGTGAAGTTCTATACAAGAGAAGAGCGGATGGAGTCTTACTTCGTTGTGTCACCACTTCTGAAGCTAGGCAGATCATAGCAGAAATCCACGATGGAGTTTGCTCCACACATGCTAGTGGTCATATGATGGCAAGGCAAATCATAAGACGAGGCTATTTTTGGCTCACCATCGAACGAGATTGCATCGACTACTTCAGAAGATGCCACAAATGCCAAATTTATGCCGATCATCTCAACGCCCCTCCAGCTCCTCTTTTTAACATGACGTCGCCTTAGCCCTTTGCAATATGGGGAATTGACATCATCGGCCAAATCCATCCAAAAGCTTCTAATGGTCATCGCTTCATCCTTGTTGCAATTGATTATTTCACCAAATGGGGGGAAGCTACCTCGTACTCGAATATCACTGCCAAGACAACTGTGCGATTCATTGAGAAGAATATCATCTGTCGCTACGGGGCCCCTGAGACGATCATCACAGATAATGGCACTAATCTGAATGGGAAGCTGATTAATGATCTGTGCCAACGGTGGAAAATAAAGCATCGAAATTCTTCACCATACCGTCCGAAGATGAACGGCGCAGTCGAGGCTGCCAATAAAAACTTGAAAAAGATCATCCATAAGATGGTCGTCACTCACAATAACTGGCACGACATGCTTCCTTTTGCTTTGCACGCCTATCGGATTGCAATCCGCACCTCCACGGGAGCAACTCCTTATTCTCTGGTTTACGGTATGGAAGCGGTGATTCCTCTCGAGGTGGAAATTCCTTCCCTCTGGGTTTTGGCAGAATCTGGAGTTGAAGAGTCTGATTGGGCAAGGGTCAGGTATGAACAGTTGAATCTGATCTCGGAAAAGCGATTGGCTGCCATGTGTCATGTCCAATTGTATCAGAAGAGAATGGCTAACGCCTACAACAAGAAGGTACGACCCTGTGAGTTCAAAGCTGGAGATTTGGTGCTAAAGAAAATTCTCCCCCATCAAGAAGAAGGTTAAGGGAAATGGGCCCCTCAGTATGAAGGCCTATACGTAGTCAAGAGTGCATTTTCGGGAGGCACTCTAATGCTCACCACTATGGATGGGGACGATTTACCGAGACCAGTAAACTCTGATGCTGTTAAGATGTACTTTGCTTAGAAATGAGAGGTTTTAATTGAAAGACATAGGTTTTTTTTCAAGACAAGACAATTTAATGTCTAATCTTGAATTAGTAAAATAAGAACTTTCTCAAAATCGCACTTCTCAAATTTTTTTCTGCTAAGTTATTTTTCGAAACGGCAAGAGAGAATGCAGTACCCACCAATTCCGGAGGACCGCTTGACCAATTGAGTTTAAACTAACATCATTAATCAATGCTAGCCTTGCAGGAATTGAATGATCTTGAGCCCCTGCCATCCACATTATCACTGCAAGAATGTTGATTAAACATACTTAATGCGGTCGGGTTCGGTGATGTACTGACAGGTATATCCGTCATGGCTCCTAAATACAAAAGACGAAAGGATCAAATTCACAAAACTCATTCCAGGTCGGTGATTGGATCTGACCATTGGCTGCCGCCGTTGCACACGTTCATAGAAGTCCACTTACCCCTTACCTCTTTAAATTTTTGTACAACTATTCATTCCCGCATTAGGGGCAATTCTTTTTATTTATTTATTCATAAATTTTCATGAGTGGTCATACCCTCACATTTTTTTGTAAAAAATTGCTAAAACTGTTAAGATTTGTTACAAAATGTGCATAAGATTCTTTGAATAAAATCCACACTACCTTCAAAATTTTCAAACCTTCCGTAGATTGAGCATGTTCAACATGTTATTGCATCATGGATAACTGGTACATCCATTCGAAATTGTATGCCATGCGTGATCTCGCCTGCTAGCTCTTATATCTGCAGTATGTTTAGATGTAAGCAGTCATACATACATCCCTGTGAGCATTTTGGGCCTCCACGCCATACTTCTTTCATGAGTGCAAATGCCCAAACTAGGTGCTAGTAGATTTGCATAATATCCTGGGTACATGCACCATCAGACATGGGATAGCTGTAAGATGACAGAGGACTTTGCTCTTTGCTTCCACCTTTCTTTGGTCTTCTCATTCTTTTGTCTCCACTTAAACTCCCTAAATAATGAGTAGTGCCCAACTAAGCTTGGTAACAGAAGAAAATGTACACATCGAAAATGGTTTGCACAAGAGGAGTTGCAAAATCTTTGAGGATTGCTAATGGTCAACACCGGAAGAAGGCCAAAAATCAAGACTTAAAGGCCTCTGCCAAAGACTGAAATGACGACGGACAAGACAAAAATTGTACCCGCTTTACTCGGAAAAAAAAAAGAAAAAAAAGAAAAAAAAGAAAAGAAAAAAGAGAAAAAGGAAAAAAAGAGTACAAAAATGGTCAAAGGTCAACAAAATGGTCTCAAAAAAAGAGATCATTTTCAATGAAAATTCAAAAATGGTCCTAAGTCAACAAGAAATGGACCCAAAACAAAAGGAGATCATTTCCAATGAAACTTTAAAAAATTGGCACTTCGTCAACGACAAATGATGGTCTCAACAGTAAAAGAGATCATTCCCTGCAAAGATTCAAAAACCGGTGCGCTTCGTCAACAACAAATGGTAATCTCAAAGAAAGAGCATCCTCAAGAAAAGCTAAAGAACTTGTACACCTTACTTTCGTCTAGCAACCTCAGTTGTGCACTGCTCATTAAAACCCTATTTTCTTCTGCTAAACAACATTCTCCTTTCTAAATAGACTTCTTCTTTCTGTCTAAACACTTTATTTCCTTTCTCTTGCAAAGTCCTTTTGATTATATGAAGGCCCATGCATGTGCATCTTCATTTGAAGTTTATTCACTCGGATTGACATTGCAAATCTGATTTTGTGCTATGTTTGTTGCATTTCTATGAGTGTAAACACGCAGCCTTGTTTCTAAGTGTGAGCAAAAACACCAATATCTGGTGAGGATAGCTTATGTCTAAATGATGTGGGAAAGTCTTGTCCTTGAGGTCGTTATCTCCTGGCAAGATGTAGATGCTTTTCTAGGCTTGTATCAAGCATGCTTATATGATAGAAACGGGATGGCGTGTTCTCCAGAAATGCATAAACTTGTTGAACCTTCTCCGGATAGGGAAGTTGTTTTTATAAAATACTGGGGGCAAACCTTAGGGTAGTGTGGGAATACCTTTCATATACAACATACATGATTTGATCTCATTGAATTTTCCATTTATCAATTGATTTCTCTTTTTCCATCCATTACTGCTTCGTGTTTGTTCCCTCCCTATTTGCAGGATACAGATACGCGTCAATGGAATCTCACACTATGATCAATCTCCGCCAACAAATCCATCCAACACCCGAATGGAGTACGTTACTACTCCTCAATCAACTTCGTGTGGCGGCCCATCTTCCCCACCGTCCAACCAAACATTCGAATGAAGGTACGTTACCACTTCCCTCTTCACTTATTTTGTGTGGTGACTTGGTCACCCGTGTTGGTGTGACGACTTGGTTGTCCACTTCTTCAGTTATGTCGTGTGACGGCTTGGTCGTCCACTTCATCAGTAATGTTATGTGACGACTTGGTCGTCCACTTATCAGTCTTGTCGCGGTGATTTGCCCACCTTTCAAACTTTCGTGTGGCAGTTCAAAACCCCACCTTCCAAGTTTAGTGTGGCGGTTCAAAACCCCACCTTTCAAACTTTAGTGTGGCGGTTCAAAACCCCACCTTTCAAACTTTAGAGTGGCGGTTCAAAACCCCACCTTTCAAACTTTCATGTCGCGGTTCAAAACCCCACCTTTCAAACTTTAGTGTGGTGGTTCAAAACCCCACCTTTCAAACTTTCGTGTGGCGGTTCAATACTCCACCTTTCAAACTTTAGTGTGGCGGTTCAAAACCCCACCTTTCAAACTTTCGTGTGGTGGTTCAAAACCCCACCTTTCAAACTTTCGTGTGGTGGTTCAAAACCCCACCTTTCAAACTTTTGTGTGGTGGTTCAAAACCCCACCTTTCAAACTTTTGTGTGGTGGTTCAAAACCCCACCTTTCAAACTTTAGTGTGGTGGTTCAAAACCCCACCTTTCAAACTTTCGTGTGGCAGTTCAAAACTCCACCTTTCAAACTTTCGCGTGGCGGTTCAAAACCCCACTTTTTTAAAATTTCGGGGGCAACAATGCCCGAGAAAAGCTACATCACCATTAATTTCCTGCATCAATCAGCGACGGCCTACGAGTACGACCCTCGATGTAGCTGACTTTTACTTTCCTGCACCATCAGCAACGGCCTACGAGTACGACCCTCGACGTAGCTGAAGTTTACTTTTCTGCATCAATCAGTGACGACCTACGAGTACGACCCTCGACGTAGCTGGAATTTACTTTTCTGCATCAAACAACGACGGCCTACGAGTACGACCCTCGACGGAGCTGAAGTTTACATTTTCTACATCGACGTCTGAGCATTGCGGTGTCCTCATTCAGATGTCAATTTCATTTCCGGCATAAAGGTATGGACTGCGAGTGCTACCCTCGCCTTACCTGATTTACTTTCCTGCATAAAGGTATGGACTGCGAGTGCTACCCTCGCTCTACCTGATTTACTTTCCTGCACCAAGATATGGACTGCGAGTGCTACCCTCGCCCTACCTGATTTACATTTCTGCCAATTTACTTTTCATCCCATTATCCGGGACAAGTCATTTACATTTTTGCATCTACTTTTCATCCCATTATCAGGGAGGTGTGCATTTACATTTTGCATTTTTCAAACCATTACGGGTTCGGGAGTAAGCCCCGAAGAGAATGTGCAATTAACCCAACTGCTAAGAAAATGCAAAGGAGAATTCGCGTGGAAACCGGCGGACATGCCCGGAATTTCGCGAGAGGTTGCGGAACACCGGTTAAACGTTAGCCCTGACGCCAAGCCTATTCAGCAAAAGCGGTGCGTTTTATCACCAGAAAAGATAGCAGCCATCGAGAAAGAGTTACTTAAGCTCACGGATGCGGGATTCATCCGAGAAGTCCAATACCCGACCTGGCTAGCTAACCCTGTGTTAGTTCCTAAGCCTAACGGGGATTGGCGCATGTACATCGATTTCACTGACCTGAACAACGCCTGCCCCAAAGATTGCTATCCCCTTTCTCGAATCGATCAGTTGGTCGACCAAACCGCTAGATACGCCTACCTAAGCTCCCTGGATGCTAACTCCGGGTATCACCAAATTCCTATGGCCATAGAAGATGAAGAGAAAACCGCCTTCATCACCCCGAGGGCTACTTACTGCTACACTGCAATGTCGTTTGGGCTAAAAAACATCGGGGCAACGTTCCAGCGCATGGCAAATAAAGTTTTCGAAAAGCAAATTGGGCGAAATATGGAGGCTTACGTGGACGACATCCTAGTCAAAAGTCAAAGCTTTAAAGACCACCTAACTGACTTGGAAGAAGTCTTCAGTGTGATGGAAGAATACAAAATGAAGCTGAATCCACGGAAATGCATGTTTGCGTTCCAAACGGGTAAATTCTTGGGCTACGTGGTTAGCCGGAAGGGTATCCAACCTAACCCTTCGAAGATAAAGGCCATCTAGGATATGATACCCCCTCGGACTGTCAAAGAAATACAGAAGCTCACCGGGCGCATCATCGCGTTGGGACGGTTCATCTCTAAGCAGGGTGAGAGATTCTTACCCTTCTTCAAAGTCATTCGAAACAAGGACCCTTTCGGATGGACAGAGGAATGTGAGAAAGCTTATCTCTCATCCGATCTAGTGCTAACAAGGCCTGAATCCGGCGATGAGCTATATCTATACCTGGGCGTAGCTAACGAGGTAGTCAGTGTTGTCCTCGTACGAAGCGAAGGGCATATACACCATCCTGTATTTTTCGTTAGCCACATATTGAAAGATGCTGAGCTACGATACGCCCGCATCGAGAAGATAGCGCTTGCCCTAATACAAGCAACATGAAAGATGGACCGATACTTCCAAGCCCACCCCGTCACCGTACTCACCGATCAGCCTTTGAGAAAAATCTTTAGAAAGCCAGAGTCCTCGGGGAGAATGTTAATTTGGGCAATCGAACTCGAACAATATGGGCTACAGTACAAAGCTAGACCAGCTATTAAAGCCCAAGCGTTAGCAGACTTCATAGCGGAATGCACATTCACAAAAGACGCGTTGATAGACCTATCAGAAGAAGAATCAGAAGATTTATACCTCCCGTCCCCGGAAACGTACGCAGACTAATGGGTTATTCACGTGGATGAAGCGAAAAATCAAGAGTTAGCAGGCGCAGGCGTTTTCCTAGTTGGACCAAACGGCATGAAGATACGATATGCCATCAGAATCCTGTAACTGTTGTCCAACAATGCAGCTGAATACGAAGCATTACTAGTAGGACTAAGAATAGGAAACAGCTTCTTCGTTGAAGCTGCGCATGCCTCGGAACCAGAACGCGGCCTACGTTTAAAGATACGCGGGGATTCTAAACTAATAATGGATCAAGTTCTAAGGAACTCCCAAGCCAGAGAACCCATCATGATTCAATATTTGCCCAAAGTAAAGCATGAGCTGTCGGAAATGCAGGTAAAAGGCACCCAGGTCACCTTTGAACATATTCCCAGGAAAAATAACGAGGCTGACAGCCTCGCCAAGATGGCAACCAATTTAGAAGCCCCCATACCCAATGATGTGAACTACGGAGAACTATCCACACCCTTTTTCATGGAAGAGCAAACATCGCTTTGTGTGGAGGAGATAGAAAGCGACTGGAGAATCCCAGTGATAGAATATCTGAAACATGATAAGCTACCAGAGGAGAACGTGGAAAGGAGGAAAATCCTGAAATGGGCGGTGCGATGCACGTACTACAACGGAGAGTTGATACGAAGATGCTTCTCCCATCCAGCCACTAAGTGCATAACGGAGCAAGAAGGCCTTCATGTATTGCGAGAAATTCATGAAGGGATATGTGGCATGCACATCGCCAGCGACACTCTGGCGTCCCAAGTCTTTCGGTCAGGGTTCTACTGGCCCACCATTCGGAGAGATTGCCATAAATTCGTAAAAACCTGCCAGAAATATCAAGAATATGCTAAGATCCCTCGAAAATCGGCCGTGCAGATTTCAGAGATAGTCGCTCCATGCCCGTTTGCTAAATGGGGCATTGACATCTTGGGCCCGTTTCCAAAAGCCAGATCTCAATTAAAATTTGTGGTCGTGGCGGTAGACTATTTCACAAAATGGGTCGAAGCTGAAGCGTTAGCCACCATCACCACAGAGAAAATCTGGCATTTCTTTAAGCACCAAGTCATTATGCGATTTGGGGTACCGCGCATACTGGTTAGTGACAACGGAACACAGTTTATGAGCCAATTCTTCAGAAATCAGTGCGTAGAGTTTCAGATCGAACAAAGGTTCTCTTCTGTAGCACACCCTTAAACTAATGGCCAGGCCGAAGTGACCAACCGCAGTATTCTTAGCGGCATTAAAAGAAACCTAGAAGGTTCCAAAAAGAAGTGGCCAGACGAACTACCATACGTATTGTGGGCCTACCGTATGACCGTCAAAGCCAGCACAGGAGAAACCCCATTCGCGTTAGCCTTTGGAACAGAAGTCGTCACACCGGTAGAAATTGGCACCATAAGCCTTCGGGTGGCTCATTTCAAGGAAGAAGCCAATGAAGAAAGGTTACGCGCTAACCTTGACGCGCTGCCAGAAGCACACAAGGAGACTCTCCTAAAAACCCTGCATTACAAAAGGAAAATGGCACAATACCACAATAGGCAGGTGAGAGAACGATTGCTTAAGGCAGGGGATCTAGTGCTCAAAGACAAACGAGCAGTAGGACAACGCATGGGAAAACTTAGCCCAAACTGGGAAGGGCCGTATCGTGTCACCCGCGTTGTAGGTAGGGGAGCCTACCATTTGGAAACGCTCGATGGAATGCCCCTGCAAAACTCTTGGAATATAGCTCAGCTGAAGCTATACCATGCCAGAAACTAGTCCCTCCTATCCGGTAATATGAATATTATTCTAACAAAAGAATCATAAGCACTCTTTGTGTACTTTGTGGCTGAAAACATGCAGGCAAATGAAGGATGCCAGGAGTGAAAATCCTATCCTTATGATGGCTGGTCCTGATCAGACAGCTCACTAAGACGAGGCACGCCCTGGCATAGCATAGCGTCGGGAGTGAAAATCCTATCCTTATGGCAACCGTGCTCACATAGACGGCCCATTAAGACGAGGCATGCCCCCAACGCCCCCGGGAGTGAAAATCCTATCCTTGTGGCAACCGTGCTCACACAGACGGCCCATTAAGACGAGGCACGCCCCGGCATCCTTGGGAGTGAAAATCCTATCCTTGTGGCAACCGTGCTCACATAGACGGCCCATTAAGATGAGGCACGCCCCGAGGAGAGACCAACTTCATCCTGGAAGTGAAAATCCTATCCTTATGGCAACCGTGCTCACATAGACGACCCATTAAGACGAGGCATGCTCTAGAGACGCGAGGTTTCAACGCTTGGGAGTGAAAATCCTATCCTTGTGATGTCCGGTCCTGATCAAACGGCTCACTAAGACGAGGCACGCCCCAAGCCAATCTTTGACACATGGAAAGAAAAGATACCCCAGCTAGTAACCGAGCGGTTGATACCCGGTGAAGTAAGAGCTGGAGAGGTATCCATATCACAGCAACACCGTCGCGGCAGGCCTAGCAAGGCTAGAGAGTTCCCCCTAACAACAAAGGGTGGCATGAATTTGAGCGCAACACGGGCAGAAGTGACGCTGATTCATCCTCGAAAATACTACCAGAAGACACAATGATAGGGCCATAAAAAATGTAGCTGAGGAACCTGTATGGAGAGTCACAAGCGCAGAACGGACTTATCTCCAAAATAGAAACACGGTGGCAAACGCCATGGGTGAACAATTGCACAAAGCAGTATTATGAAACGAAATAGATAAAGAAATTCCATTCAAAAGCGGCGGCTTAATCAAGAAAAGAAGTGATATTGTCAATATTACAAAATAAAGGTGTGCACATCGGCCACAACAATCAAAAAATGCATAAAGCATGATGCCTAAGGAGCGGTTGGTGCATTGCCTCCTCCTTGCTGAGCAGATTTCCAGCAATAGAAGCCCTCATCAGTAACGGTTGGGACCCCCTTATCAAAGTAGTCAGCAAGAACTTCAACACGAAGGTTCTCTACCCTATAGTTATACATAAAAGCGTCCGACATGATTGCTCCACCTTCCTTCAGATACCAACGGCTCTTCTCAGCGGAAAGAGCAAGCTCGGCAGATAGCTCAGCGTTCCTCTGTCTCTCCTAACGTAACTCGGTCTCCTCTCTAGAAAGGCGTTCGTTCAGAGCAACACCCTTCTATTTTTCCTCCTCCAAAGCAAGCCTGACAGCTTCCACCTCTTGCTTAACAGTCGCTGCCTCCTGCTTAGCAGCTGCGGCCTCCTGTTTGGCAGTCTCTGATTCTTGTTTGGCGGTGGTAAGGGCGTCCAGGTAACTCTGACGCTCAGACAGCAGCCTATTTATCTCTCTCTGCTCGTTCGCCGTCTCTCTGGCATTTTCCTCATCCATGTAATGGAGATGGCAGAGTGAAGAAAACACTTGAGAGCGAAGAAAGTTTATGCGCTCCTGCTGGCTCTTAGCCACAAAGGCATCCCTTTCTCTCTGAAGAAACATCATCTCGGCCGCTAGAAAAGAGGTAGACGCGAGGATAGCGTCATGATGAGCATCCGCGGGGAACTGCAGAACATTATCTCTGAAAGAGCTCAGGTCAATCTGGTGAGTAGCAAGGAGTGGAGGAACATACGAAGAGGCGTCAGCCATCAAGTTGGGAGCAGGGCCACCTCTCGCGGCAGTAGGAGGAGACATCGGAACAAAAAGCAGAGTAGTAGGAGAAGGAGGTCGACTGTTGGAACCCCTCGCGTTAGGGGCAAAGGATCCATCCCTACCAAGCGTTCCAAGATTAAGGGCACTAGGGTTAAAGCCTGCCGCAGCAGAAGAAGAATAGATCGGGGAATCACTTAAAACGTGAGGATCACCGCCAAAGCTAGCACCTTGCGACTGATCGACAGGTGCACCCCCGCCCCCAAGGACTGTCAGAAGAGGATTAGCAGCAGACGACGAGGGACTATTTTGAAGCTCATAGCGAGCCTTCTTTTGACGCTCTCGGAGGGATTCAGCGATAGACATGTCACCCTGGGAGGACGAATGAGCAGAAACAGCAACGGTTTCCTAAATAACACAGAGCGTAATAAGGAAACTGCGCGAAAAGAAGGAAAATAGTAGGGGAAGGAAAATAAATACCTGAGTACCCAAAGTAACTAGAGGAATTCCAGTGGGGATCGTGTCAGTTGTCGCCTCCAAAAATACGGCAGCCTAGGAAGAAACGAGAGGCGTAACATGCGTTTTCCTAGCCCTTTTCTTCTTTGCAGCACGAGTTCGATGAGGTGGCGCTTGGGCAGTGTCCGGGGTGGTAGCAGTAACCTCCCCTTCAGCAGCGGCAGCGGCAGCGGCTGCAGCAGCTCTAGCTTCGACTTCCGCCTTTTTCTTTTGCTCTTATTTCCTCTTCCTTTGGAAATACTCAGGCTCCCAACCGGGTGGAGACACTGCACAGTTACAAAATGTTAGCGTTAGTTCTTCCCTGCAACGTAAAAGGGAAAGGCCAAACGCTCACCCCTTTTGAACTTCTCCATATCCTACCCGTTAGCCACTTTACGGGCATCAACGCTGAAGTCTAGCTGAAGCAGCGTCTTCAACCAGCCATCTTCCGGGTCAGAAAGGGGTTTCCGGTTACCCCAAGCCCCATCTTTAATTTCCCCATTAAAACCGACCCTCCATAAAGGCTCAGGCAAGTCAACGATAAAAAACCCCTCCTTCCAGCCAGGAACAAAAGATTCAATGCCTATGAGTTTCCAAGTAAAGGGCTTTAGTGAGCCATCTTCATAACGGGGGATACTGATATCACCCCCTTACGAGAGTACAGCTGGAAAATATCATGAAGCAATGCCAAAGTGGGAGATTCAATCCCTTTGAAATGGCACAATGCGGCAAAGGCGCTAACAACGCAAATCGCTTTAGGGCTCAACTGAGCCGGAGCCAAGTCGGAATCAGCCAACAGCAATTTCACAAGCGGGTCAAGGGGAAGACAAAACCCATAATCAAATAACTTAGCCTACAACATTCTACTATTGTCGGGTAAAACACTGTTCAGGCGAAGTTATTCAGAAGCAACAAGCACAGGATAATCTTTGGGGAATCGAGCATTAGACTCAGCCAGCTTGCGATGAATTAAAGGCAGTGTATAAAGAGCGGCGAGGGTTATTTTTCCAGAAGGCAACAGCGTACAAGAAAGGAGATTAAAAAAGAAAGAGGAGATAGGGAAAACATTATATATAACCCTGAAAGGGCATGACCAATTAACAACTGACACATGGCGAAGCAGCGTGACAAAGAGTAAGGCACGCACGAGAAGGTATAAGTTTTAAAACAATGATAAAACGCTTCAGCGTTCGCGTCCCCCTAGAAGACGCCTGCTTCAAACGTCTCTCCGTGAAAGGACACGTGTCCTTCTTCATCATTACTTTTCAAATCGCATTATATGGGGGACTGCAACATTCACTGACCTAAAAAGCAGTGCTAGCCTCACCAAACGGCGCGACAATACAAAGAGGATAACGAAGAACGAATAACGGTAACATCACAATGAATCAAACGGCGCGATAAGGGTTACATAGTGTCAGTATTATTACAGAAGGAATATCAAATGATTTTCATGGAAGAATAAAAGAAAACAGATAGCAATGGGAATAGCCATAAAAGGGGGGATCCAGAAATCCGTTGCAGCACTCGAGACACCCCTTGAAGGAAAAAGTCGCGCACCACCGTTATCGTCAGCCTCTTTCCCCCTCCGGGGCAGATGAACCATTCCCACTTATGCTAACCTCATCCATTACGGTAGAGACATAATCGGCAACTTGGGATGGATTAGAAGAGTCACCCTTAAAGCGGGCTGCGAATCCAGAAGTGAAGGCTTCCAAGACTTTCTTTTTCCACAACTCTTCCTTCAATGGCGCCCTGGCAAACTCCTCGTCTCGAGCTAACATCTCTTCGCAGAGAAGGAGATTTTTCTTCTTTTCCAACGCCAACTCTGCCTCCAGAACCTCCATTTTTGCTTTCCCGGCGGACCTCTCTCTGTTTAGTTCCTTTTGTGACTCGTCATAAAGACGCGTTAGCAGCCTCGCATGGTCCGCCGTTCGGTCAAGCTGCACCTTTTGAGCACACATCGCGCTAGAAAAATTTGTGACTCACGATCATAAATTTCGAACAGATAGTTCAGATAGCGGAAGGTATCCAGAGAGTCATTCATAACATGCCGGTGACGGGCCTTTGGAGAAAGCTGAAGAAATTTCTCTTTTTCTTCCCGGGAACTCATCATTTCCCCTATCAAGGGCGCGGTAAACTCATCTCTAGAGAAGGGTTGGGGTACTCCGACAGCACGGAGACTATCAAAGCAGAACCCTGTCAGGTTCATACGATAGGCTGGGGTCCCGCTAGGGCCACCGTAGGAAAGATTGACTGACAGAGTTGAAGAAGAACCCTTAGTAAGCACATTCGAGATAGGAGTAAAGAACAGCTGCGGAAGGGCTTTAGGCGGCAACCCAGCAGGTGAGTCCATAGCGGAAAGCGTGATCACTACATCAGGAATACAGTGAGAAATTGGAGAATCAGGAGCGTTAGCTGTAGGAAGAGGACATGCCATCGGTAGAACCTCCGCCTCAGTAGAATAGGTAGTAGCTGACGCCTCAGTGGTCTTCACCGGCTGAGAGGTACTCGCCTTAGACGAAACGACAGATATAGAAGCAGTCGCCGCATCAACAGAAGATACCCCGGTAGCCTGTTCACTTGTGTCCACTCGAAGTTTTTTCCGACGCAAGGAAGAAGCATGGCAAAGGTCTGGTTTAGCATCCATATCCTCGTCGTCACTATCAATCACCCTTGTCGCGGTTCGACCGGAGTTTGTTCCCTTGCGACGATCTGGTAGCCAATTCTCGACGAAACGAGAAGCTCGGGCAGAGCTGCCGAGCCTTCGCCCTCCTCGGGCAACCGTCTTGGTTCTCCTCCTCGGAGGCCTAACGCTTTGGCGATTGGAGCTTTCGGCAGGAGGAGAGGCTGGTAAAGTTTGGAGTGGCGTTACATTCAAAGGAGCGCCAGCATCACCTAGAGATCGACCGTTAGCATCTTCTGTAAAATAAACGTGTTAAGACAAATGCAAAAGAGAACGCAAAAAGAGGCAGACTCACCCATAACGCACTCCTCCAGAGGCTTGAACAAAGCAAAGTCACGGATATGATAGCAGGTATCCTCATCCAACAAAGCGTTAGCCTGCTCTAGCTCAGCTCTGGTCAGTATCGCGGGATTCGTCCAAAGGGGGCCTATGAGCTCCTGGTTGAAATTAATGCGCCACAAACGGGACGGTAGCTTGAGAAAGAAGAAACTACTTTTCCAATCAACCACACCCTTCTTAAAGCCGCGAAACCGCTGCCAGAACGACTGCACGAACGCGTCATCCCATCGAGGAGTGATTTCAATTAAACAATTATGACAATTCATACTAAAGAATTTGCGAAATAAATTGAGAGATGGGGTGAAAATGTTCTTCAACTCGCAAGCGCGAAGAAAAGCATAAACCGCACACCAGGAAGAAGGAGTTATCTGGGCAGGATTAAGGTTGTACTCCCACAGCAGCGTTAGTATTGATTCATGAACGAGAAAGCGGAAACCATAAAGGAACATCTTAAAATAAAGTAGCCTACAGAAACCCCACGCCGGATTATGAAGCCGCTTATGACTTTCAGGAATAAAAGGTTCATATCCGGGAGGAAAGGTAATACCGTGTTCCTCCAGTTCGGCCTTTAGAACCACATCGCATGTAAAAATACTGGGTGATTGTGCGACCTCTGGATCCATGGGTTTCCAGATAACCTAGCGAGGCCTATTCCTAACCATAATAAACCAGCAAATAGGAAATCTGAGAGGATTAAAGTGGTACCTTAGAAGGGAAGACCTACGGGTGAATCGGCGGACGACGGTAGGCGACTAGAAGGTTATTCGGGGAAGAAGATGAAGGAAGACGAAGGGAAAAATTTAAAGCAAGGGCAAAAGTTTTGGAAAGAGAAAATGGTCCTTCTTAAAGGATTAAAATGCCACCGCATTAATTGAGCCACCAATCATGCTGAGACGCGTGTAAAAAGAAGTTGGCCACGTGGAAACGCATTAAAGGAATTTGAAAAGAGAAGTTATTCGTCGTGATTCCCCAAAGGGTGACAAAGTTGACCCAGTCAAAATAACCGCGAAGCGGTTGCCCGATAAGGCTAACCCCTCGCGTTAGCTATCAACAAGACCAACATGTTGACGGAAAGAAAATCACAAAAAGGAAAGATAGAAAGCATCAGTTTATTCATAAGATGCCAAAAGGCATGTACAATATGCCTAACGTAAGGGCATTAATCATCATCGGGCCAATAAATGCCATAGTGATAAACCCCATCGTCATCCAGGAAGGGCATCTTCTCGTCAGCAGACGGAGAGGGTTCATCCACCCCCCTCCCTAAACAGGGGCCTGACGGGCGACTTTCCCTTGGCGCCCGATCCTACCGATCCAGCATCAGCGTCATAGAGGAAAGCGTTTGCTACCCTCTCGGGTAGTGGAGCTAGAAGAATCCAAAGCCGCGACGGACACCTTGGAAGTCTTCTCTCTTTGCCTCTTGCGGCCCTTTCGACGGACCGGAGGCCTCCATGGTGGCGACGGAGGAGGGTGATCTGAGTCCGGCGAAGTCGGAGGGGTTGGCAAGGAGTCACGATCCGCGGTACTCAAAAAATAAAAATCTGCCATGTGACCTGCAAAAAAGTAAAAGAGAAAGAGGAGGATGAAGATGAACAGGAAAAGGGGAAAGCAACTCCCTTAAATAGCCAAGGAAGCGCTCCGATCCTCGCGCATGCCCCTGAAAAACAATTAAGGCGCCTGGGAAAGTAACCGTAATTGCAGAATCTGATCCGGCACAGGCATACCCGCTCATTAAATGCGCCAATCAAAAGGCACCAAATACCCGCCCAACCACCTACCCCTGGGAAAGCGGCTCAGGAAAACAGTTGAGGCAGAACATTCATTGCCGGTTCCCGGAACATAACCACTACAATGCTATGTCCCGAGGAAGACTCATTTTCAGTTGGGCTCATAACGAATACCTCCAACTAACGCATCAAGAAATCAAACAAGGGAAGAGAAGACTTGATGATAGAAACAACCATTTATTTATGGCCTGAGCAGCCTTAGTGTCTAGATATGTACAAGAAAGCATAAGAAAAAGAAACAAGAGGAAGCGAAGATAGCGGTCAAGCGTGAGACCCAGCATCATCCTCCCCTGGCACGACGAGAACTTCCCTCAAGGCATCAGCAACGGCGGTCAGTTCGGCAGAACAGGCCCTCATACCCTTCAAGCAGCAGGCCAGTAAGTCCTTCCTCTGCTGCAGCATAGAAGCAACCACCTCAATGCGGGAAGTGGTGGTAGCGAGCTTCGCCAAGCTCTCCAAAGGATTGAAATCCTCTAGGGACATCCCCAGTTGCCTCGACAGAATGGGGGTCGACATTCCTTGTAGCTCCAGGACATCTTCCGCAGTCTTGGTGATCATTCTCTCTAGGAAGCCGATGTCACCTTCAGTAAGGTTCTTCAGGGTTAGAGCTTTGGAGATCAGGAAATTCCTGGTCAGCTCATCCATGGTGAAATATGAAAACAAAGGACGAAAAGATGTGAGAAAACTTACACGAAGGAAAACTTCAATTTATAGACTCTGGACAGCTACGGTCAGGGCAAGCCTACCTCCTGACAAAGAGTCGCTCCGGTATATGAAAGACCAACACGCTCGAAGAAGGGGCGTTAGCCCTTGGTAAACACTCGGGTTCAATTTCAGTTGGGCTTATGATAACAATCCGCCTAACAGCAAGGGCATTTTCGCCTCTTACCCCGTATGGAAAGAAAATGATCACTGTTCCTACCGCTGCGGTAGGTCGAGGCAATAGTCTCCCCCAGGAGACTGACACCCGGAGGGTTGACGTCACATAGGAGGCCCCCACACGGAACTTCTAGATGACCAGAGGAGCTATCTCACCGGATTGAAAACCACGCGTTGGGAGGAACGCACTAGCCGTTACCTTGCCTGGGTAACAACTACCCCCACACCTACCTCCATGACCACATATCATAACATGGGCAAACCATAACCCCCTGACGGGAACGGTTGCCCCCTAATAATCCCACTCGCGCAGAAATGCTCATTTCAGCTATAAATACCTCCACCACGAAGGAGGAAGGTAAGCAGAATTTACTGGCCCAAGCTCTGCCAATTTTACCACAAATACTAACTTAAGCATCGGAGTGTTTCCGCCAGAGACCCCCTCCGGTGTCTTGCAGGTACAATGGACCACCGTGGATCCTGAACTGAAGAAGGCCTTTCCCCTTCTACCCTTCGGCAGTAGACAAATTCTTATCACCCATTTCCTACACACGAAATCATCACTGCCAACTACCAATCACCGCCTCACCACTACAGCCGACTAACGCCCTCACCCCCCTCAATCTCGGTCGTCTGTATCTCCCTCTAGACGGCTACCCAAATGCAAGAAACAGTAATTTTTACTAACACCCATTCATCATCATTTCTCATCTCTTAATTTCTTTAAAAAAATTGTTGTGGTTACTTGCTATTTCTTGATTTGTTGTCGTTTTGTTGTTGGGCTTGCGTTTGATTTACAGGTTTGGCTTGAATTGGAAAGAGAGGAAGTTGGGCATTTTGAGTTTAATTTCTGTTGATTTGGGGCTTGATTTGGGTTATTTGTTGTACGGGTTTATTTTGGTTTGTCTGTACGGGTCTGGTTCTATTTCGGTCGATGATGTAGCAATCGGCAACGGTGCCTGGATTTTGCATGTTGGTGGCCGGAGACAGAAGTCATGGAAGAAGAAGATGAGATGTATTTTTAATTTTTAGGTTAAATGTTCGGTGTAGGTTGGGATAAAAAAGAGAGAGTGGGTTGTTGTATTGTTTTAATTTTGAGTTTGGACAGTGGGTCGGCCCATGTACAGGAAAGAAGGGAAGCTTGGCGCTAGGCGCCAAGCGTGTGAGACGCTGGGCTGAGCAGCCCAGCGTGGAGAGGGGAATAATGGGCCAGCGTTGTGTGCCCGGCCCAAGCGAGAGAGATTCTGGGCTGTCTGCCCAGCCCAGCGCGGAAAGAGAAGGAAAAGGGCCAGCCCAGCTAGGTTGGCCTGTTGGTGGGTCGGGCCCAACATTTTCGGCCCGTTTTTTTATTTAATTATTTTATTTTTTATTTTTTTATTTTAATAATTTTTATTTGCATGGTTGTACTATTTATTTATTTCCGGACTTGCACCGTTTGTTTATTTATTTGCATGCTTGTTTATTTTCGTACATTATGCCCGATAATTATCCTGCACGCGTAAAAACAATCATTAGCGCTCGCATACAAAAAGTGTCAAACGTTTATCCGCTTGTGCCAATAATTCTGATAAAAAGGTATAGCTGCCCGATACCCTTCCCAAGTAAACATTTCTTTCCTTTTATTTATTCACGCTTTTTGCGCATATACACCCGTATGCATTAATATACAAAAATCTCCAAAGATTAATCCGTTGGGCATGATCACATAAATTAGGACTTTTATATTTCAAAGCACGATTAAAACACCTCTTTGTCCGATAACCTTTAGGATGTGACTCGGGTTCCTAACACCTTCCCGAGTCCATAAATCGACCCCGAACCGCTGTTTTCGGGTTTATACCCACTTTGCCTTAGCTTTTATTTTTTATATGCATGACAAATAGTTTCCCTAAACCTAGAAACAAATTAGGGTGGAGACTTCATTGCATCATGTGAGATGGGTCCGATTTCATCTCACATCTCGTCCCAAATGCGCGTCGCATCAGGATGAAACCCAAAAAGGGGATGCGACAAAGGCATAAATTCCGCACCAAGAGGAAGGGGTTATCTGAGTCGGGTTGACATCATTCTGACTCAGCAACTTCTTTACAGACTCATGAATGGGAAAGCGAAAACCATAAAGGAACATCTTAAAATAGACCATCCTGTCACTCTTGGACAAGGGGTCATGGAGTCGTTGACCCGCCTCAGGAACCTTAACGGAAAAACCGGGAGGAAAAGAAATACCATGCTCCTTTAACTCGGCTTTCAAGACCATTTCACAAGTAAAGATACTGGGCGTTCTCTCGATTTTTGGATCCATAGGCATCTGAAGACCCCTAGGATATCTAGTCATGTGCATAATGAACCAACGAAAAGAAAATCTGAGGAAGATGGAGCAAAAATACCTGGAATAAGAAGGTAGTATGTAGGCCGCCGGCGCCGGTGAGCGGTGGAAGAAAGTTTCTTCGAATAGAGGAAGAAGCAAAAGAGAGAGAATGATGAGAGAGAATTTCAAAGCGCGAGCAAAAGTGTTAAAAGAAAACAGTGGTTCCCTTTTAAAGGTTGACCTGAGTGCCCAACAGCCTGTGAAAATGAGACGCGTGCAAACAGAAAGTGACACGTGGAAAAACCGCATAAGGATATTTATGACTAAGCATTTATATTCTCAGAGAAAAACAGCCACTGATTAGAGGCTGGCAGAACGGTCACATCAAACGGCAGCTCGCTTCTCAGCAATAACTACCTGAGGGCAGAAGGAGTTAACGCAGAAAGGCGACTGAGGAAAGGAGGAAAATAAAAACCGTAATTTTATTCCATAAAGGCCGTACGACATCTACAAAAAGGCGCAATATGCAAGATTAATCATCATCAGGCCAATAGGAAGGCTAGTACCAGTATTCCTCATCCGAGGACGGAAACTCCTCAGCAATAGGCAGAAAAGGTTCTTCAGTGTGCTTCGTCTAACCCAGTTTTAGTGAACTTGGCTCTCCTTTGACAGTAGGGGCCACGATGTCAGCACCGATACCGTTGGTCGAACCCCTCTCCATAGAGTGGCTGACGTGAGGAAACAGAACGTCACCTTTCTGAACAGGTGGGACATAAACGAGATGAGACGGGTCGACCGTCTTCGAAGTCCTTCTTTTCCTCGACCTCTTGCGACTTTTACGGCGAGGAAGTCGCCTCTTCAAGCATGAGGGCGAAGGAGGATTGTCAGAATCCGGTGAGGTTGGAGGAGTTGGGGGAGTGTCGCGTTCCGCAAGGTCTAAAGAATATGAATCGGCCATGAAACTGCAAATGATTCAAACAAGAAAACATGAGGAAAGAGATGAATAGAAAAAGGGAGAGAAAATCCCATTAAATAGCTGGAGAGGAGGTGCTTTTCCATCTTCCCGCATAATTTTTGAAGAAATTGGTGCGTTTCGAAAACGGGTTAAATTAAATCACATAACTGAATCCTGTGATCACGCCTATTGGAAGTTCTCCCTGATCGATAGGCACCGAAAAACCACTCAATCAGTTGATACTGAAGAAGCGGCGCGAAATTAATGTAGAACGGTTCGCGAGGATAACTGTTACCAAAGTCTAACCGAAGATAGGCTCGTTTTCAGTTGGGTTGATGTGGCAACCAACCGAAATCTCAACTGACACATGGCAAAAAGAAATGGCGACTCCAATAACGAAAAATATTTTATTTATTCATCTATGGCCTAACGGCCTGAGCATGCATTTATACAAGGAAAAGGAAAGGTAGAACGACGACGGTTGACAGTCAAGCCTGGGACCCAGCATCATCGTCCTCTAGCAGAGTAGGGACCTCCCTTAGAGCGTCCGCCACAGAGGTCAACTCGGCAGAAGAAATCCTCATGCCTTTCAAGTAGCAGTTCAGCAGATCCTTCCTGTGCTGCAACATAGTGATCACCACCTCGGTGTGGGAGACAGCAGTAGCCAACTTGGACACACACTCTAGAGGACTGAAATCCTCCAGAGAAGCTGCACTAAGCCTGGACCGAAGGGGAGTCAGCATCCCTTGAAGTTTCAGAACGTCCTCGGATGTCTTGATTAGTATGTTTTCAAGAAAGCCAACGTCATCATCGTTAAGGTTCTTTAGGGTGTGGGTTTTGGAGATCAGAAAATTCTTGGTAAGGCTATCCATGATGCAAATTTGAAGAAGAAATGCTAAAAAGATGTGTAAATAGTGCAAGGAAGATTTGAATTTATAAGCCTCAAGAAAATGCGATAAAAGTCGTGCTTCTCGAAGACCGAGCCACCCGATATCGCACGAGTTGACTGGTACAATCTGAACGGAAGCTGAAATGATAGCCCTTGGTAAACACTCGGGCTCATTTTTAGTTGGGCTTATGATAACAATTAAGGCTACCTCTAGGGTCTTATCGTCCTTGTATCATTGCAAAGGTCGGAATCCTACCGCACCAACCGAGGGTCAGCCGAGGAAGGTTAACACCCCTTAGCCAGCAAGGAGCTCTGGGATGGTCGACATCAGCGCGAGGGGAGGGGGATCTCACGTGTCATCCGTCTGCACGCACGGCGCTATCCCATCCCAGGACAGCCATAACGTCACTTCAAGTTGTCGCCCATGACGTCACCCGGAATATCGTCCCTGACGTTGGAGGCATTATTTTCCCCAGATAACTCCCTCACACGGCCTATAAATACCCCACCATTCAAAACGCAAGGTGAGCCTAAGATCGCTACTAGAACCTCTGCTATTTTGAACCGCCTCACTAACTTAGGCATCAGAGTGTTTACACCGGAGCTCCCCCTTCGGCGCTTTGCAGGTATATTCAGCGGAAACTATAGTGACTCTAATCGACCCCACCTCTACCTCCGACTCCCAGAACTTCGAATCTTATCAGGAGTAAAACACTGAGGAAAATAGGGTGAGTAAGAATAAGAATTAAAATAAGACATGGAAGAAAGAAATAAATAAAAAAATAAAAAAAATCTGGAACTGTCAAGGGAACGAATTAACACCAGTCCCCGGCAACGGCGCCAATTTGATCACGTGCTCGTCGAGGGCACGATCAAATAATTACAACTTATCACATGCAACAAAAAAGGATTGAAGACAGTGGCAAGAGGTTTGATCCACAAAGAATGGTGAAGACATACACTAGACAAGACCAGATATAAAATGAAACAATAAAAGAAACAATGGGGGGGGGGGGGGGGATTTGGTTGGTTAATCTAGTTAACCAAGATAGAGATGGTTGTTAACAAGACAATTAATAAAAATAGAAATCAAGGGCATGGAAGTAAAACACAATCAGGGGCAAGACATGCAAACAGAAATCAAGGGCACGACATGCAAACAGAAATCAAATAAAGAAATAAAGTCAGAAGAGAATAAATTAAAAGCAATAAAATCAGAAGAGAAGAAATCTTAGCAAAGGACATTCTCGGGTTGCGTCGAGGGCATGAAAATCATCGGCGCAGAAATATTCTATTCCTATGTCATAGACATGCTATAGGGATCGCGTTTCCACACCGCATCCCCTACTTACCTTCTTAGATAAAAGCCACCCCCCGTTTCCACATATGAGGTGGCCTTGACGTTCCGCCATCCTCCCAGGCACGAATGCGGGGAGGCACTACTCAGAACGCCCATGAAGGGGAGGCAAGACAGATCTAGGGTGTGATAGCTCAGCTTTTCAGACTCGTATCACATACCCTAAATGAACGTTTACCCCTAGACAGAGGCCTCTCTCGCTGCCTCCACTAGGTGTCTACTCTAACTCAAGGATTCACGTCAGTTATAACCAAGAGAATGACAGTAATCATATAGGTCTAGATATTAGTTGGCCAGACTACTAATCTTGCCCTAGACGAATTAACAAGAAACCAACAAACAATCGAATACAACAATAAGAATATATTAAACACATTTAGGCCTCTTAACTACCCATGCAACCCTCAAAATACCTCTTCTAAGAAGGGAGAATCTAGCTACTCATATCACAAAACAAATAAACAAAATAGGAAAATAAAGATTGCATAAAAGAAGAACAAGAAGAATAAAACTATTAAAATGTTACCGGCCAGAGCAAAGCTCCGGTTAAGTTCAATGGCTGCTGGAAATGGATGCCTCAGCCACCACCCAAAAGAGGGAGGAGAGAAAAGTAGGCGACTCCCAAAAGAAGAAAGTGGAAAAATATTTACAAGATGTCTAAAACTCTAAAACTAGAGGTTTATATAGTGTCCAGCCCACAAGAGGACAAATTCCAGCTAAGGGATTACAAAAAGACAAATTCCAGCAAAGGGGAGAGAGTGACAGCACATGGAGCGTGCTGGAATATTCTAGAATGCTAGAGGACGGAGGATGTGTGGACTCCGAATCAGAAGCCATGATCCTTCCGATCTTCCAAGAAAGACAAAGCTTGGCTATTAAGGACGCTCACTTAATAAACCAAAGCTCTCAATGAAAGCACCAGTTTGATAAGATTCGAACTTCTGAGGAATCGAGGGTGAGGATTATGGCCGCTCGGAGTTACTGTAGTCGCCGTCGGGTATACCTGCAAAGCGCTGGAGGGGGGGCTCCGGCGTAGACACTCTGATGCTTAAGTT
This sequence comes from Viola odorata, assembly GCA_963691705.1. NCBI lineage: Eukaryota > Viridiplantae > Streptophyta > Magnoliopsida > Malpighiales > Violaceae > Viola > Viola odorata. The sequence continues at coordinate 43,391,726 of OY829544.1, forward strand.
AGTAAGGTTGTTCCAAAGTGGCAGAGGTTCGAGTAGCGATCTTAGGCTTACATCTCAACTTGAATGAGGGGGTATTTATAGACGCCGAGGAGGGCGTTACCTCTATGGGGTAGGCGTTATCTAGGAAAGATAACGCTTAGAATGACGTCATGGCTAACCTGGGATGGGATAACGCCGTGCTTGTGGGTTGATGACGCGTGAGACCCCCCTCCCCCCCGCTGATGTCGACCATCCCAGGGTTCCTCACTGGATAAGGGGCAGCAACCTTGGCGGCAGACACCCGATAGGGGCTACAGTGTTCCGGCCTTAACGCTGAGATAGGGACGGAAATACCCCTGAAATTGTCTCAATTGTTATCACAGGGAAACTGAACGGCATGGGCAAGACACAAATGCTCATCCGAGAATATGTCTCTGATGGGTACAAGCGAATCATCTGGTTGAATTGGAAGTCTACTCAAATGATTAGCCACAGAGTTTTCTGATCCCTTTTTATCCCTGATCAAGATGTCGAACTCTTGAAGTAACAAGATCCAGCGGATGAGACGAGGCTTTGCATCTGCCTTTTTCAACAAACATTTTAGGGCAGAGTGGTTTGAATAGACGATTACATGCATGCCCAAGAGATATTGTCTGAACTTATCTAGGGCATAAACAATTGCAAGGAGTTCCTTCTCCGTGGTAGTGTAATTTGGTTAAGCTGGGTTAAGCAACTTAGACGCATAATAAATGACATAAGTCTCTGAGTCTTTATTCTGGCCTAGAACAACGCCGAGAGCTTGATTACTTGCATTACACATGATCTCGAAAGGTAAAGACCAATCGGGGGCACGAATGATAGGAGTTAAGATAAGCCTGCTCTTAAGAGTGTCGAAGGCAACCTGACAACTCTCATCAAACTCAAAAGCAACATCTTTTTGGAGTAGACGACACATGGGTTGAGCGATTTTAGAGAAATCCTTGATGAACCTTCTATAAAAGCCAGCATGCCCTAGAAAAGACCGCACACCGCGAACACTAGCGGGGTAGGGTAAGGACTCAATTACTTCAATCTTGGCCTTGTCCACTTCAATTCCCTTGCTAGAGATGATATGGCCTAGAACGAGACCTCGATCGACCATGAAGTGGCATTTCTCAAAGTTCAAGATGAGATTGGTCTCGATGCATCGCTCTAAATACTTTTTCAATTTACACAGGCATTCCGAAAAGGAGTTGCTATAAACTGTGAAGTCGTCCATGAAGACCTCAATACCATCTTCAACTAATTCAGAAAAGATGCTCACCATACAGCGTTGAAAGGTAGCAGGGCATTACAGAGGCCGAAGGGCATATATCTGTAGGCGAAGGTGTCATAAGGGCACGTGAAAGTAGTCTTTTCTTGGTCTTCGGGGGAAACTGGGATTTGATGGAAACCCAAGAATCCATCCAGGCAACAGTAGTGAGTCTTGCCCGCGAGATGCTCCAACATCTAGTGTATGAAAGGAAGAGGGAAGTGATCCTTTCTGGTAGCAGCATTCAAACGGTGATAATCAATACAAACTCGCCACCCATTCTGAATCCAGGTGGGAATAGATTCACCGTCTTGTCCAATAGTAATGGTGATACCCATTTTCTTGGGCACGACTTGTATCGGACTAACCCACGGGCTGTCCGAGATGGGGTAGATAACGCCCGCATCTAGCAACTTCAACACCTCTTTTTTCACCACCTCCATCATAGGTGGATTCAATCTGCGTTGTGGCTGGCGTATTGTCTTGCTGGTGTCTTCCAAATGAATTCGGTGTGTACATAAGGCTGGCGACAAGCCCTTGATGTCGATGATAGTCCAGCCTATGGCTTGTCTAAATTCTTTCAACAAGGAAATTAGCTCAACCTCTTCAGAAGCATTGAGTTTGTTAGAGATGATGACGGGAAGAGAGTCATTAACGCCGAGATAAGCATATTTGAGGTGAGAGGGCAGTGGTTTCAGTTCGAGGGCAGGAGCCTGCTCAAGAGATGGAGACAGCTTAACATGGTCTGAACAGATGGGGGATACGACCAGAGGGTCATATGGGACAATGGCGTACTCTTCTAGGGTCGTGACAACAGAATGCAGCTTAGAAGGAGTGACAAGTTTCGAGGCCAAGACATCCAATAGAGGTGGCGTGAGACTCCTATCAAGGGAAAATTGCAAGGGATCAGTAGAATCTAATTCAGCAATTGTATCAACAAAGGGGTCAATCAAATCAACATAATTAACACTAGAAAATTCAGAAGGATATCGCATGGACTCCAGCATGTTGAACTTGATAATTTCCCCATCAAATTCAAGGGAGATGGTGGCCTCGTGGACATCAATCTTGGCTCTGGTAGTGGCTAGAAATGGTCATCCTAGAAGTACATCCAAAGACTTGGTTAAGTCTTCGTTTTCCATGGCGATGACATAGAAGTCTGCTGGAAATAGAAATTCACCCACTTGGACCAAAACATCTTCGATAATACCCTCGGGGTAGACAATAGAATGATCGGCAAGTTGAATAGCAAGTCTGGTGGTTTTCAGAGGTTCGAGCCCAAGACTGTTGTAGATAGTTAAGGGCATGACATTAATGTCTGCTCCTAAATCACACATCGCTTTACCAATATGGACGGTGCCAATCTTGCAGGGAATAATGAACATCCCTTGATCTTTGCACTTGGGAGGAATCTTCTGCTGTATGTGGGTAGAAACATTGATCCCCACGCTTATCTTGTTGACGCCGGCTAATTTGATTTTGATTTCCCTTTTCTTTTAATTCCTACACATGCCATACCATACCAGGTCGCCATTAATCTTGGTTTTTTTTTATTTGGAACCAAGAGTTTTGTGCCTTGATTTGGTAGTGCCGCTGCTATGCTCCTACTACAGTTTATTAATTTTTTGTGTTTTTTTGTTTTGTTTTACAGGATACCGTAAGCAGAAGTATCCTTTTCCTCTCTTTTTTTCTTTTTGTAATTTTGTGCCTTCGACCTTGTGATTATATGGCAGTAATTCTTTCTTTTGCTTGCTGCAGGGACTCTAACAGAAGAGCAATCAAGCGTTCCCTTTCTTACGACTCTGAACTGGACAAAAGAGTATCCATGTCCCATTTTTTCTTTTGATTTTTCTTGACAATGGGCCTTTGATTTTGTACTAATCCATTTTTTTCTTGCTGCAGGAACGTTGAATATATTCTCTTCTTCCTAGTTATCGCACCGACATACAGAGGGGAGAAGGTAACTCTCTAATTCATTATTTCTGCATGGCTTTCTTGCTTCTTCCGCATATGTGTATGCTTAAGGCCAAATTGCTTTCCTTCTCTGCCATGATCTTTTAATTCCCATTGGACAATCACATGGTGTACTTTTGCTCTCGTGGCTTATGTGATAGGCCTTCTTTAATTTCTGGAAAGTCTATCACTATGTCATAATTATCATTTATTTATTTTTTTGAGCTAGACGAAAAGCATCTGGACTTGATGATTTTTTTTTATAATTCTTTCTCTTGATCAATCACCTTGGTAATTTAGTCGAGTCAATCTTTGTTGTTTTGATCTCGGTACTTCACCCTCATTATGCAGAACTGTTTGTTCGGATAGTTGTCTTTATTTTGCAGAGCGAAACCATACCCGGATCCAATCTTCACTTGTCGTGGTCATTTAATCCTCAGACATACCAGGTACGATCAATTTTTTTCAGTCGTACCATGCTGATGATATTTATTCGTATTGCATGTACTGTTTTATGCATGTGATTGTTTTTTTCTTCATGCCATGCACATACTCTTTTTCTTTAATATTTTCGTGCTTGACATACTTTAATAAATCACCATGCTGTATATTTTTTTTCCAGATGACGTCATCCTCATCACGATCCGCTGGTGTCACTCTGTTGCAACCTCTTGATATGGACTGGATTGGCGAGAGCTCAGGTTAAGGGCAAAAATATACGATTCCTTTATTTCCCAAAAACTGAAGTGAAGCATCATTCGCAATCCGGAGGGAAAGGAGTACTAAAGCTCACCATAGTGAGTCGGTCAATGGAGGATCCCAATATAAATCTCATCGAGGGTCTTGATCAGTGCTTTTTAAGCAATGTATCTAACCTAATTGATGTAGAATCTTCAAGATGTTGCTCCACCAGTTCCAAGATTAACCTCATCGAAGGTCTAGGTCAGTCCTTTTTAAGTACTGTATCTGTCCTAATTGATGTAGAAGCTTCAGGATTTCGCTTCACCTTGCTTATTCCTTCCTTTTGCAACATTGAAGACTATATTCCGCATCCCGAGATTTACCGAGAGGATCAAGGCGAAGTGTTGTAGATGGGGATCGCCACTTGTCGCTCAAGAAGAGATCACTTATCTTCAAGGCCTTCGGGAGTGCTTGCTTCGGACTTTGAAGCGTCTTCGAAACAAAGGCTTTGGGCTTAGAGGCTTCTTCGGAATAAAAGCTTCGGACTCATAGGCGTCATCGGAACAATAACCTTCAGACTCAGAGGCGTCTTCAGAATAATAGGCTTCGGACTCAAATGCGTCTTCAGAACAAAAGCTTCAGGCTTATAGGCGTCTTCTATTCTTCAGGAGGTCATCAAGGATATATTTATGTCTGAGTCCATTGAAGTTAAAGGTTGGGGACTTTCTGACTCGAGTTGACTCTTACCTCACAAGGAGAGAGAAAGGCACGAGTCATTTTCCCTCACTCGAGCAAGTGGATAAGCTAAAGTTGAAGCATGACACCTCTCAGATATAGAGTTCTTCCTTTCAGGATGCTTTATTGAGTTCAAAAGCAGAGGTGTAAGACTTGGAATTAAAGTTCAGCTAGTTGCAAGATGATCTTCAAGGCACTGATGAGAACATCCGGAAGCTTTCCGCAAAACAGGAAAAATAGAAAAGGAAAGAGATCATCACTACAGCTGAAGTTGAAGCGATTGATCATGAGAGAGAAGAGCTTAGGCGTACTCTCCTTCAGATGGCAGACTTGGAAGATATAGTGACAACTTTAGCGTAGTCTTTTTTTCTAGCGGATACTTTTCCCAAGTATGGAATGAACACTTGTCTTGTCTTATCTCATTCCTTTTTGCTTGAACTGACATGACGATGATTCATCCAATTGTGGCAAAGAACTTTTACTTTTCCTTGACTGATTAGCTCCAAGAACATATCATTTTGTTCATATATTTAGTCGTACACAGTTTATACTCTTGCGGGCTAGGTGTGTTACAATGACTTTACTTTCTTTTTGTCGTACACAGTTTATACTCTTGCGGGCCAGGAGTATTACCATAACCTTTTTTTTTTATTTTAGCCCGTGTTGCTACCCGATTTTTGACTTTTCGTCACTTTACATATTTTATTGCTTGTCACACTAATAGCTCGTCTACGTCAAATTTCAGTCGATTTTTGATCGTTGGTTGTTTGTTTAATATTTCGCGTCATTTCATGCCTTTTTAGATTTTTTGTATTTTCGACTGTCTTTTCGCTCGAACTTCTATCGGTCCCGAGTAAGTTCCTTCGGACCATTGATCGAGCGCGTAATCTCTTTAGTTGATAATTACCTACTTTTTTTCTCTTCCACGCCATCTCGTTTGGTTTCGTTCAATTTTTTCCGTAATGGCATTTATTTTACGTCTGAACTTTTGACATTTCCGAAAGAGAAAATTAGTACGTTAAGCCAAACTTTTTATTTTCTTACTGTCTACTATTTATTTTGTCTCATTTTTCTGCACATTTTAGTCCTTTCGGTTCGGGCTTTTATTAGTTTCAAATGAGTTCGCTCGTACCGGTAACTCGAACCAATTAAATAAACACTAAACATTTTCTCCTTCATATCTCATCTCAACCATTGATCAAACTTTTGACTCTTCCTTATGCCCATCCAACGGCTCCCTCACCTTTTTTTTTCAACCCTTACCATCACCATTAATGCCCTCAAAATATCTCTGCCACACCACCACTACCGTTCGTCATCACCTGCCCGACCAAAGCTTCATCATCACAAACCTCCCATTGTCGAACTGCGTGAGTGTCGTGCTGACCTTACTCGGGAAAGATCTAAAGGAAAAGCCCCGGTCGAAGCTTTGGAGGCTGAGCTGGTGGCTGAGAGAAAGAAGAACTCATTCTTTCTTGAGGAGGTATCATCCCGCGATGCCGACCTGTCAAAAGCTTTCAAGAAAGTGACATGGTGGAAGAAGAAGACTGAACATACCTTTGTCGCCAGGGTGACAGATCAGCACCACAGTAGGGCCACTGATCCTGCTGAGGTCACCAGGTATTCCTCCGCGAGGATGAAAGAGATTGATGAGAGCCAAGAAGGTTTCCTCTCCTCCGAAGAGGAGTGACAAGTCCGCGCCTGGAGGAAGCCTATTCGATGCCGCTTGATTGGTGGCATCGCTTCTCTGCTTACGCCCTTGTTGTATTATTTTTTCATTTGGACTTTGTCATCGCCTCTTTGCTTGTAATAATTTTCATACCTTACAATCTTGACCGAATAATGTGTGTTTCTTGACGATGTCGCTCTTTATCATATGCCGCTTCATTACTTTTTCTCGCGCCTTTTGCATGCCGTGCCATTACGGCTTGTCGCTCCTTTCCACCGGGTTTGACTGCGCCCTTTTCAGAGCATTTAATGCTCTGACTTTCTTTGTTTGATACGGAGAAGACAGTCATGATGCTCCGAGCCCACGTGTCATCAATGGGGAGCGCTAATGGGACTGGCGGACTGAACACGTCTTTTTGCTCCTCAAGAGTTGTTCCCGCTTCCCGCGCTTCACTGCCCTTGACACGTCACACGCCTCGATCGCTTGACCCGTCATCCCCTTTAGTTCCTAGGGTTTATATATAAAAAACCCCACGTGCTTTCTTCCTATCTTTTATTACCTCTCTCTTTTAAAGAAACGAAAAAGAAGGAAAACAATTCCTCTTCTTCCTCCTACAATCCGCCGCCGCCCGGGTGCTTCAATTTTCTTCTCACCACAGGTACCTTCCTTTCTATTCCTCTTTTACCTTGCTCATGGATCCTAATCGCCGTTATTCCCGCTCTGCTGGGGAGGGGGATGTTAATACCACTGTTTCCACCATTACCTCCACCGGCGTCCTTCGACGGCGCCTGCGGAGCTATAATGCCACCGTGGACCAGTTAGAGGGGTATTCCACTGAGGTTGCCCCGAAATCCCTTCGCCTTAATAGCGAATTACCCGGCAACAGTAGGGTTCTTTATGCCAAAATATTCCATTATGGTTTTCGGTTGCCTCTAGATCCTTTAGTTGCTAAATTACTCTCTAAATTTGATTTAAACGCTGCCCAACTGAGTCCAAATGCCTATTGTGGCATTTATGCCTTTATAGCCCTCTGTAGACATATAGGGAATGAATCTCCTTCCTTGTTGTTGCTCCGCTCCCTCTTTCAATTGTACCACCATAATAACGGCATCATAGCGATATCCCCCCGCTATGATGTTGAAGCTTTAAACCCTTTTACCTGGAAGCTGTTATTCCTTGAGTCTTCCATTGATGCTTGGAAAAAGGGATTCTTCATCATCAATCTGCCCCAGCCTTTGTGGCGGACCGGTTTTAATCTTGCCATCAGAGATGCCGCCTGGGGCGGTAGGCCAGAGTTAGGACCAGCTGACCAAGACTGGCTGAACAAGCTACTTAATCTGCCTGAGATCCCTAGTATTCGCACTCGCGAACTCGCATGCGGAGGCAACATCCAGGATTGCATTCAAAGTGAGCCTCACATCTCTGATCGCTGTTCCACGTCAATACTAACTCTAACATTCTTTTCTTATTTCTACAGATCCTCCCGCCGGGTGGAAGCCTGATTGTATCAAGAAAATGGAGAAGAGGGCTCAGCAGAAGAGAGAAAAAAGGGCTCTTTCCGCCACCTCGGTCGGCGCCGCTACTGATACTACGTGCGCGTCCACTTCTGCGCCTGAGTCTTCCTCTCTTCCCCAAGCGGAGGCTACTGCCACATCGACCACTATTCCAATTTCTTCCCCCGGCATTGCTCCTGCACAAGCGTCGCCTTCTCATCCTCCTCTTGCTAGGAAAAAGAAAAGAACTCTCCGCCTTCGCGTTATCGCTCCTACACGTCCTCCTGCTCAGGTGGTTTTCATAAATTTTTTCCACCCATGTATTTTTATTTGTTTCTTAATTCCCCTTTGTCTTTTGCGCGTAGGATACCGCTGCTGTTGCCTCTTCTTCCACTCCTTCACGCGACGGCATGGATTTGTCGGGTATTCTTGGTCCCAAGCAACCGCGTCTTAATGAAGACGTCCCTTCAGCGGACACCATTGTCGCTGGTCAGGATAAGCAGGACGGCATTGCCAATACCGGTCCCTTGACAGGCGACCAAGGTTCTGGCCCGGCAGGGAACGAGGTTACCTCTGCGCCGCTTCATTCCTCTTTTGCCGCATCATCTCCTCCTCCAGGCAATCCCTTGGACTTTCTAGAGGTTCTTGAAGAGGAGCACTTCCCAAACTTACCGGCCAGCGGCTTCAATATTGACGTTGGGCCGTCCAATCGTTCCCCTCCGTCCCCTCCGGATCTCTTCTTCGTTCCCACTGCGGCTCAGACAATCTTTCCCTTTCTTCCCCCAATAGAAACCCCGCGCATGGTGGCTGAGTTAAGCACTATACTCTCCAGCGGAGCCGCCACCCATCAAGTTGATTTGAGCAACATTCGCTAGCGCGGGTTCCCAGCGTTAGGAGGCGATAACTCCCTGGCGAAATCCGCCTTACTAGCAGGACATCTGTTGTCAGTTGAGAAGGAAGAGTGAGGCTTCCTCTCCGTTGCCGAGGGTGAATGATAATAATTTGTCTTCTGCCGAAGGATATATGGCGGAGCAGCTCCTCTCAGGCCAGTGTGCGCGACGGTCCACGGTACCTGCAATGCGCCGGAGGGGGTCTCCGGCGGAAACACTCCGATGCTTAAGTCAGTATGTGTACTGAATTTGGCAGAGTTTTGGCCAGTAAAGTATGCTTACCTGCCTCCTTTGTGGGGGAGGTATTTATAGAAGAAAGGGGCGTTCCTGCCCAAGTAAACGAGTATGTAGCTATCGCTAGCGTTAGGGTCTGTGGTTCGCCCTTATCGTGATACGCTACCTTGGCGGTAGGTGTGTAGGTAGGTATTGCCGCGGTAGGATACTGGCCGGAGCGTTAACCTTGACGCGTGGTTTCCTCTGGGGGTGAGATAACTCCTTGAGCCATCCACGAGGTCCATGAGAGGAGCCGGTAGGGCATCGTTAGCCCTCGTGGCGTTAGCCTTTGGGGAAGGTAGCAATCTTGTCCCTATCGTGGTGGTGCGAAACAGTAGCTATGTCTCTTCTCACCTGGTGATAGACGAAAATACCCTTTCTTTTAGGTGAATTGTTATCATAAGCCCAACTGAAAATGAGCCCGAGTGTTTACCAAGGGCTAACGTCCCTTCTCTTACAGAGAGTCCCTCTAAGTACGGGGGCGGTTTTGCCTCAGAAGATGGTCCTGACGGTTTTTTGTCAGAATCTATAAATCAGAGGTTTCTCTGTGCCAGTTTCTTCGCATTTTTCACGTTCTTTCTTTTCATATTCCGCCATGGATGAACTGACTCGCAATTTCCTGATCTCTAAAACTCTGACCCTGAAGAATCTTACTGAGGGTGATATCGGCTCCCTGGAGAGGATGATCACCAAGACCTCCGAGGATGTCCTGGAGTTGCAGGGGGTGCTAACCCCTATTTTGTCTAGGCAGCTGGGAATAACTCTGGAGGATTTTAGTCCCCTAGAGAGTTTGGCAAAACTGGCCACTGTTAGTGCTCACCTTGATGTGGTGGCCTCGATGCTGCAGCAGAGGAAAGATCTGCTGGCCTGCTGTCTAAAGGGCATGAGAGCTTGCTCTTCCGAACTGACTTCTGTCGCTGACGCTTTAAGGGAGGTTCCCGTTGTGCCAGGGGAAGATGATGCGGGGTCCAATATCTGACCACTGGCTTTGCTTCTTCTCGTTGTTTTTCTTATGTTTCTTGTACATATTTGAACGCTAAGACCACCTGGCCATAAATAAATAACTGTCTCTGCTTTTTCCCAAGTCTTCTCTTTTTTCTTGCTTGGTTGCTTGCTTTATTGGTTGGAAATATTTGTCATGAGCCCAACTGAAAATGGGTCTTCCTTGGGACATTGTATTGCAGTGGTCATGTTCCGGGAATTAGCAATGAATGATCTCTCTCGACTGTTACAGGGCCGTCTTTTCAGTGGCAGGTGGTTGGGCGGTTCTTTGGTGCCCTTTGATTGGTGCGTTCAATGAGCAGATGTGCCTGTGGCGGATCGGATTCTGCAATTGCAGTTATTTTTCCCAAGCGTCTTAATTGATTTTTCAGGGATCGAAGTGCTTACTCGGCTATATAAGGGGGTTTGGTTTCCTTTTCCTGTTCATCTTCATCCTTTTCCTTCTTTTTTTGCTTTTGCAGGTCACATGGCAGATTTTTATTTCTTGAGTTCCATGGATCGCGACTCCTTGCCAACTCCCCCGACTTCGCCGGACTCAGATCATCCCCCTCCTTCACCACCATGGAGGCCTCCGATCCGCCGACAGGGTCGTAAGAGGCAGGGGAAACGGACTTCCAAGACGCCCTTTGTGACTTTGGCTTCTTCTGGTTCTGCTATTCAAGAGGGTGGTAAACTTTTTTCTTCCCCTGATTGCTCGCTGAACGAGGATTTTCCCACCAGTGCTGGTGCGGGGTTGGCAGATTCGAGTGTCAAAGAAAAGTCATGCCCGTCAGGGTCCTGCCCAGAAAGGGAGGCAGACCAGCCCATCCCGAATGCTGACGGGAAGATGCCATTCCTTGATGATGATGGGGTTTATCACCATGGAATTTACTGGCCTGATGAGGATTAGCCATTTTGCATTGTACCCGCCTATTGGCGTTTTATGAATAAAATGATGCTTTCTGCCTTTCCTTTTTTGTCGTTATTTCTGTTAGCCTGCTGGTTCTTGGTGATAGCTAACGCAAGCGGTTGGCCTGACTGAGGCAATTGCTTCGCGGTTACTCTGACTGGGTAAACACTGTCGCCCTTTTGGGGAGTCTCGACAAATAACTTCTCTTTTTTCAAATTTCTTTAATGCGCTTCCATGTGGCCAACTTATTTTACACGCGTCTTTGCCCGATTGGTGACTCAATTAATGCGGTGGCATTTTTATCCTTTAAGAAGGGCCATTCTCCAATTTCTCAAAACTTTTGCCCTCACTTCGAATTTTCCTTTTTGTCTTCCTTCGTCTTCTTCTCCGAATACCTTTTCGGCTGCTCGTCACTGTCCGCCGATTTCTCTGCGATTCTTCTTCTTTAAGGTATCAATTCGTCCCTTCTCAGATTTCCGTTTTTGTTGGTTTGCTATGGCTAGGAATAGACCTCGCCAGATTATCTCTAGGCCCATGGATCCCGAGGTCGCCCAATCACCGAGCATTTTTACCTGCGATGTGGTTCTGAAAGCCGAATTGGAGGAACATGGTATTACCTTTCCTCCTGGGCATGAGCCTTCTATTCCCGGAAGTGATATGAGGCTTCATAATCCAGGGTGGGGCCACAGTAGGCTTCTTTATTTTAAAATGTTCCTTTATGGTTTCCGCTTTCCCGTTCATGAGTCGATACTAACTCTGCTGCGGGAGTATAGCCTTAATCCTGCCCAGATAACTCCTTCCTCTTGGTGTGCGGTTTATGCTTTTCTTCGCGCTTGCGAGTTGAAGAACATTTTTACCCCATCTATCAATTTGTTTCGCAAATTCTTTAGCATGATTTGCTACAATTGTTTAATCGAGATTACTCCCCGGTGGGATGATGCGCTCGTGCAGTCGTTTTGGCAACATTTTCATGGCTTCAAGAAGGGTGTAGCTGATTGGAAGAGCAGCTTCTTTGTTCTGGAGCTACCGTCACGTTTGTGGCGTATCAATTTCAATCAGGAACTGATAGGTCCCGTTTGGACAAATCCCGCGATTTTGTCCCGGACTGAGTTGGACCAGGATAACGCTTTGTTAGACGAGAATACTCACTACCGTATTCGTGCCTTTGCTCTGTTCAAGCCTTTGGAAGAGTGCGTTATGGGTGAGCCTATTTCTTTCCATATTTTCTTTACTTTGGTCCTCGCATGCTTTGTTTGCTATAAGAAGCTAACGGTTGATTCCCAGGTGACACTGGTACTCCTCTGAACGTAATGCCGCTTCAAACTTTACCGACCTCGCCTTCAGCCGAGGGCTCTAGTCGGGGTGGCATTCCTCCTCCGAGGAAGAGAACTAAGACGGTTGCCCGGGGAGGGCGGAAGCCCGTTAGCTCTGTGCGAACTTCTCGTTTTGTGGAAAATTGGCTACCGGAGCGCCGCAAGAGGACGGACTCCAGCCCTGTCGCAACGACGGTAATTACTAGCGATGATGAGGGTGCGGATGCTAAGTCAGACCTTTGCCACGCTTCTTCCCTTGCTGCTTCCCAGCGTCGGAAAAAACTTCGAGTGGCCACTAACGGACAAGCTACCGGGACATCTCCTGTGGATGTGGCAACTGTTTCTACGCCTGCTGTTTTGTCTGAGGCGGGCGCCTCTCAGCCAACGGGAGCCGCTGAGGCGTTGGAAAAAACTTGTTCTTCTGAGGGAGAGGGCCTACTGATGGAATGTCCTCCTCCCATATCTGACGCTCCCGATTCACCGATTGCTCATTGTATTCCTGACGTAGTGGTCACACCTCCTGTGGCGGATTCGACTGCTGAGCTACCGCCTAAGGTTACTCCGCAGCTGTTTTTTACTCCTTTCAAGAGTACTTTCTCTCAGGGCTCTTCTCCACCTCCCTCGATCAATCTTGCCTGTGGCGATCCTGACGGGGTCCCGGCCTACCGTATGAATCTTGCGGGGTTTTGCTTTGATGCCCTTCATGCTGTCGGGGTTCCTCAACCTTTTTCTCGAGATGAGTTTACTGCACCCTTGATAGGAGAGATGCTGAGTTCCAAAAAAGAGAAAGAGGAATTTCTTCAACTCCCTCCCTCGGCACGCTTTCGCCATGTTCTGAATGATTCTTTGGACTTCTTCCGTCATCTGAATTATCAATTCGAAATTCACGATCGCGAGTCACGTAATTTTTCCAGCGCATTGTGTGTTGCGAGGGTGCAGCTTGAAAAGGCGATGGAGCACTCTAGGTTGCTGACGCGTCTTTGTGAATCGTCCCAAATAGAATTGGACAGAGAAAAATCTATCAGGAAAGCTAAGGTAGAGGTTCTGGAGGCGGAATTGGCGCTAGAAAGGAAGAAAAATCTCTTTCTCCGCGAAGAGATACTTGCTCGAGATGAGGAGTCTGCTCGGGCGCCATTAAAGGAAGAGTTATGGAGGAAGAGGGTTCTGGGGGCCTTCGTTTCTGGATTTGCGGCCCGTTTCAAAGGTAACCCTTCGGATCCGGCCCAGGTAGCTGATTACATATCTATCGTGATGGGTGAGATTAGCAAAGGTGGCAACGGTTCTTCTGACCCTTCGAGGGAGAGAACCTAACGCTAGCGATGGTGCCTGGGCCTTTCCTTGTTTTTCTTGTTGTTGTCTCTTCTTTTGTTATTTCTTGAAAACCATTCGAACATTGTTTCTCTTGTAATAATGCTAACGCTTTGTATCCTTTGTCGTACTGTATGATTCATTGTGATATTACCGTTATTCCTTCTTTATCCTCTTTGTATCATCGCGCCGTTTGGCAAGGCCAACGCTGCTTTTTATGTTTTTTAATCAATCCCCCTGTCCCTCATTTAATGCGACTTGAAGGGTAATGATGAAAGAAGACACGTGTCCTTCCACAGAGAGGCGTTTGGAGCAGGCGTCTCCTAGGGAGTTACGAATGCAGAAACGTTTCATTCTTATTTCAAATTTGCACCTTCTGGCGCGTGCCTTACTTTATGATGCGCTACTTCGCCACGTGTCTGCTACTGACTGGTCGCCCTTTCAGGGTTATATCTATTGTTTCTTCTACCCCCTTTTTCTTTTTCCATCTTTCCCTTATACGCTATTACGTCTTTGGATAAATACTTTGCGCCGCTCTCTCCTTCTGGTTCAAGACTCCTCGCATTCTCTTTCACGAAGGTACAAGGTACACGTCCTTTTTCTTTTCTCTTTGTTTCTTCCTTGTTAGCCATGGCTAGAACTAAGAAATCCTCTGAAGAAGGAGACCCTCAAAGGTCCTCCGGGGAAGAAGTAATTGATACTACTCCCACTTCTCTGTACACGCTGCCCTTAATTAACCGTAGACTTGCTGGGTTTTCTGCGCGATTTCCCAAGGAGTATCCCGTGCATCCTGCTTCTGAGTCGCTTCGACTGAACAGCATTCTGCCCGGAAATAGTAGAATGTTGTATGCTAAGCTCTTCGATCATGGGTTTCGTCTCCCTCTTGACCCGCTCGTAAAATTGTTGTTGGTTGATTCTGATTTGGCTCCGGCTCAGTTGAGTCCTAACGCAATTTGCATTGTTAGTGCTTTTGCCGCACTGTGTTGTTTCAAGGGAATAGAATCTCCCACTTTAGCGTTGCTTCATGACATTTTCCAATTGTATTCCCGTAAAGGGGTGATATCGATATCGCCTTGCTACGAAGACAGTTCTTTGAAGCCCTTTACCTGGAAACTTATGGGCATTGAGTCTTCTATTCCTCACTGGAAAGAGGAATTTTTTATTGTTGATCTGCCTGAGCCGTTGTGGAGGGCTGGCTTCAACGAAACAATTAAAGATGGGGCTTGGGGTCATCGTAAACCCCTTTCCGACCCGGAGGATGGTTGGTTGAAGACGCTGCTTCAATTTGATTTTAGTGTTGATGCCCGAAAAGTGGCCAACGGGTTGCCCGTGGAATAGTGCAAAAAGGGTGAGCGTTTGACCTTTTTCTTTTGCGTAGTCAAGAAGTACTAACGCTAACATATTGTGACTATGTAGTGCCTCCGCCTGGTTGGGAGCCCGAGTATTTCCGAAGGAGAAGGAAACAGGAGGCGAAAAAGAAAGTTGCCGCTGAAGCTAGGGCTGCTGCTGCCGCTAACGTTACGGGCACTCGGGTTGTAAGACAGAAAAGGCCTAGGAAAGCACGCGCTGCCCCATTCGTTTCGTCCCAGACTGTTGTTTCTTCAGAGGCTACGGTTGATCCGATTCCGGTTGGGATTCCTCTTGTGTCCTCCACCACTCAGGTGAGCATTTTTCTTATTTTTAAAACTTTGTCTTTCTTTTTACACGATTTCCTTATCACGTTCTGCGTTATTTAGGAAGTGATTGCTGCTTCTGCCCCCTCTACCTCCCAGGGAGATATGGGTATCGCAGATGTCCTTCGCGAGCGTCAGAAGAAGGCTCGCTATGATCTTCAGAATAGCCCTTCTTCCTCAGCCGCCAATCGTAGTTCGAGTGTCCTTGGGGGCGAGGGTGCGTCTGCTGATCAATCTGAACCTGTTGATTTTGGCGGCCAACCCCATGTGCCTCCTGGTTCTCTGATCCATTCTGCGCACACCCCAACGGGCTATGATTCTGATGCCCTTAATCCAGAGGTGCCTGGAGGTAATGAGGTCTCAATGCCTAACGTGGAAGGTTCCACTAGCCGGCCAACTTCTCCTGGTGCGCTGTTCTTTGTTCCAATGCCTCATCCAACTATTGCGAGGGGTGGCCCCGCCCCTGCCTTAATGGCTGGTATCTCTCCATACGAGCCTCCTCTCCTGCCAACTCATCACGTCAGCTTACGCTTCTTTAGGGACAGTATTCTGCAGTTTCCTACCGATACTGATCATGATACCGTGCTTTCCTCTACCGCTTATCTGGTGGCAGAGATTTTTTCCCTTCCAAGAGAGAGGGGTGCCTTTGTGGCTCGGGGCGAGCAGGGGCGCATCAATTTCCTTCGCTCTCAGGCGTTTTCTATGCTTTGCCATCTTCACTATATGGATGAGGAGAATGCCAGAGTTGTAGCTAACGGGCAAGGAGAGATAAACAGACTGCTGGAAGAGCGACAGCGTCTTGAAGATGCCCTCAATGCTACCAAGGAAGGTATGGAGGCTGCCCGGGGAGAGGCTACCGTTGTTAAGCAAGAGCTAGAGACTGCTAAGTTGGCTTTGGAAGAGGAGAAGCGACAACATGCCGATCTGGCCATACGCCTCTCTCAGGAGGAGAATAATCTGCGTTTGGAGAGACAGAGAAATGCTGAGTTGTCTGCCGATTTTTCTCTTAACGCTGAGAAGAATCGTTGGTACTTGGAGCAGGGTGGAGGAATCATGTCGGAAGTCGTGATGCATCATTATGGAGTCGAGGAGCTCCGTATTGATGATCTTTCTGCGTATTTTGACAAGAGAGCCTCAACCGTTACTGATAGCGGTTTCTACCAGTGGAAGGCTGCTCAGCAAGGAGGGGTCAACGCGCCGCCCAATCTTTAGACTTTATGTTGTTTAGAGGCTTTACATTTTTGTGGCTGACGGGCCCGTCCATATTTTGTACTTTAAACAATGTCGGCCTTGACTGGGTTAATCCACTCTTTTTGGATAGAAGTTCTTCTCCTGCTTTCCTTCATAATACCGTTTGATCACTTGTCCGCCTAGGACGTTTGGCGTTAGGTTTCCATAGACATATAGTTTCCCGTTGTATCCCGTTTGTTTTTCATCAGCTGCATTCGAGTAGCATTACCATTATATCCTCCGATAGCATTTTTGAGAGTAAATCGGCGTTGCTTCCGCATCTGCTGCACTCATATTCCTGCCGTCCCTTGTTGTCAGAGGGGGCTTTATGTCTGTCTCAACGTTGTTGTTGCAGTATGGACACCTCTCCATCATCGTTTCACCGGGTATCAACCGCGCGGCTACTAGTTAGGATTTCTTTTGTTTCTTTTCGCCACAGATTGGCTCCAACATCGCTTCACCGGGTATCAACCGCGTGGCTACTAGTTGGGATGCCTTTGTTTCCTTTCGCCACAGATTGGCTCCAACATCGCTTCACCGGGTATCAACCGCGCGGCTACTAGTTGGGATGCCTTTGTTTCCTTTCGCCACAGATTGGCTTTGGGGAGTGCCTCGTCTTAGTGAGCTGTCTGATCAGGATCAACCATCATAAGGATAGGACTTTTCACCCCCAAGCGTTGTACCTCACGTCCGTGGAATCGTGCCTCGTCTCAATGGGCCGTCTATGTGAGCACGGTTACCACAAGGATAGGATTTTCACTTCCAGGACGGAGTTGGTCTCTCCTTGGGGCGTGCCTCTCCTTATGGGGTTACCACAAGAATAGGATTTCACTCCCAAGGATTCCGGGGCGTGCCTCATCTTAACGGGCCGTCTATGTGAGCACGGTTGCCGCAAGGATAGGATTTTCACTCCGGGGAGCCGTTTGGGGTCGTGCCTCGTCTTAATGGGCCGTCTATGTGAGCACGGTTACCACAAGGATAGGATTTTCACTCCCAAATGCCTTGTTATGGCAGGGCGTGCCTCGTCTTAGTGAGCTGTCTGATCAGGACCAGCCATCACAAGGATAGGATTTTCACTCCTGGCATTCTTCGCTACCTGCATATTACCAGTAGCAAACGCACAGTGAATATCTCAATATTCATTTATTAGAATACTTTGATGTTACCCGATTAGCTCCTGGCGTGGTATAGCCTCAGCCGAGCGATGTTCCAAGAGTTCTGCAGGGGCGTTCCCTCAAGCGTTTCCAGATGGTATGCTCCTTTTCCCACAATGCGGGTGACACGATATGGTCCATCCCAGTTTGGACTGAGTTTTCCCATACGTTGTCCTGCCGCCCGCTTGTCTCTGAGCACTAAATCTCCAGTTTTGAGCAATCGCTCCCTCACTTGCCGGTTGTGATATTGTGCCATTTTCCTCTTGTAGTGCAGGGTTTTCAGGAGGGTTTCCTCGTGTGTTTCTGGTAGAGTATCGAGGTTAGCTCGTAACCTTTCTTCGTTGTTTTCTTCTTTGAAGTGAGCCACCCGGAGGCTCATCATGCCAATCTCGACTGGTATGACAGCCTCGGTGCCGAATGCTAACGCGAACGGGGTCTCTCCCGTGCTGGCTTTGACAGTCATGCGGTAGGTGTGTAGGTAGGTATTTCTTCTTGGACCCTTCCAAGTTTCTTTTGATGCCACTAAGGATGCTGCGGTTAGTTACTTCCACCTGGCCATTGGTTTGGGGATGTGCCACAGAGGAGAATCTTTGCTCTATCTGGAATTCTGCACATCGATCCCTGAAGAACTGGCTTGTAAATTGTGTCCCATTGTCACTAACTAGCACGCGTGGTACTCCAAATCGCATGATGACTTGGTGTTTGAAGAAACGCCAAATTTTTTCGGTGGTGATGGTAGCTAAAGCCTCAGCTTCGGCCCACTTTGTGAAGTAGTCTACCGCTACGACCACAAATTTTAGCTGAGATCTGGCGTTTGGAAACGGGCCCAGGATGTCAATCCCCCACTTTGCAAACGGGCAGGGAGCAACTATTTCTGAAATTGGTACAGCCGGCTTTCAAGGGATCTTGGCATATTCCTGGCATTTCTGACAGGTTTTCACGAAGTTATGACAATCTCGTCGAATGGTGGGCCAGTAAAATCCCGACCGAAAGACTTGGGCTGCCAGAGTACCGCTAGCAATGTGCATGTCACATATCCCTTCGTGAATTTCACGTAACACATGTAAGCCTTCTTGCTCCGTTATGCATTTAGCGGCCGGATGGGAGAAACATCTTCGTAGTAACTCTCCGTTATAATATGTGCATCGTGCTGCCCGTTTTAGGACTTTCTTTCTCTCTGTCTGGTCCCCCGGTAGTTTATCATGTTTCAGATATTCTATCACTGGGATCCTCCAATCATTTTCCATTTCTTCCACACAGAGCGATGTCTGCTCTTCCATGAAAGAAGGTGTAGGCAGTTCTCCATAGCGAACGTCACTGGGTATTGAGGCCTCCGGATTGGCTGCCATCTTGGCGAGGCTATCAGCCTCTTCATTGTTTTCTCTAGGAATGTGCTCAAAGGTGACCAGGGTGCCTTTTTCCTGTATCTCTGACAGCTCATGCTTCACTTTGGCTAAGTATTGGGCCATGATGGGTTCTCTGGCTTGGGAGTTCCCCAGAACCTGATCTATTATTAGCTTGGAATCTCCTCGGATCTTTAAACGTGTTCTGTCTTCCTTCTCCACACCGGGAGTGGCTCCGATAGAGAAATTGTTTCCAATTCTGAGTCCTGCCAGCAGCGCTTCGTATTCAGCCGCATTGTTAGACAATGGCTGCAGGATTCTGATGGCATATCGCATCTTCAGGTCGTTTGGTCCAACTAAGAAAACTCCTGCGCCAGCTGATTCTTGATTTTTTGCTCCATCTACGTTGATGACCCACGTATCTGTATGTCTCCGGAGACGGTAGGCATGGACTTTCTGCTTCTTCCTCCAACAGATCTATCTTTGTGTCCCTTGTGAATGTGCACTCAGCTATGAAGTCAGCTAACGCTTGGGCCTTAACGGCTGGTCTAGCTTTGTATTGCAGCCCGTATTGTTCGAGCTCGATAGCCCAAATTAGCATTCTTCCTGAAGATTCAGGTTTTCTGAAGATTCTTCTCAACGGCTGATCCGTGAGTACAATGACGGGGTGGGCTTGGAAGTATCGATCCATCTTTCGCGTGGCCTGTACTAGAGCGAGTGTTATCTTCTCGATAGGAGCGTATCGCAGTTCGGCATCTTTCAATATATGACTCACATAGAATACAGGACGATGCACGTGCCCTTCACTTCGCACAAGGACGGAGCTGACTACCTCGTCAGCTATTCCTAAATATAGATATAGTTCATCGCCGGGCTCAGGCCTCGTCAGCACTAAATCTGATGATAGGTAAGCTTTTAGTCCTGCAAACGCTTTCTCACATTCCTCTGTCCATCCGAAAGGAGCCTTGTTTCGGATGACTTTGAAGAAAGGCAAACATCTCTCGCCTTGCTTAGATATGAATCACCCCAACGCAATGATGCGCCCGGTTAACTTTTGTATCTCTTTGACAGTCCGCGGGGATATCATATCCTGGATGGCTTTTATCTTTGACGGGTTGGGTTGGATGCCCTTCCGGCTGACCACATAGCCCAAGAATTTTCCCGTTTGAAATGCAAACATGCACTTCCGCGGGTTTAGCTTCATCTTGTGCTTTCTCATCACATTGAAAACTTCTTCCAAGTCAGCGAGGTGTTCTTTGAAACTCCGACTTTTGATCAAGATGTCGTCTACGTAGGCCTCTACATTTCTCCCGATTTGATTTTCAAAAACTTTGTTTTCTATACGCTGAAATGTTGCACAGGCATTCTTTAGCCCAAACGGCATTGCAGTATAGCAGTATGTAGCCCTAGGAGTGATGAAGGCAGTTTTTTCTTCGTCCTCTACGGCCATAGGGATTTGGTGATACCCGGAATTCGCATCTAGGGAGCTTAGATAAGCATACCCAGCGGTTTGATCGACTAACTGATCTATTCGCGGAAGGGGATAGCAGTCCTTGGGACAGGCATTATTCAGGTCAGTAAAGTCGATG
Organism: Viola odorata; assembly: GCA_963691705.1. NCBI lineage: Eukaryota > Viridiplantae > Streptophyta > Magnoliopsida > Malpighiales > Violaceae > Viola > Viola odorata. Next base: position 43,412,191 of record OY829544.1, read on the forward strand.
CACATGCGCCAGTCCCCGTTAGGCTTTGGGACTAACACAGGATTAGCTAGCCAGGTTAGGTATTGGACTTCTCGTATGAACCCCGCCTCTGTGAGCTTTAGCAACTCCTTTTCGATGGCTGCTATCTTTTCTGATGAAAAAGCACGTCGCCTTTGTTGAACAGGCTTGGCGTCAGGACTAACGTTCAGTCGATGTTCCGCAACCTCCCGAGAGATTCCGGGCATGTCTACTGGCTTCCACGCAAATTCTCCCTTGCATTTCCTCAACAGGCGGATTAATTGCGCATTCTCTTCAAGGCTTAGTTTTTCACTAGCTAAGAGATTCGTTTCACTATCCTTACCGATAGGGATTGATACCATCTGATCTAGCGGCTGAGTGTGCTTTTCTTCTTTATCATCGAAAGGGTCGTCTGTCACGCAAACGTAGCGATCACAACTCCTTTGAGTCATAAGTAAGTAGCATTCGGCTACCAGCTTTTGGTCCCCTTTGATTGAGACCACGCCGTCCCATGAGGGATATTTCATCCACAGGTGTTTTTGAGATATGGCTACTCCAAAACGATTAAGGAATGGTCGCCCCAAAATGGCATTATACGGTAACGTTAGGTCTACGACCAGAAATAATAGCTCTTCGGAGCGTTTGGATGTGTCTTCTCGGAAGTACACCGGCAGGGATGTTATTTCGGCTACCGGAATCGGTACTCCATCAATCCCAATAATTGGCCTCGTGCAAGACGATAGTTCACCGTCAGGTCGTTTCATCAAGTTGTACGCTTCCAATGAAAATAGATTCACTGCACTCCCGTTATCGACAAGGGTCCTTCTTACCCCATGACTTCCAATGACGGGCGTTACAACCATCGCATCATTATGCGGGAAGACGATGCCTTTTTCGTCTTCCTCTGAGAAAGACAATATCATCCTGTCTAAGGCACTTATCGCCTCGATTTTTGTTTGCGCGCTCTCCTGTTTGCGCTTTTCTCCAGGGTTGGGTGTTTGCGGCATAATTTCCTCGCAATAAGGTGCTCCTCCCGCAATGATATTTATCATGGGCATTTGGTCGCTATCGATAGCGAGCGCTTCTCTATTTGGTCCGAGGGGAACTGCGTTAGCTCCTGTGGCGCGCAAGGGCGCTTGCCCGTGATCAGTTGTATTTCCAGTTGGGTTGTTTCTAGCCCCTTCCCTTGCCTTAGTGGCAAATTCTCCTGGTACCCCTCATCGACCAATCTTTCTATGGCCAATTTTAGTTCTCTGCATACATCGGTCGAATGTCCCTTGACCTTATGGAATTTGCAGTATGCGTTTTCTCTTCCTCCCATGATTACTCCTGGTTTCACAGGAGCTGGGTAACGGATGGGTAAATTTCTCTGTTGGACTATTGCTAAGATCTCTGCCCTCGGGAGTATGAGGGATGGGAGGTCAGGATCATATATCCGGCCTTTTGGCGGGTCCGTTTGCTTCCGAGTAGGGGATCCTCCAGGTCTTCCTTTTGAGAAATTGCCTCTCTGCCGGTTAGAGGTCTTAGTATTATGTTCTTTCCGCTGCCCGGGATCCTCGGTGGGTTTAGCGTCTGGGGCATTGCTGTTCAAGACGTTAGGGGCCACATATGGGTCCGCCGGCATGCCTCGGATCCAATCTCTATTTTCCTCCTCTTCCATTCTCGCATAGTTATGCGCTTTCAGCCTCAACGCATCCAGGGTGATTGGGGGGTCCACCGTTAGCGTATCTTTCAATTTACTGTATCGACAATTGCGTTTCAGGGCCTCAATCGCGAAATCGATAGTGACCCCTGGCGTTAGGGACATTTCAAGATCAAATCGACCTAAAAAATTGTTCAACGATTCCTGTGGTTTTCGATGGATATCGAACAGCGCAGTTGCTGACTTTCTGATAGGAATAGCCGTGCTAAACCGACTTTTGAATTTTTCTTCCAGCTGAGAAAAACTATCGATAGACCCGGCGGGAAGCCCCTCGAACCATAGACGTGCCACTCCTGACAGCGTCATTACGAAGATTTGGCACAATGCCGTATCACTGCGCGTTTGGAATTGCACGAAATCCTTCACCTTATTGAGGTGAGAAATGGGATCTTTCGTGCCATCATATGACTCTGGTGGGAGTTTCATATGTCGATGGACTCTATGGTGCCTGACACGGTAACTGAACGGATGACCCACGTTAGCATCGGGGATTCTGCGAGGCTGACGCTGATGTGGGATTTCAGCGTCGTATCTGGGATTTTGAGGGTCATATTCCTGATGTCTCCTAGGAGAACGGCTACGGCTCCTTGGAGTTCGAGCTCGTCGACTTCTGCTGCTAGATCTCTCGTTGTATCTAGGAGATGGATCTCTCACTATATCCCCCCGTCGATCATCCCAGGGCTCTCTATACTCGTCACGCTAGCGGACTGCTTCGGGGATAGAGATTCCTCCCCTGTATTGTCCAGAATGGTCGGCAGGTCCGCGCGTGAATGGTGGGACGTTTATGGGGGCCACAGGGAAAGGTAAGGAGGACGGGAGTGCCCTAGATTGTTGGGGCGATAAGGGTCGTTCGTTGACAATGGACGGAGTGAAAACTACTTGGGAGGGCACACCAGGTCTCGAGGCATGAGGAGTAAATATAGCAGCCATCTCTGTCAGCTGATCCAGTTGAGCTTGGAGAGCTGCTATTGAGTTCGCGAAAGGGTTGTCCGCTTCTCCTATCATAGATCTTCCCGCTTGGGGGGTAGGATGGATGGTTCCTGCTATATGGGAGAAGGGAGAGCAAATCTGGAATGTAACTTCTTCCGAACTTGACCCAGGAGGAAGATCTAATTCTCCTGTAGTGACGTCCTGCCCTGGAGTGGGGGCATCAGAGGTAGCGAAGGGAAACAAGCGTCTGCGGGTGTTGTATGGGATGTTGGAAGTTCGGGACATCGCCGGATCTGACTCTGAGGCCATAATCCTTCTAGCTTCGGGGAGGAGGAGCTTGGTTATTAAGGATGCTCACTTAATAGAACCAAAACTCTCAACGAGAGCACCAATTTGATAATAATTTGTCTTCTGCTGAAGGATATATGGCGGAGCAGCTCCTCTCAGGTCAGTGTGCGCGACGGTCCACGGTACCTGCAATGCGCCGGAGGGGGTCTCCGGCGGAAACACTCCGATGCTTAAGTCAGTATGTGTACTGAATTTGGCAGAGTTTTGGCCAGTAAAGTATGCTTACCTGCCTCCTTTGTGGGGGAGGTATTTATAGAAGAAAGGGGCGTTCCTGCCCAAGTAAACGAGTATGTAGCTATCGCTAGCGTTAGGGTCTGTGGTTCGCCCTTATCGTGATACGCTACCTTGGCGGTAGGTGTGTAGGTAGGTATTGCCGCGGTAGGATACTGGCCGGAGCGTTAACCCTGACGCGTGGTTTCCTCTGGGGGTGAGATAACTCCTTGAGCCATCCACGAGGTCCGTGAGATGAGCCGGTAGGGCATCGTTAGCCCTCGTGGCGTTAGCCTTTGGGGAAGGTAGCAATCTTGTCCCTATCGTGGTGGTGCGAAACAGTAGCTATGTCTCTTCTCACCGAGTGATAGACGAAAATACCCTTTCTTTTAGGTGAATTGTTATCAGTGAACAATTGCAGCAGATAAGGACTCATCTGTTCTCTAGCTTTCAAGGTTTCCATTACTGGTCTACAAATATGATGAGACGAATGAGCTCTCTCCAATCCTCCTCCCAAGAATGGCGCAACACTAACCATCAGCTCTCGGAAGAAATCAGCAAGTACCAAAGGGAGCTTCATGAAGCTCAAGAGGAGCTGCGGAAGAGTGTTGAGGAGCGACAATGTGTAGAAAATAGTTTGGGAGTTGCGGGTAAAGAATTGGAAGAGGCCAAAAGACTCCGGGCCGCTGGGGATGCCGCCCTTCAAGCGGAGCAGAGCAAGAATGTCGCGCTTAAGGAGGAAACAGCGGACAGGTGCAAGTGGTTTTCGGAACAAGCGGCAGGTCTCATGGCCGATTGCTTCATTGAGCATCACGGCCGTCATTTCTTTGATGCTGACACCATCATCCGCCTCTTCAAGCAAAAGTTCGGGTTCCTCACAGAAGAGGGCTACTGCCAAGCGAAAAGGCCACGGCCTGACGAGGGGAACAGCAGCATGCCCGGGCCGTGAATGTCATTCTTCTTTTGTCCATCAGGTGCTCTGACTTCTTTGCCCCTTTTTGTGTTTTTTAGGGCCTTTTGTTTGAGCAAGCATCCCTTCGTGTGTAAACAGTTCACACAATTTTCTGCACATTTTCACTTATCCCTTTGTTAGTAGCGACATATCATCGAGAAATCTTAATTACCTTGGGGTATTGCCACGCGATCTCCTTTCTTACTTAGCACGATCCCCCAAAGATGTCGCTTGTGCTGAATTTTCTGCACATTTTCACTTATCACTTTGTTAATAGCGACATATTATCAAAAATCTTAATTACCTTGGGGCATTGCCGCGCGTATTCCTTTCTTATTTAGCACGATCCCCCAAATATGTTGCTTGTGTGGAATATTCTGCACATTTTCACTTATCACTTTGTTAATAGTGACATATTATCAAAAATCTTAATTACCTTGGGGCATTGCCGCGCGATCTCCCCCGATGTCGCTCGTGTCCCCTACTCTTCCAGCCAAACTTCACCAGGTTTGTCCCTTCCGGCTACTAGCTGTGGTACGGTGACCTTTATTATTTCTTCAATCGGCCGGGAAGTCCCCTCCCTCAGTGCGCCGCCTGATCAAGGCTGGCCATCACGAGGACAGGACTTTTCACTTCCTCAGCGTTGCCCTCACACCTCGGAACGTGCCCTCACTTAACAAGGGTGCCTATGTTAGCGCTACCATCGTTAGGATAGGATTTTCACTTGCGAGGTGGAGTTTTTATCTTCCATAGGGTCGTGCCTCACTTAATGATCATCCGCCTTTGTGAGCGCGGGCTGTCACAAGGATAGGACTTTACACCCCAAGGGGAGTCGGGGCGTGCCCTCTCTGGGTTTCCCCAGGATAGGATTTTTCACTCCTGACAGTGCTGGAAAGTGTCTCCTCTTGGCGAGCCGCCTGATCAGGGCCGGCCTCCCAAGGCCAGAATTTTTCACTTCCAGCACCATATATTAGGATCGCCGGGGCGTGCCTCCTCTTGACGATCCATCTGCATTAGCCCATTCCGCTCCCAAGGCTAGGACTTTTCACCCCCGACATCCTCCTTTCCTTGTTATCTGCACATTACACAGACAAACAACAAGGAACAAGAAATATTTCCACAACAATTGTTAGACCATGCCTACGGCATGTCGATATTTCACAGACCATGCCCACGGCATGTCAAAATTTCAATTTCAAAAGACCATGCCCACGGCATGTCGATATTTCAAAGACCATGCCCACGGCATGTCAAAATTTCAATTTCAAAAGACCATGCCCACGGCATGTCAAAATTTCAATTTCAAAAGACCATGCCCACGGCATGTCAATATTTCAAAGACCATGCCCACGGCATGTCAAAATTTCAATTTCAAAAGACCATGCCCATGGCATGTAGATATTTCAAAGACCATGCCCACGGCATGTCATATTCCACAAATTTCAAAACCATGCTCAACGGCATGTTATATTTCACAAATTTCAAAACCATGCTCAACGGCATGTTATATTTCACAAATTTCAAAACCATGCTCAACGGCATGTTATATTTCACAAATTTCAAAACCATGCTCAACGACATGTTATATTCTAGCATGATATAATTTTAATCTAGCAATATTCCAAGAGTTAGGTAAGGGAGTACCGTCAACCGTTTCGAGGTGATACGCCCCCTTTCCGATAACACGAGTGACGCGGTATGGGCCTTCCCAATTTGAGCTGAGCTTCCACATTCGTTGACCCGCCGCTCGTTTATCCCTGAGCACGAGGACTCTCGCTTTGAGCAGCCGCTCCTTAACATGTCTGTTGTGATACCGCACCATTCTTCTTTTGTAGTGCATTATTTTCAAGAGAGCTTCCTCGCGCGCCTCAGGGAGCATGTCAAGGTTAGCTCGTAACCTCTCCTCATTTAATTCCTCCTTGAAATATTCCACCCTCAAACTTAGGGTGCCAATTTCGACAGGTGTTACCGCTTCGTTACCAAAAGCCATCGCAAAGGGCGTCTCACCCGTACTTGTTTTGACGGTCATGCGGTAAGCCCACATTACATAGGGTAACTCATCTAGCCACTTCTTTTTTGACCCTTCAAGATTTTTCTTGATGCCGCTCAAAATGCTTCGGTTGGTCACCTCCGCCTGGCCATTAGTCTGGGGATGCGCCACAGAGGAGAACCTCTGTTCAATCTGAAATTCTTCGCATTGCTCCTTGAAGAAGCGGCTGGTAAATTGCGCCCCGTTGTCACTAACTAGCACGCGAGGCACCCCGAAGCGCATGATCACTTGGTCGGGATCGTATGCTCGACCCTTGGGAGGTTCCGCCTGTCGCTGAACATTCTGGCCGACACCCCTTCCTCTAGAGAAATTGCTCTTCTGGCGGCTCGACACCTTGGGAATGTAATCCTTCCACTGGGTGAATTCATCACTTGGACGGGTGTCGTGGGCCATACTGGCTTGAGCCGCAGGAGCAGGAGGGGCACTCTGGGGTGTATCTCGCATCCTGATTCTATACTCCTCCTCTTCCATTCTCGCATAATTGTGGGCCTTCAACCTTAACGCATCTAAGGTCATTGGGGGGTCCACCATCAACGTATCCCTCAGCTTCCCATATCCACAATTCTGCTTCAAAGCTTCTATAGCAAAATCAATAGTGATACCAGGGTCAACAACATTTCTGTATCGAAGCGACCCAGATAACTATTCAAAGACTCCTCTGGCTTTCTACATATATCAAACAAGGCTGCCGCGGATTTCCGAATAGGGATAGCTGTACTGAAGCGGCTCTTGAACTTGGCCTCTAGTTGCTGAAAATTGTCAATTGATCGAGCGGGAAGCCCTTCAAACCAGAGGCGAGCCACTCCTGACAATGTCATAACGAATATCTAACACAGCACCGCGTCGCTGTGCGTCTGAAACGGAACGAAGTCCTTCACCTTGTTGAGATGTGAAATGGGGTCTCTGGTGCCGTCGTACGACTCCGTGGGGAGCTTGACACGTCGGCCGACCCTGTGGTGCCTTATACAGTGGGTGAAAGGATGACCAGCGGTGTCATCTAGGATCTCACGATCATGACGGGGAGGAGGCGCGTCCAGGTGTCGCCTGTGCCCTCGAGGCTCCGGGGTGTGATGCTGCCGGAGAGACCGGCTTCGACTCCTGGGCGAACGGGATCGACGCCTCCTACTGCCTGATCTCTCACTCCGCTCCATAGATACCTCTCTACCGACTCCATCTCTTCTGCCGTCCCAACACTCTCCGTATTCCTCTAGCGGTCGCTCTACTTGAGAGATAGGAATCCGCGGTATCCGCGGTATGTAGTGCTCCTCCTGTCCGCCTGCCAGTTACGCGAAGCCGAATGGCATGCTTATCGCAGGTGAGGTCAAAGGGACACTCATCTGGCGTCGAGGTGACACTGGTCGATCAGCGACAATAGACGGAGTGAAAATAACTCGAGGAGGCACACTTGATGTCCCGGTACTAGGAGAGGGGCCCGCGGCCATCCCGATCAAATACTCCAAGTGGGCACGAAGAGCTAACATCGAGCTTACCGAGGGAGTAGCGAGGTTACCCATCCCAGAGCTTGCAAACGGAGGGACGGAGCGACTGGATCCGCCCACGTGAGAGAATGGGGGGCCCATTGAGGAGGCAAGGGAACCCATTTGCAGAAATGGAGTACTCGTTTCAGAAAATGGGGTACCCGGTTGAGAAAACGATATGCCAGCTGTCTGTCCAAAAAGAAAGTCTGTCTGTGCAGAGGAGGTTTCAGGTGATGTGACGTACGTACTGGACGAAGACGTGGAAAAAAGTGTCCTACGCGCGTGACCGCCACGAGTGTGAGGGGCGTGGATTCTGAATCCGAAGCCATGATCCTTCGACTCTCAGAAAGAAAAACAGAGCTTGGTTACTAAGGAAAACTCACTTAATCAACCAAAGCTCTCAATGAAAGCACCATTTGATAAGAGTCTGGGGGGTACAGAGCAGGATTGGCTTGATCCGGGGCGGTCAGGAACACTGTACTGGGGACCTTCGTCACCTGCAAAGTGCCGGAGGGGGTCTCCGGCGTAAACACTCCGATGCCAAAGTCAGTGTGAGTAGTAAAAGTGACAGGGATTCAGTACGCTATCTTAAGCTTACCCCCTTGTCTGAAAAGGTGAGGGTATTTATAGACAAAGGGAAGAGTGTACCGACAGGGGTAGGAATAGTCCTGGGTAGGTGTCGCTGGTGTGGTATATGCCGCTAGAGTGGCCTTGAGTGATGTCACATGGGTGACGTCACGCGGAGTGACGTCACGGATGACCTGGGATGGGATGTCGTCGTGCGAACGTCGCATGAGAGCCCCCCCCCCGCTGAAGTCGACCATCCCAGGGCCGGTCGCCAGGCTAAGGGCGGCATGAACAGGGCCTCGTCTCCCGCGACAGGTACAGTATGATGGCCGGATCACCCGGCGGGGTAGGGAAGATGCCGCTTCAGTGGTATCAATAGTTATCAATGTGGTCCCTCAAGGACGCTGCCAAAGATTGGTTCTACGACCTTCCTTCCAAATCTATCACGTCATGGGCTGAGATGTCTAAAGCCTTCACGGATAAGTATTATCCAGCAACCACAGCAAGCGTGACCCGCAAGCAATTAGTTTCTATTGTGCAAAAGGACGACAAAAGTCTAGGGCAATACCACGAACGCTATAAGAAGATGCAACCCTTGTGTCCTTCGCACAATCTGACTGATCATGCCCTCATCCAATACATCTACGAAGGTTTAAAATGCAATGACAAAGCTTTATTGGACGCCGCAACCGGTGGTTCCCTTTGCGCCCGTACCCCAGCTGACGCCAAAGCCATAATCGAGCTCATGGCCAAGACTATTGTTGCATCTGAAACAGTAGCAAGTAACAACCAAAATGCCCATGTTGCGGCCATGCAAGGTCAGTTAGATAACATCACAGGCATGTTGCAGAATATGGCTTCAGGACAACACGTCCAGATCAAGGCCTGTCATATCTGCAATTTAGTAGATCATGCCACAGACGCCTGTCCATACATCCTAGATGAAATATCAGTTAATGCGGTTGGAGGATACAATGTCCCTTATGGCCAGAATTACAACCACGGGTGGAAACATCCAAATTTCAGCTGGTCTCATAATCCGCAATCATCGGGCCCTAGCCAACCACCACAATAGTAGTACCACTATGGTAACCAGGGATATGGTCCGAGCACCGAGAGAGGCTTGGACGTCGCTTGATGATGGCCGGATCTAGTCTCTTGCGCGGTTGGCTTAGGAAACGAGAGCTTTGATGGAAAGATGTAATGGAAATGATTGGAAGTTTGTAAGGAGTTTGCAGCGGAAAGTATTTGAAGGGAAAGACTCATATTTTATATATAAATAATGATGAAGAACAAAGCATCAAATGATCTACAAAGAGCAATGTTCATCTAGGCAACCTAAGGATGAACGCTTGGATCTAATATCCCTAGGGTTGGCCTAAGCGGCTTACGGCTTAAGAGAGAATCTCAAAATCAAAAGCAAGGAAAATAGAAGGCAAAGCCCTTCTATTTATAGTGTTGATATTTACAAGGGAAAAACCCATACTACCCTTGGACAAATGGGTCTTAGCTTGAAAGGCATGGCCTTGGTCATTGGGCTTTGGTTGGCTTGGCTTTGATGGGCCTAGGCGCTGGCCAAAGGCCAAAGCGTGGCCTTGGTACTGGTCGAAGGCGCGACCTTAAGGCTGGCCGAAGGCGCGACCTTAAGGCTGGCCGAAGGCCCGGCCTTGGTGCTGCTCGCAGGCGCGACCTTGAGGCTGGCTTTAGGCGAGGCCTCGATGTGGGACTCAGGCTCGGGCGTGAGGCTGCGAGTCGAGTCATTGGCGTAGACACATAGGCTCCACTGGTCTGCGGCCTTCGTGTGGCTTTCCTCGGCCCTTAGGGTCTTCAAGAGCAATGCGGTCATGGCTTAGCTTCTAGTGGCCGGTCCACGCTTGGGCTTTGTTGGTGGGCTCATATCATCCCCTCCCCCTTCAAATGGATTCATCCTCGAATCTGCACCATCGTTCTCCTCGAGCTCCTCGGCATCCCCATCTGCAAAGAAAGGCGATAGATCGTTAATATTGAAGGTATGATGGGTGTTGCCATAAGAAGAAGGAAGGTCAAGGATGTAAGCGTTATCGCTTATTTTCTCTAGGATGAGAAAAGGTCCGTCTCCTCGAGGACTAAGCTTGCTTGTCTGGTGTTCCTTGGTCAAGTGAACCCACACCCATTCGCCCACCTCAAAGGTGCTTGTGTGGCGGCCGGCGTCCCTCTTCTTGACTAGCTTAGCATTGATGGCCTCAATGCGCTCCTTGGCCTCGGCATGCATCTTGCCCACCAAATTGGCTCGGGCCTCTCCATCTAAACTAGCACAAGCAGTCAAAGGTAATAGGAGCAAGTCTATGGGGGTGAGAGGTTGGAACCCGTAGACAAGCTCAAACGGAGAAAAGTGAGTGGTAGAGTGCATTGTGCGATTATAGGCAAATTCAATAAAAGGAACGCAATCCTCCCAAGACTTGGTATTTTGCTTAATCAACACATGCAACATGTTACCAAGGGTGCGATTAACCACTTCGGTTTGCCCATCCGTCTGAGGGTGGTACGAAGTGGAGAAAAGGAGCTTGGTGCCCAACTTGGCCCACAAGACTCGCCAAAAGTGCGCTAGAAACTTGCTATCTCTATCGCTTACTATGGTTCGTGGCATACCATGCAAATCTAACTACTTCACGAAAGAACAAGTGAGCAACATGAGAGGCATCGCAAGTAGAGTGACAAAGGACAAAGTGTGCCATTTTAGAGAATCGGTCTACAATAACAAATATGGCATCCTTGTCGTGCTTCGTGCGTGGTAAACCAAGGACAAAGTCCATAGAAATATCACACCATAGGTGAGCAGCCACGGGTAAAGGCATGTAGCGCCCACGAGACACCAACTTTTTTCATTTTAGGCCAATAGAAATGTTCTTTGAGTGTGGAGAGTGTCATTTCTACCCCAAAGTGACCCAATAGTCCCCCCCCCCCCCCCCCCCCCGTGTGCCTCTCTCACAAGCAACTCTCGGGTACTACACATAGGAATGCAAAGCTTGCCCTTTCGGAACAGAAACTCATCATGCAATGCGAAATACTCAAGAACACCATTAGCACACGCCCGAAACATGTCACTAAAGTCCACATCGTCAACATACAATGTGGTGATGCGTGAGATACCTAGAAGGTGGGAGTGTAGGGAAGTGAGAAGTGCGTACCTGCGTGATAGCGCATCTGCTACCACGTTTTCCTTCCCTTTGAGGTATTTGATATGATAGGAGAATCGCTCAATAAACTCCATCCACGCTGCATGCCTTTTGTTCAGCTTTCCTTGTCCTTTCATATATTTAAGGCTCAAATGATTGGTGTGTACCACGAACTCCCTTGGGACTAGGTAGTGCTCCCATACCGTCAAAGCTCTCACCAAGACATATAGCTCTTTGTCATAGGTGCAGTAGTTGAGCTGAGCGGCTTTCAGTTTCTCACTGAAGAAGGCCACCGGCCTTTTCTCTTGGACTAACACTACCCCAATCCCAATACCGCTGGCGTCGCACTCGACTTCGAAGGTTTTCTCGAAGTTTGGGAACACTAGAACCGGGCTAGAGGTGAGTCTGGCTTTGAGAGTCTTGAAGGCCTTCTCTTGCTCTTCCCCCCACACAAATGGAACCTCTTTCTTAGTTAGCTCATTGACTGGCGCGACTATTGTGGAAAAGTCCTTCACGAAGCAGTGGTAGAACCCCGCTAGCCTATGAAAGGAGCGGATCTCCCCAACATTGGTAGGCGTAGGCCACTCGGCTATGGCTTTGACTTTCTCTTCATCTACCTTCAGCCCTTCAGCACCTACAACAAAGCCAAGGAAGTGCACTTCCTCCAAACAGAACTCACACTTTTCAAGTTTAACGTAAAGCTTATGCACACGCAAGGTTAGGAAAACTTGTTGTAAGTGTTCTAAGTGTTCTTGTGGTGAGGTGCTGTAAACAAGTATATTATCAAAATAGACTACCACAAAATGACCAATGAAAGGCCTCAAGACATGATTCATTAAGCGCATGAAAGTACTTGGCGCGTTGGTTAAGCCAAACGGCATTACTAACCACTCATAAAGTCCAAACTTAGGCTTAAAAGCTGTTTTCCACTGATCACCTTCATTCATTTTAATCTGATGATATCCACTAACAAGATCGATTTTGGAAAACATTTTCGCATTGCATAATTCATCTAGCATATCATCTAAACGTGGAATGGGATGCGAATGCTTTACAGTGATCTTGTTAATGGCGCGGCAATCCATGCACATACACCAGCTTCCATCCTTCTTAGGTACCAGAATGACTAGAACTGCACAGGGCGAAAGGCTCTCTCAGATGAAGCCTTTGGCCAACAGCTCATCGATTTGGCTTTGCAATTCCTGGGTCTCCTTCGGGTTACATCAGTATGCTGGTCTGTTGGGCAAGGTAGAACCGGGCACAAAGTCAATCCTGTGCTCGATTCCCCTGGTGGGTGGCATGCCCTCTAGAAGGTCTTCAGGGATGACATCCTGAAAATCCAACAAGAGAGGGGCAAGCATTTTGGGCACAGAAGGGTTAGTGTTAGTAACACTCAAAGCAAAAGGTTTAAAATGAATGAGAATGCACAGTTTGCGCATGACTAGCGCAAGCCTTATATCGCGCCCCTTAGCCATCAAACTTACTCTTCTCTCCCCAATTACATCTCTGGAGGCCTCGCACACTTGCTTATTTTTTTCAAGTTTGGTTTTACCTCTCGAGGCTCCCTTTTTCTCTCCTCTCAGCTTACTGTCTTCACTCAGCGCATGCTCACTCTTTTCATGCCCTCTTTTTACCCCATCCTTCCCGCTCACTTTCTTCTGCCCACTCCACTCATTTGCTTTCTTTCTTTGCAATGACGATGAGATCTCAAAAGTAGCGCATGCCTTCTCAAGTTTGTGTTGGTCTTCGAACACTTGGCTCGGCGCCAAACGTGGGATTAGAAACTTGTGGCCTTCATGTTCAAGTTTGTAGCTATTTCGGAACCCATCATGAATAGCCTTGCGGTCGTATTGCCATGGGCGGCCTAGGAGTAAGTGGCTTACTTGCATCGGCGCCACATCGCAAAGGCGTTTATCCACATACCCGCCAATATTGAAGGCAACCAGCACTTGCCGTTGCACCTTAACTATGCTTCCATCATTAAACCAGTTCAAGACGTAGGGAAAAGGGTGTTTGGTGGTTGGCAAACCCAAAGAGTGAACTAGGAGCGCGCTAGCAACATCCACGCAGCTCCCGTTGTCAATAATAATGGACAACACCATGCCGTTTGCTATCCCTCTAGTATGAAACAGGTTCTCCCGTTGGGCAATTGAGGTATCCCCCTAGCATTGTGGGACCTCAACATAATCGTACTCATCACTCCCTTCACTAGGGCACTCATCTCCCTCCTCATTTTCTTCCAAGGGGCTCTCTTCCTCTTCACCCTCATCTTCGCTAAACCATTCGCCCCCATCCTTTTGGATGATCATCACCCGGTTGACACACTTGGCCTTCATATGGCCCCTTCCCTCGCACTTAAAATAGATGATGTCTCGGTTTCGGATCCGTATTGGTTAGTTAGTGTTTGGGGCTGGTTTTGGTGGTATCAGATTAGGGTAGGTGTTTGGCTTGGGTGGTGGGGTGCGGTAAGTGTTTAAAGTGGACGTTGGTGTCTTGGTGGTGTTTTGCCATGGTTTCTTGTAAGCCGAAGAAGGAGTAGAAGGTGAGTTATGGAAAGAAGTTGGAGGTTTAGACTTGCGGCTTACTTGTCTTTTGATTTTAGTGGCGAGGTGGTACAACTCATCGATGTTGGCATAGGTGTGGAAATCCAAGGTCTCCGCAATCTCTCTATGAAGACCTCCAACAAAGCGAGCCATAGTGGCTTCTGCGGTCTCCCGAAGTTCGACCCTCATCACCAAAGTCATAAGCTCGTTGTAATACTCGTTCACACTTTTGGAACCTTGGCGGAAACTTTGGAGGCGGAGGTGAAGATCCCTTATGTGGTGAGGTGGCACAAACCTTCGCCGCATCTCGGCTATCAACTCAACCCAAGTGGTTAAAAGCCTTATTTCTCCAAGGCACCTTGAGACCAAAGTGCGCTCCCACCATTTTACTGCCATCCCAGTTAGCTCTACCACGGCTAACTTAAGCTTCTTCTCTTCGGTATAATTGTAGCAAGCAAACACCCGTTCCATTTTGTTCTCCCAGTCAAAGTAGGCCTCGGGGTCATTGATAACAATTAAGATAATTCTAAGGGTATTTCTGTAATTATGACCCCTGCCGAGGACGGAATCCTATAGCCCTATCGGACATCCAAGCTATCGCCACTAGACTATGAGGTTTTTTCTGGGATGGTCGTCATCAGCGGGGGGGAGGTCTCACGCGTCTCTACACGCACGGCATCATCCCATCCCAGGGCGTCCTTAATAGCCAAGCTCTATTTTACCCGGAGATCGGAACGATCATAACTTCTGAGTCGGAGCAGGCGCGACCCTCATCCTCTAATATTCCTTTTTCGATTTGTAGACAGTTATTCCCTTTTGCTACTGCTGATCTTTCTGTGACAACGCAATAAATCACTCTGGAATCCCCGGATCTTTCGGCCAGGACGGGAGGGGAAGCCTCCTCCTCTCAGATGATTATTTCGTTATCCCAGATGGCGGGATCTAGCTTTTCTACTCCTCCTCCGAGGGGATTTGTGTTGAACAGTACAGATCACCCTTTTGCGAGCGAAATAGTGGCCCTTCGTTCTCTATTGGAATATTTGACTAAAATGGCTACGAGAATCACACCTGATGTTTCTAGGTCGAGCGTCCCTCCCCTTGTCATGTTCACGCCATCTATTGTCACCGAGCGGCCTTTGTCACCGTCATTACAGGGGAACCTCCAGCCGACTTTGCCTACAACAAATACCCCGATTAGTTTTGTACAACTCACTCAAGGACGAGTGGAGCCTTATGTGCCACAGGTGCCACAAGTTCCCATCCCTCAGGAGGATCGGTACCTCGATGAGGTCAGAAACTGTTGGGACGGTCGAAGGGAAGGAGTGAATAGAGGTTTATCTCCCAAGTACAGTGAAAGATCCAGTAGCAGAAGGTATCAAACTCGTTCGCCCAGGAGCCGCAGCCAGTCTCCTAGGCGGCATTCTACACCAGATCCGCGGAATCGGAGGCGTCACGCTGAAATATCTCCCCCGCGCCATGCGCGTGAAATCCTTGATGACACATCGGGTCACCCATTTAGTCGTCGTATAAGGTGCCATAGGGTCAGCTGATATGTGAAGCTTCCCACGGAGACTTATGACGGCACCAGAGATCCCATTTCCCACGTCAATAAGGTGAAAGATTTCGTTCAATTTCAGACTCACAGTGATACGGCGTTATGACATTATCAGGAGTCGCGCGTCTCTGGTTCGAGGGCCTTCCTGGCGGATCTATTAGTAACTTCTCACAATTGGAATCTAAGTTCCGGAGCAGATTCAGTACAGCGATTCCAATCAGGAAATCCGCTGCCGCGTTATTTGACATACGTAGAAGGCCTCAGGAAACTTTGAAAGAATTTCTCAGTTGATTCGATCTGGAAATGTCACTAACGCCGGGCATTACTATTGATTTCGCTATAGAAGCCCTGAAACGGAACTGCCGTTATGGTAAATTGAAAGATGCACTGATGGTGGACCCTCTAGCGACTTTAGACGCGTTAAGACTTAAGGCCCATAATTACGCGAAGATGGAAGAAGAGGAAAATAGAGATAAAGCCTATAACATGCCGCCTGAGGCGCCTCTAATTCCTAACGCTCCTGCAATTACCATTCCTGACGACCGCCTCATCGACGATTATGCTCAGCGGAAAGATCATATTCCCAAAACTTCCAGTAAGTGAAAAGGTAACTCTTCGAAGGGAAAGCCTGGTAATTCCCCTACTCAGCGTCAAGGAGATTCTTCTAAAAGTCGTATATACGACCCTGATTTCCCTTCCCTTAATCTACCAAGAGCGGAGATTTTAGCGATAGTGGAGCAGCGAAATCTTCCCATTCGTTACCCTGCGCCTGTGAAGCCCGGAGTGCTTCTGGGGAGAAGAAAAAACGCTTACTACAAGTTCCACAAAGCCAGGGGGCACTCCACAGAAGTATGCAGGGAATTAAAATCGGCAATAGAACATTTGGTGGAAGAAGGTTACTTGGGAGAATTCGCCACCAAAGTAAGAGAAGACGCTAGAAACAATCCCATGAAAGGGATGGCAGATGACCGACAAGTACCCCCTCGCGTCCTAGAGAAGGATAATATTCTTGAAGGGAGAGGTAAAGAAGCTTTCACAGTAGACGACGAGGACTTCCCTATGATTAACATCATAGCGGGAGGGACTCCTTATGTGGACGGATCAGAGCAATTGACGACCACGTCAGGAGATAAACGCAAACGGGACAGCGCGCTGAAAAAAGGTGAAGCGATAAGCATCCTAGATCACATGGTATTAACCTTCTCAGAAGAGGACGAAGAAGGCGTTGTCTATCCGCATAATGACGCATTGGTGGTTACGCCCATCATCGCCAGTCACGGAATCAGAAGAACTCTTGTTGATAACGGGAGTGCGGTGAACCTCTTCTCGTTAGAAGCCTACAATCTCATGAAGCGACCCGACAACGAGTTAACACCTTGCAAGAAACCCATAATTGGAGTAGACGGGGTCCCGATCCCTGTTACAGGGATAACTACTTTGCCCGTGTATTTCAGAGAAGACACCTCCAAGCGATCGGAGGATCTGTTATTCCTTGTCGTGGACCTAAACTTGCCCTACAATGTCATACTCGGACGACCCTTTCTCAACCGCTTTGGAGCGGCAATATCTCAGAAGCATTTGAAGATGAAATACCCCTCCTGGGACGGAGTGGTATCGATAAGGGGCAACCAAAAACTGGCGGCTGAATGCTACCTAATCATGACTCAAAAGAGTTGCGATAGGTATGTATGTATAATGGTGGACCCGTACGAACAGGGTGATGAGAAGCGCGCTCAACCTCTGGACAAAATGGTGCCCGTACTAGTGATAGGCATAGAAGAAGCTAGCTTCCTAGTCAGCAAAAAGCTCAGTCCAGCGGAAAACCTTCAACTAACCCGGTTATTGAACAAATGTCGAGGAGAGTTCGCATGGAAACCCGCAGACGTGTCGGGTATATCGCGTGAAATAGCAGAACACCGGCTCAATGTTGACCTTAGCGTCAGGCCGGTCCAGCAAAAGCGAAGCGCGTTTTCTACGGAAAAAGCTTTAGTCGTTGATAAAGAAGTGACGAAGCTCCTTGATGCGGGGTTCATCCGCGAAGTTCAATACCCTACTTGGTTAGCCAACCCAGTTCTTGTTTCTAAGCCCAATGGAGACTGGCGCATGTGTATCGACTTTATCGATTTGAACGATGCTTACCCTAAGGATTGCTACCCGCTTCCCCGTATTTACCAACTAGTCGATCAGACTGCTGGGTACGCATATTTGAGTTCACTCGACGCTAACTCCGGATACCACCAAATCCCCATGGCCGTCGAAGATGAAGAAAAGACTGCCTTCATCACTCCTAAGGCCACTTACTGTTATACGGCGATGCCGTTTGGGCTAAAGAATGGGGGGCGACGTTCCAACGTATGGCTAACAAAATATTCGAAGAACAGATAGGTAGAAATGTGGAAGCATATGTTGATGATATATTGGTAAAGAGCGCGAACTTTCAGGATCACTTGCGGGATCTGAAAGAAGTATTTGACGTAATGAAAAGGCACTGTATGAAACTGAACCCCCGAAAATGCATGTTTGCATTTCAGACGGGAAAATTCCTAGGCTACGTAATCAGCCAAAAAGGAATCCAGCCTAACCCATCGAAGATTAAAGCCATACAAGACATGATATCTCCAAGAACCGTTAAGGAGGTACAAAGGCTAACAGGACGCGTCATCGCCCTAGGATGATTTATTTCCAAACAAGGCGAGAAGTGTCTCCCTTTTTTCAAAGTCATACGCAAGAAAGCACCGTTCGGGTGGACCCCAGAATGTGAAGAGGCATTTGTTAGCCTAAAAGATCACCTATCGTCTGACCTACTGCTGACAAGGCCGGAGCCGGGTGATACTTTATATTTATACCCCGTCGCTGCCGACGAAGTGGTTAGTGTCGTCCTCGTTCGCGAAGATAGCCATGCGCACCGCCCTGTATATTTTGTAAGTCACGTTCTGAAAGATGCTGAGCTGCGATATGCCCGAATCAAGAAAATAGCGTTTGCACTGATACAAGCCACTCGAAAAATGGGCAAATACTTCCAGTCCTACCCCGTTATCGTGCTTACAGACCAACCTCTGAAGAGAATATTTCGAAAGCTTGAGTCCTCAGGAAGAATGCTAATCTGGGCTCTCGAACTCGAGCAATACGGGCTGAGGTATCAGTCCCGGCCATCTGTGAAGGCTCAAATCCTGGCGGATTTTATAGCGGAATGTACCTTTACAGAAGATCCGTTAACAGATGTACCCGAAGAGGAATGGGGTGACGTGGATCTCCCATTTCTGGAAACTTATACGGACCTCTGGATCATTCATGTAGATGGAGCTAAAAACCAAGAATTGGCTGGAGCAGGAATCTTCATAAATGGGCCGCACGATATGCGAATACAGTACGCCGTCCAAATCCTGTAGCCATTATCCAATAACGCGGTAGAATATGAGGCGCTACTAGCCAGACTCAGGATAGGGAGAAGTCTTTCCTCCAAAGGAAGGCACGATACCGGAAGAACAGGAGACCTACGTCTAAAAATTTGTGGTGACTCCAAACTGGTAATCGACCAGGTCTTGGGGCTCTCTCAGGCCCGGGAGCCCATCATGGTCCAATACCTCGCCAAGGTGATGCGAGAACTGTTGGAAATAAAGAAAGAAGGCATGCAAGTCAGCTTTGAGCACATTCCCCGAGAGGACAACGCCGAAGCTGACAATCTTGCCAAGCTTGCCGCAAACTCGGAAGCGTCCATACCCAAAGGTGTGTATTATCGTGAGTTATCCGTACCTTCCTTCATAGAAGAGGAAGCGTCTCTGTGTGTGGAAGAACTCAAGAATGACTGGCGGTTCCCCGTAATCAAATACTTGAAACACGAAGAACTGCCTGTGGATATCGCTGAAAAGAAAAAGGTACTGAGACAGACAGCTCACTGTACGTACTATGACGGGGACCTGGTTCGGAGATGCTTTTCTCACCTAGCCGCCAAATGTATAACGGAGCAAGAGGGTCTTCACACCTTGCGCGAAACTCACGAAGGGGTGTGCGGTATGCATGTATCGGGTGGCACCCTGGCCGCCCAAGTTTTCAGATCTGGATTCTATTGGCCCACCATCCGGAGAGATTGCAACAACTACGTGCAAACTTGCCCGAAATGCTAGGAGTTCTCTAAAATTCCTCGACGTCCCGCCACTGAAATATCCGAGATTATCGCCCCTTGCCCTTTTGCTAAATGGGGGATCGACATCCTGGGCCCATTTCCAAAGGCAAGGTCCCAACTGAAATTTGTAATAGTGGCAGTGGACTACTTTACGAAGTGGGTAGAAGCTGAAGCGGTCGCCAACATCACGGCGGAAAAAACTTGGCATTTCTTTAAATACCAAGTTATCATGAGGTTTGGCGTACCCCGCATCCTAGTCAGCGATAATGGAACGCAGTTCACCATCCAATTCTTCAAAGACCAGTGCTCAGAATTCGGGATTGAGCAGCGATTCTCTTCCGTGGCTCACCCGCAAACCAATGGGCAGGCGGAAGTGACCAACCGGAGCATCCTCAACGGCATTAAGAAAAACCTGGAAGGGTCTAAAAATAAGTGGGCAGACGAGCTGCCGTACGTGATGTGGGCGTACCACATGACCGTTAAAACCAGTACCGGAGAAACACCTTTCGCATTGGCCTTCGGAATCGAGGTTGTTATGCCAGTAGAAATCGGTACCATAAGCCTGTGAGTGGCTCACTTTCGGGAGGAGCTAAATGAGGAAAGGTTACGAGCTAACCTTGACGCGTTACCGGAGGTCCGAGAAGAAACCCTCCTAAAAACGCTACATTACATGCAAAAGATGGCCCGTTATCATAACAGGCGCGTCAAAGAACGGTTGCTGAAGGCAGGCGATTTGGTGCTCAGAGACAAGCGAGCGGCTGGTCAACGCGTGGGGAAGCTCACTCCAAACTGGGAGGGGTCGTATCACGTTACCCGCGTCATCGGGAAAGGAGCCTATCATCTGGAGACATTCGATGGTACTCCCTTACCTAACTCTTGGAACATCGCTCGTTTGAAATTATATTATCCTAGAACTTGATTTTATCTGCACCTTTGGCTGATGCCAACCCTAACCTTAGCTAACGCTCGGTGAAAGAGCTTTCTTGAGTGTTTGTGGTTGCTTTTGTGCAGATAAAAAAGGGGGATCCTGTGAGTGAAAAGTCATATCCTTGTGACGGCCGGTCCTGATCAGACGGCTCACTAAGTGAGGGCACGACCCAGCATGCCTTGAATTAGCGTCGGGATTGAAAGGTCCCTAATGCCCCCGGGAGTGAAAAGTCCTATCCTTGTTATGACCGATCTTGATCAGATGGCTCACTAAGTGAGGGCACTTCCCGGTATCCTTAGGAGTGAAAAGCCCTTTTCTTGTACTAACCGTTCTCGTGGAGACGGTATATCAAGATAAGGCACGCCCCAGGGAAATAGTAACTCCGTTCTAGAAATGAAAAGTCCTATCCTAGTGACCGGGCTAATATAGACGGCTCATTAAGTAAGGGCACGATTCTAGAAGCGAGGACAACGCCTGAAAGTGAAAAAACCCTAGCCTTGTGAAGGCATGTCCTGATCCGATGGCTCACTAAGATGAGGTACTTTCCAGGCCGACCGTGGAAATATGGGAACACGAAGAATCGCGAGATCCCAGCTAGTAACCAGATGCGTAATCCCTGGTGAAGTATAAAGCTGATAGAAAAAGCGATTACGTGGTTTCCATATTAACGCCCTGTGGCGGCAGCAGAAAGGCTCCTACGGGTAATTACTGTCTCTTATAGCATGTTATGCTACTAATGATTCACAATTAAGAATGTGCAGAATACTTTTCGAGCGGCGGAAAGATTGATGATCACACGAATGGCGATATCATAAGACTCGTCAGGAAAGCTGACTCGACACCGATCTCTGCGATTTCTGTTGCCGAAACGCTAAGAGCCTGCTCGAGAAAGTAAACACATTATGTTATCGGGTCGACGATGACTCTAGGGGAGTTTCAAAAAGTGAAAATTAAAGAAAGGGAAAGACAGCGATAAAGATATAAACTGTTTGAATATATAAAAATGTCTTTGAGGGGTCACGAGTTCTAAGGCTCAAAACAATAACGTCGTAGAGGTAAAAAAAAAACCTGGCAATTCCCGATGGCTATAGAAAAGGCGGTGAAGCTTCAGGGTGCGTCAACCCTCAGGGTTCCTCCGTTTCCAGCCCTCTGCCTTAGCTTGGCGAAAACCTGCTTCATTAAGGTCGACAGATTTCTGTTTGAAAGCCCTCGTGACCTCCTCACCTTTATACGCATCTATCTCGTGGACCTCCTCGAAGCAATTAACCAAAATAATGGTAGTCCGCTCGACATGCCATAGACACTTATCGGCTGACTCCTCTTCCAGAGCAGTTTTCCCTTCTTCCAGAGCAGCTTTCTCCTTTGCCAAAGATGACTTCTCTTCTTCGAGGGCAGCATTCTTGGCTTTTTCGGCCGTCCAGGCAGCATCAAGGACGGACGCTTGCCTTTTCAGTTCCTGCTGGGTCAGCAATAAGTGAGTACGTTCCTCCAGCAGCTTTTTCTTCTCATTTTGCTCTTTGGAAAGTTTAGCCAAGGAGGCGGCAAGAGAGGCAGTCTGACGCTGCGCGTGCTCTGTCCAGTAATGGAACTTCATGAAGTTAGTGAAGAGGCTAGAACGTAACGAACTCGCCTTGTCATCATCAACCTTAGAAAGGAAAGCCTCCCGCTTTGCAGCAGACGATAATATATGGGCGGCCAACAAAGCAGAAACCTCATCCGAACCATCGCCCCCGATAGCCGCCAAGCCAGTGTTGCGAAAATCATATAAGCCAACTTGATGAGTCACGGTACCGGACTCACTCACTGAACTTAAGTCGGCAGCAAAGTTGAAAGTGGTAGCCCCTTCGCCCGAACGTTGCAACAATGGAACGCTCGAAGGGACGAACACCAAGGGAACAGGAGGATGAACCTGTGTAGAAGTACCCCCTTGGGTGATGTAGGGATCATGGGAATGGTAGCCCGACAAATCCTGCAAACCTTCTTGGTCGTCCAAGTTAGGAGGATATGAATGAACAGGCCCGCCAAAAGAGTTGGGCGAAGCCCCGAAAGGCTCAGCTGTACCCATGTTCGCCAAAAACCCAGAAGGATGATCCTGGGAAGCAGCCACGGAAATGAAAGCACCGGCAGATCTGACTTCTATCGCGGCATCAGTAGAAGATAGGCTGCCATCCTCGCCTTCCTGCAGGCATCTTTTCTTAGAACCACCCAGTGCATAGCCCAGCTCCATATCGCCCACGGGAAGTGCGGGAGTAGAATCAGCAACGATACCCTGCACATAAAAGAAAATAATATAAAACACGCATAGCAAAAATGGATGAAGTATCGACAGACAGCGATATACAACATATCGTGGTCAAAAAGTGCACTCACAACAGCAGTGTCAAGAGGAGGCGCCTCTGAAGAAGCTGCCGCGTCTGGAGAAGGAGTGAGAGCGACAACGCTTCTCTTTCTTTTCTTCTTTTGTCCTTTGGCAAGGCCCTTAGGGACTTTAGAAGAAGATGGCTGAGTAGGATGAGCAGCAATGGTCACGATGGGGATACCCGAAGGGATGTCTGTATTTCCCTCACCAGCCGAGGAAGAGGATACTTGAGCAAGGCTCACGGAAGCAGCGGTTGGTGCGGCTGGGTTATCAGTAGCTTCCGTGGAGACAGCCCTCTCCTTTTCTTCTCTTTCCCGAGCCCTTTTTAGTCGTCTCCTAACGCTCTCAGGTGTATAATTGGGATTCGTCGCTGCATGATCACAAAATAACGTTAGCGTTAGTATCAGCAATAATAAAGAAGGAAGCAACACGACACTCACGTCTAACATAGGATTGAATGTCCGCCCCGCATGCCAGATAACGGGTATGAACGCTGATTTCCAGTTGAAGCAATTTGTCCAACCAGCCTTGTTCAGGCTGAGGAAGGCTCTATCCTTGACGTCTTGGTTAAACCCAGATCGCCACCAGGAACTAGGAACTTCAGGAAGATCTATCACAAAGAACTCCTTTTTCCAGGCCTCGACGGAAGACTCAATATGGAGGAGTTTCCAAGTAAAGGATTTGAGCGAATCGTCGTCATAACGGGGCGATATCGTTATCACACCCCGACACTTCATCAACTTAAAAACCAACTTAAGCAACAAAAGGGTAGGAGAAGTGATCCCCTTATATTTACAAAGTTCCAGAAAAGCATAAACATAGCAATATGCATTTGGGGCTAATTGGACGGGACTCAAATCGCAAGTAGCAAGCAATTGTTTTACGAAGGGGTTGACGGGAAGCCGGAAACCATAACGGAACATTTGTGAGTACATAACCCTACGTTTGCCCGTCAAAATGCTATTCAAGCGTATCGACTCAGGGGCAACGGTGGCCTTATAACCGGCAGGGATAACAGCATTATGTGCAGCTAAATGCTCACCAAGAGCGACTTCAGAGGTGATACTGCTAACCGTAATATCTATCTTTTTTTCATCGGCAGACATCGACTCAGGGCGGCGAGTCTTAGCCATGGCAGAAATAAGAAATTAAAGACGAAGAAGACGATGGAAGAAAAGAGGAAATACCTTTAGAGAAAAAGCACTTCGAGAACCCTCAATGGTGGAGAGAAAACAAGACGGCTAGAGAGAATAGGAAGAAAGTAAAATGAAAAAAGTAAGAAAAAGAAATAAGTGTTGGGTTTTATAACCCTAGTGGCCAAGCGAAATGACAGACGTTGCAGTCGTTGTGTGAGGAGCGTCACAAGGAACAGACTCAAGTAAAAAGTACAATTCTAGGGAAGCACGACAACGCTTCGATTTTGCTAAAATTCTGGAGCACGCTAGCCCTCGGTGCCCTAAAGAACGGACACGTGTGTCTGTGTCATCATGACTTTTCTCTCGCATTAATGAGAGGATCGTGAGCATTAAATGCTCTGAAAAGTAGGCTTTTATGGGCCTAGGTGCTGGCCAAAGGCCAAAGCGTGGCCTTGGTGCTGGTCGAAGACGCGGCCTTGAGGCTGGATTTAGGCGCGGCCTTGATGCTAGTCGAAGGCGCGACCTTAAGGCTGGCCGAAGGCGCGGCCTTGAGGCTGGCTTTAGGCGCGGCCTCGATGCGGGACTCAGGCTCGGGCGTGAGGCTCTGAGTCGAGTCATTGGCGTAGACACATAGGCTTCACTAGTCTGCGGTCTTTGTGTGGCTTTCCTCGGTCATTAGGGTCTTCAAGAGCAATGCGGTCATGGCTTGGCTCTTAGTGGCCGGTCCATGCTTGGGCTTTGTTGGTGGGCTCGTATCACCATCCCCAGCCTCCTTTCAACATACATAATTTTAGGCCTCGAACTCCATATCAGCACAACCAGCAGTACCCATATCCACCATCCAAGGATCCAGCCCCTGCACGTCCGTCGGCTGACGAGAGCATCAACTATAAGAGTGTTATTTCCGAACTCCAAAAGCAAATGAGTATGATGAGTGCCAAAATGAAGGAGTTGAAAAATAGAGGTCGACTCCCTAGGCAGACTGAACCAAATCCAAAGCACGAAGCATGTGTCATGACCCTCCGAAGTGGTGCTGAATTACCACCTCCAGTACATTCTGCCCTCGACACTGCACAACCTCCAGAATCTGAACTCAAGGTTAAAAAGAAAAAAAAACCAAAAATTCCAAATGTGATGGTAGATTGTATCCGTTCCCCAAAAGGATCTCCACGGAATGATCCGAACCCACCCAAGTTCACACAAGAGTACATTCACCAAATCCTTGAACCTCCTTTTTCCAAACGCCTTGTCAAGTTCAAAAAGGGCAAAGAAGAGCGAGAAATCTTTGATATATTCAGCAAAGTTTTCATCAATA
The DNA here is from genome assembly GCA_963691705.1 of Viola odorata. Classification (NCBI taxonomy): domain Eukaryota; kingdom Viridiplantae; phylum Streptophyta; class Magnoliopsida; order Malpighiales; family Violaceae; genus Viola; species Viola odorata. Next base: position 43,437,539 of record OY829544.1, read on the forward strand.
TTCCTCTACTTCAAGCAATCAAGAGTGTCCCATGCTATGCCAAGTTTTTGAAAACCTTATGCATCAACAAACGCAATATGGTCGGAGTCAACAAAATCAGCGTGGGTGCCAATGTTTCAGCCCACATTCAGCAAAACATTCCTCCCAAGTGTCAAGACCGGGGCATGTTCATTATCCCCTGCAAGATTGGGACAGTTGATGTTGGGAAGGCCATGTGTGATTTAGGCGCTAGCATTAATGTCATGCCCTTGACGATTTATAACCGTCTAGGCCTCGGTCCCCTGAAAAGTACAAGACTTGTAATCCAGCTAGCCGAACATTCCGTCATCTTTCTAGAGGGCGTAATTGAAGATGTCTTTGTCCAAGTTGGCGAGTTTATTTTTCCAGCGGATTTCTACGTTATTTCCATGGAAGGAGATGGTTCCGCTAAAGTCACAGATGTGCTTCTGGGTAGACCATTCCTTGCCACCGTCAGGGCCAACATAGATGTCCATGACGCTACCATTTCACTTGAATTTGATGGCCAAATCATTAAATTCAACATGCTTGAGTCCATGCAATATCCTTCTGAGTTTTCTAGCCTCAATTACGTTGATTTAATTGATCCATTTGTCGATGAAATATCTGAATTAAATTCTGTTGATCCATTGCAGCTTGCCCTCGACAGGAGTCTTACGCTAGTAACTTTAGAGGACTTGGCCTCGACAGTCGCTATACCCCCCGCGTTGCATTCAGCTGTTTCAGATCTAGAGGAGCTACCTATTCTTTCTCTAGAACCACCTGTTGTCTCTCCTCATCGAGATGACCATGTCAAGCTCCCTTCTTCCCTTGAGCAAGCACCGACACTTGAATTGAAAGTCCTGCCCTCACACCTTAAGTATGCTTATCTTGGCACCGAAAAATCTCTTCCGGTAATTATTTCCAACTGAATGAACCAGAAGAGAAGGAATTGATTTCCTTGTTGAATGAATTTAAAAGAGCAATCGGATGGACAATAGCCGACATCAAGGGCTTGTCGTCAGCCCTATGCACCCATCGAATCCATCTTGAAGATGCTAGCAAGACAGTCCATCAGCCACAACAAAGATTAAACCCCCCCCCCCCCATGATGGAGGTGGTCAAGAAAAAAGTGCTGAAGTTATTAGATGCGGGAGTTATCTACCCCATTTTCGATAGCCAATGGATGAGTCTCGTCTAAGTCGTGCCCAAGAAGACCGACATCACAATCACTAAAGGGCAAGATGGTGCTTTGATTCCAACCAGAATTCAGAATGGCTGGCGAGTCCGATTGATTATCGCAGCTTGAACGCGGCCACGAGGAAAGATCATTTTCCGCTTCCCTTCATTGATCAGATGTTAGAGCGCCTCGCGGGCAAGACGCACTATTGTTGTTTAGATGGGTATTCAGGCTTTCATCAAATTCCAGTCGCCCGTGAGGATCAGGAAAAGACTACTTTCACATGTCTGTTTGGTACGTTCGCTTATCGGAGAATGCCCTTTGGTATGTGTAATGCCCCCGCTACCTTCCAGCGATGCATGATGAGCATCTTTTCAGAATTCTTCGAGAAGGGCATCGAGGTCTTTATGGATGACTTTACTGTCTATGGCAACTCTTTTGCCGAATGTCTGGCCAATTTGAAGAAAATCTTACAACGTTGCATCGAGACCAATTTGATCCTGAACTTTGAGAAATGTCATTTTATGGTCGATCAAGGTCTCGTCCTGGGTCATATTGTTTCCAGCAGAGGCATTGAAGTGGATAAGGAGAAGATTGAAGTCATTGAGTCTCTGCCCTATCCCTCTTGTGTCAAAGACGTTCGTTCCTTTCTAGGGCACGCTGGATTCTACAGACGCTTCATTAAGGATTTTTTGAAAGTCACTCAACCCATGTGTCATCTACTTCAGAAGGATGTGGAATTTATATTTGACGACGACTGCAAAAATTCATTTGATTTGCTCAAGACTAAACCCATTTCAGCTCCCATCATTCGAGCCCTCGATTGGTCCATCCCTTTCGAGATCATATGCGATGCTAGCAGAATCATGCCCAAGATAAGCCCATAAATACAAAGGAAAACATGACTAAAATACGCTATATCAAATATCCCCACACTGCCCGATGCTCGCCCTCGAGCATCAACAAAATTGAAAACCACCCCAAAGCATGAACAATCGCAAAAATCAAAGCACATAAACAAACCAGACATCGATCTGGGTTTCACCACGACACACTCCACCTAGATAAAACCTGCATCACGCCAGAAGGGTAACGACCCTAAAGACGGAACTTTCCTGCATCGAGCCCACGATCCAACAATCCTCACCAGAAAAGTATCTGTGCTCACGCTCGTAAGTAGGCTAAGTGTTTATCGCCCAAAACTAAATGCAGTTAGCGCAGCACAAAACCAGACTTGTACATCAATCCGAGTACGTAGTACACTCAGCGATGGCGGTTTTGGAAAGAGAAGCCTTTATGAATACAGGTGCTGCCATTGTGGCGGAAGAAGATCTTTCTTCATTCCTCTTACATTCTAGTGCGAAGATGGGAAAGGCTTCTGAAGGGACCTTTTCCTCTGAGAAGAGTTTTGCATCTGCAAAATGTGATTCTTCCTTGTTGAATGGATTGGTTTCTCCCTTAACACATTTTACCTCTCCGTTGCGAATGTATTTGATGCATTGGTGCCAGCTTAAAGGAATAACTCCATTTTCATATAACCAAATCCTTCCGAGGAGCAGCTGGTAGGATGTTTTGGCATCAATTACATGAAAAAGGACAGTAGATACCAATTCTTCGATCTCTAGTTTCACTCGAATCGCGCCAATGGCAGCCTAACCTTTTTTATTGAAACCTTGGATGATCAATTTACTTTTGGAAAGCTCGGACATGGCTATTCCTAGTTTCTTTATTGTATGGATGGGCATAATGCTGACCACTGACCCTTGATCCACAAGTATCCTTCTGACCTTCTCTTCCTGAATATATCCTGCAACATAAAGAGGCCTGTTGTGCAAATGAGACTCTAGTAGCAAGTCATCATCGGTGAATGTGATTGCATTGAAGCACTCGGTATGGGATGGTTGATCAACCATTTTCAATAGTCTTTCCTTGTATTTGGTTGGATCTACTATTGCTTGTACTAGTGACATCCTGACTTCTGAAGAGAGATCAAGAGTTTTGGCTAAAGAGACATTTGATGGAATCTCTTTCAACCTTTTTACAACATCAGCATCTTCATGGTCAGATCCTTCAGCTTGCTCTACACTGACCATGTAGACTGCTATGCAATCTTCAGGAGATTGTTCTTTTGGGACATACTCTTCATGAGTCGGTGTTCCTTTTGGTTGAGACGAAGACCCCGGTGTTGAACATTCGAGAGCGTGGTGCCTCCCTTTTCTAGACATTGGATGAGTGTGAGCCTTACAAGGCGTTCGTTCTGGATTTACCGACGCATGGATCGAAGCCTTTCCCTTGTGAGGCTTATCAACAGTCCCAGCTTCTTGGGAGGTCTTTGATGGCTCACCTAGAAGACCCCACCCTTCTGGCTGAATGTCACAATCTTGGCTAAAGACGCCATGAGGGTATTTTGAGGATGGCTTTCTTTTTGGAAGAACTTTCTTATTCTTCTTTCTTCTAAAGGTTGACCATCCGTCGTTCATTTCATCTTCATACTCAGAGCTTGTTTCCCAAACGTCCAAGTCGTTAGTCATCAACTCGTACAGGCTTGGCCCATAGGGGTTTCCTATCTTTGGCATCCCAGGGTAGGCATAGATGACCTTGACCTCTTCGTCAGTGCTGAATTCTATGGGGACTACCCCCTGCGGTAACTCAGTTGTCAGTACCATCGATGGAGAGGTAGTTGGCCCCTGTCTCACGGCTTATGATAATGGAATAGGATCGAATGACCCGAATGCAACCATAGCATTATTCTGTATAGTGGTTGGATGTAATTGGCATCTGTCATATCTCCATTATCGAGTTTTATCTTGCCCTGTTTTTCCAAACGAACAATGAGGTCTTTGAGGACAAAGCATTTATCTATCGGATGACTGATGATCTGGTGACATTTGCAATACCTGGGGTTGTCAATCTGGTTCACTTCTTTTGGGCGCTTTGATGGCGGAAGCTCGATCAATTTTTGTTCAAGAAGTTGGTCCAGAATGTCAGAGACTTCTGAGTCTAAGAAGGGATGTCCTCTTTCTTCACATTCCTTCAGGGTCCTTCTTTGAGCTTTGAAAGGCTTGTACTCGATCTTAACTTGTTTCGCCTCCTCTTTTCTTTAGATCTCTTTGAAGGATATTTTCGCAGATGCCGCGGTGACTACCATGTTTTCCTTCCCTTTGCTGGTCTTCGGGTCTTTCCTTACTTCTTTGTTGACTTCTTTCTTTTCACGAGAGTCATTTGGCAAGTAACTCCCGTGCCTTTGGATCTGAATTTTCAGATCATGAGCTCTAGTTGCGAGCTCTTCGAATGTGCGGGGCATGTTCGCCTGCAAGTTGTAGAGCAGTCCCCACTGTATGCCTTGGACATACATGTCGATTGAAGATGACTCACTGATCCTTTCTTTGCAATTAAGGACCAAGTTCCTCCATCTTTCAATGAACTCAGTGACAGGTTCATCTTTTCTATGTTTTGTTTCGGCCAATTCTAGTAGGCCAACAATCCGTCGAGTGTTGTAAAAGTGAGTTAGGAAGTCTCTTTCCAACTGGTCCCAACTATCAAAAGAATTCGAAGGCCACACCTTTCAATGACTGAATAAATTGCTTCACCATCATATCTCCATAAGTTACTGCATTGTTGCAGGTCTCTATGAAGTGAGTGATGTGTTATTTAGGGTTCCCTTTCCCCTCGAATTGTTAGGATTTTAGAGGTTGATACCCCACATAGAGGCAGAAATGAGGGAGTTGAGGTCGCGTCAAATGGTTTTCAACGACGTGGTGGATGAGATGTTGTGTTTGAAGGATGAAAAGCAGAAAATGTCTAAGCTGATTTGGAAATTAAGGTTTTGTTTAGGGTTGTTTATATTGATTGTTTTTGTATTTGGTTTGATTAATTCGAATGATGTAGCATAATTGGAATGATGTCGGTTATGTGTGAATAAACAGAGCATTTTTTCCTGTTTTAGTTGAAATTGTTTTCCATTTTTGTGTTGTATTAAAATCGTTCTTGTGTTGTATTCTGTGTTGTCTGTATTTGATATGGGTGCATCCTTTGAAGATACAAAATGCACAGTTTGTAGATTTGCAGTATGGGTGCACTATCTAAAAGTCTTTTATCTGTTGTAATTGTTAATGGGAAGTTGTTTTTATTAGGGCCATTTCTATGATTAACTATATGGTAGGAAGACTCCCTTGTTTATACAAGATGTAAGGAATAGGCGCATGGGTGTTTGTGTGAGGTGAAACATTGTTAATGTGTTATATTTATTGACCAATATCACAGAGGAAGTATATGAGCATAGCTGAGTATGTTAGTTGTGGTAGCATACCAATGTGAGTTTTGGAAGAGAATAATGCAGCTATACGTCATGTATTAAATATTACTTGATGTATATTCTTATCTTGACAAGTAATTATATATTGTGCATAAACACATATGTCAGCTCCAATGAATCTTACCTTTAAAGATAAAATGAAGTGGATATTTCCTGTACTCAACAATACTGCATTGACATGCTCTCTTTTCTCCAATTATTGGTACAACTCAAGTGGATTTTACTTATGAACAAAAATAAGATTTAAGCATCATTTGAGTTGTATCCCTTAAACTTGTACTTTTCCATCTCCTAAAGACTTTTCTTTTCTGTACTTTGCATCATTGCTTGACTTACCATCATCTCAAGATCAAATAAAATATGAAAACTAAATTCCAATCTTCACAATACCTTATTTATATGATGATATGAATTATTCTGCCAGCCAGGCAAGACATGCATCTAAAATTCCATAAGTTTGTAAAGTATACATGATGTTTCGACACGCTTTCGAAGTAAACCAGAAGAAACAAGAGGCTTTGCAGCCTGAAACATTCTTTCCAATCTAAAACATAACACCCAATGTATCGCTTTCATAGAAGGCTTTGCAGCCTCCACATCTCCTTTTGTTGCTATAATCACCATCAACAAACACATTTCATGGAATACACAACTTTGCAAGATTAAAAATAATTCACAAGTACATAAAATCAAAAGCATCCATTGTACACAAATTTGTTCAAAAGCATATCATAAAACCAAACTCTCAACTTCTACAAGTACTTAAAATTCTAGCATGTAATTAATCCATCCATTGTACATACTACTTTGATGTTGGAACCCATATACTGCCCATTGCACTGCTTTCTGCTTTCCTTTTGGCAGGAACGTTAATAACCTTTTGTTGTGGAGTGTTAGGCTGCAATAGAGAATAAACAAACAATAGTTATACAAAAAATCATTGAATTTCTTTTACAAAGAACACAATACACACCACAATGAGGATCATTCAGACACCCACATTGTAACATGTCCAGCCTGATTCAGCAACAAAGTAGCCAAGACCTTGGGGGAGTTTACTTCTTTTTTTCAATTTCTTTTTCCTCCCTACGGCAAGTTGTGCAGTGCCACACTCCTGCCTAAGTTGTTGCAGGAGATGTTGGGTTCTATTAGAAGCTTGAGAAACTTGCACCTATGATTCCGAGACCTGAGAAGCAGACATTGGTGTAGGTTGCATTTGTGCAGGAGGTGGGAGTACATCTTGAGAGCTTAATTTTACTAGGTGAAAAATGTACAGCATAATCACATGATTTGATCAGGCATCATGAACAAAACAAAGCCACTTAATTTTACACTTACAAGTAGACAATAAAGCAACATGACATATACAAACAAAATACCATCCTTCAATACATCAACAGCAGTTATCACCACTCTCGTCTTTGACATTGTAGACATTTAGGCAACAAAATGACGATTGGATAATAGTATTTATCCCATTTATAAAACAAGTTACCTTGCTTGCAGGATTGGAGGTACAGGTAGATTTATTGTGGCCTTCCTTTTTACACAATGAGCATTGTATTCTCCTTTTAGTTGGTATGCTGGGAATTGCTGTCTCATCCACAGGTTCAGCATGAGGTGGAATTGATGGTTGTCCCGCATCCTGCAATTTCATATTAATCAGCTAGTGCTAATTATTTAGATAAAATTGCAATAATACATTAACCATTGAATTTCTTTTACCTGGTTAGATGGATTGTTCTTGCAAGTAGTTGACTTGTGTCCTACAATCTTGCATATCGAGCAAGACATTTTCCTTCCTTTTTGGCTCATCTTTGTTCCACACTGTGCAGGTTCCCAACCTTCTCTTCTCCTCACTTACTTAGGTCTACCAGGAAATTTTGTGAATGATGGTGGTTTAATTGTGGTAACTGCAACTCTTGGCCAAAATTTCATTCCTTGGACAGGCAAGATGGGGTACTTGTAAGCAAGTTCAAACATCTGCTTACTATACCAGTTTGACACAAAGCATGTGATATCTGGATTGTTTACCTCAGTTTCTAGGACACGGAATGTATGTTCACAAGGCAAACCATTCAATTGCCACTTCCTACACGTGCAAGTTAATTTTTCCAAACTGACTACCCAGCTAGTTTCCTCGTCTAGATGCACTTCATAACCATCATCCCCATTGCTGTCAACATAAAAATTTCCACTTTCTTCCCTGTTACGGTTCAGTTTCTTCCTAATCTTTGGACCTAGACCATCTTTGAATCTCTTGAAAACAGTCTTACGAATGGTCTCAAAAAAATTTATAATGCTTTTATAACGAGACTCCAAAATCATGCTATTGAAAGTTTCACTCATATTGTTATCTACCACATCACAACAACTTGAGGTGTTTTGAAAGGCTCTACACCAATAAGTAGGTGAAATCTCCAAGAAATTAGACATTGCATCCGGTGACATACCTTTCAACACCTCCAGTTCATCTAGAAATTCAGATTGAGTTGAACTTTTACAAGTCTTCCAAAATTGTTGATGCAAATCATCACTGTTGTGATCCTTCCTCCATTTAGCAAATATATGTCTAGCACACCTTCTATGCACAGCAGCCGGCATCAGTTCAGAAATTGCTAAGATCAATCCCTGCACATACATATAGGCAAATATGAAAATGTGAACATATTAATTTCAGCATGAACAACAAACAGTCCATATGTGATTACATACCTTTTGTTGGTCAGATATAAAGGTGAATCCTTCCCCACGAGCATTCACAGGAGCACCATCTGCAGCGTAGACAAAGTCCCCACCAGGTACATCCAAATCCAGCATGAGCAGTTCCAAAAACCATTTCCAAGTTTTCTTACACTCATAGCCAATGACAGCCCATGCAATTGGGTATATTTGATAATTGGGATCCCTTCCTATAGTTGACAGAATTTCCCCCTTAAATGGTCCTTTCAAAAAATAACCATCTAATCCATTGATCTTCCTACAAGCCTCATTAAACCTTTTTCTAACCCCAGCAAAGCACACATACATCCTTTTAAACACTTCACCTTCGTCCTCTATGACTATTGTACTGCCAGGATTACTCCTCTTCAACTCCTCAATATAATCCTCAAGCCTTGAAAATTCCTTCAATGGATCACCAATGTAATGATTAACAACCTTTTCCCTGGCATGTATGCACTGCACTCTAGAGATTTTTATCTTAGTTTGGCTAGTGAATGGTCTTTCAGTTCAGCCACAGTCATCTTCAAAGTTAGCTTCTTTAAATGAGTAATAAACCACCGACCTAAAGTTTTGTAGCTCAGACAAGAGATGTGAAAAAGTTTTGGACAAGTATGGAGCATAAAACTTTCCAGTTGCAGTCACTGTTTGTGCACACAGCCCTACACCTTATGCCATCATTCTGCTTAAACCTAACATCTCTCCTTAAGTGTGTAGCCTGCCGCTCAACAACTTTCTTAAACTCAGACTTATTAGGGAAAACCATACAAAGTGAAAACTGTGGAAAGTCCTCACCTTTTTGGAATCGAGGTCTTCTAAATGGAATTCTTCAGCCTTCTTCTTCCTCACTGCTAGAACTCAAGAAACTTCCCTCATAATCTGAGTCAAAATATACCTCATTATTTTCTACATCAGCAGGACCAGTATTTTGGCTACCTCTATCTCTTCTATTCATTTCCCTTGTGATTTCTTCAACAAAATCATCAGAATTACCAAACTGCCCATTTGGGCCACAAACCCCACTTGGGCCGCACACTTCTGTTGGCCCACGCACCTCTAGACCACCCACCCCACTTGGGCCACTTCTGGAAAGGAATCTCATCTTCTTCTCACGGGAGTTAAATAACTCCTCATCCTCTTCAGCAGACAGGTATGGACAATCAACCCAGTATTCATTACCCGTATGGTCCCTTTTATTGTTACCTATTTCGTATTCACTCTCCTCAATCTCCGTATGATATCCATCAAACTCCCCCTCCTCAACAACACATTTACCCTTACTGGACCCACCTTGCACACTTACGCCACCTACCCTATGTCCATGTTCTGATATGCCCAGCCTATCACACATGGTCTTCAGATTTTTACCACCAAAATAAGGATGTAGTAAGGAGCCATGCTCTACATATATATTCACATCAGCATTTTCAAGTGCATACTTAATGAAACTCTCGAAAGTATTGTCACCATCTAAAACTTTAAGGGTTTCTCTTAACCCCATACCAGGACAGTGTTCAACATACCACAACTTCTTAATGTTAGTAAAACCAAGTTCACGACATCTATCTAGTATTGTAAAAAATGAAACAACATCAGCATCAACTACATCCTCAATTTCAGTCCCACCAACATACATCCATTCACTCAATGTCCTAAAAAATCTCCCACCAATATGATATCTAAAACCAGTCATTTTACTCCCCCACACTATTTCCCTGACAAACCAACCAACACAATAAGACAATTCAATACAGTTGCCATTTACAGTAAGTAATATTTTAAAAGAGATGCAGGTACCAAGTTAGCAAAAAAACCAGTTGTTCAGGGGTCATTTAAAGCACGTATTTCATTTCATTAGTAAAAAGGGTAAAGACGATGGGTTAATACAGATAAAATAATTGAAAGGGAACACATACCCATCAGAGAATTTGTATAAAACACCCAAAAATCCTTCGTTGCGAGGAACTAACGCCTTCGAGAAAGGGATTGCGATTGGGAATTTAGCTGGAGATGGAGATTGAACAAGAAAGGGATTGGAGAAATCGCGAGGTAAAGAAATGGGTTAAGGTTTTTTGTCGTGAAAATGGAGTGGTAAATCGCGAGGTAGTGAAATTGTTAGGGTTCTTCAGCGACGTGTCATCTGGTCAAAACGACGGAGCTTACGCTCCCAAGTGGTGAAAGGACGTCGTTTCACGCAAAATGGGGCAGCCCCATTTTGCGACCCGGATCCGAGCTCGACCCGGTTGGTTTCTGCCCACGTGGCGTGACACATCAGCAGTCAGTGACGTGTCGCTTGACGTGGAATGACACGTAAGCAAACTGACGAAAAAAATGGATGGCGTTAGGGTGAGAGATGAAATGAATCATAATTTTGGAGTGGAATGATGTTTTACAACAACAAAAAAACAGAGGACTGAAATAAGTCAATCAATTAGACTGCAGGTACCAATTTTTGATTTTTCCCCTTAAAACTATTCTATTTCTAGCAAAACTAATCTAACAGTTAAAACTATTTATACTAAAATTTTCAAATTTAATGTTTCTACCGAAAACAATTTTAACAATCAGATCAAATTTTAAAAGAATCAGAATCTACTGAAAAATTATCCCAAACATGCCCTTAGTTTTAGTATTTTACCATTCGATTCAACCATACCAAAACTAAATCCTCCAGAATATATATAACATAACATCTATATACTACAAGAAAACAAGTTGCGCATTTTTGGCGTCGGTTCGAACTGGAACATAAACAATTGCAATGAGAGGTTCACTAGAGAGCAATGCAGCTTACAGAATATTTTAAGACATGCAGCTTACAGAATATTTTAAGACAAACTGCTCTAACGCAGAACACGATCAAACTAGGGGCACAACAGAACAAGAGGTATCATGATTACAATAACTGCAGCTGAAAACATGTTTTTTCCTGTAGTTTAAGTTGTTTCACTTAATTTCGCATCCATAAAACTAAGAGATCCGAAAATAATCAACAACTGAATATAAAATGGCTCCAAATGTTAATATCATTTTGTCGAAAGAAACTAATCCAAACAAAATCAAAATTGGAGTCTAGCAGACATTCCAAGACAATGAAGTTGCTTACAAAAGATTAATCACCGTTGAACATGCAAAATATTGATAAAGGATAACAACAAAACAACCAGATCATCGCTTCTTGGAGACACCAACGGTCTTTCCTCTACGACCAGTGGTCTTGGTATGCTGCCCACGCACTCGCAGACCCCAGTAGTGACGAAGACCACGATGATTTCTGCAGTGAAAGGACCAACCATAAGAACAGAGGAAGGATCATAAAACAAAAATTGTAACAAGAAACTTGTCTGATAACAACAGAAACAAACCTAATCTTTTTCAATCGTTCAAGATCATCCCTAAGTTTCATGTCCAATGCATTTGACACAACCTGACTAAACTTTCCATCCTTATTATCCTTCTGCCTGTTAAGGAAATAGTTGGGGATCTTGAACTGGCGAGGATTAGCCACAATTGTCATCAGCTTATCAAGCTCATCAGCTGAAATTTCTCCAGCTCTACAGAAAAGAGCGAACAAGTCAGAAACTAAGAACACCCAACAAGACCTCATTATGCATTCGATTGAATTCAACCACAGAAAAAACAATCAGCCAAAAAAAATTGTTATTAAGCACATCAGCAGAGAGTTCACCAGCTCAACAGAAACCCCCATTAAATAAAAACTAACAACACCCAACAAGACCTCACCATACATTTGATTGAGTTCAACCACAAAACACACATTTCATCGAATTCAACCACGGAAACAAAAACAATCAGCCCAAAACAGTTGTCATTAAGCACATCAGCGGAGAGTTCACCAGCTATACAGAAAACCCATTAATTCAAAAACCAAGAACCAACAAGACCTCACCATACATTTGGTTGAGTTCAACCACAAAACACATACATTCCATCGAATTCAACCACAGAAAAAAAACAATCAGCCCAAAACACCTAGCATCCAATGCCCTGCTAACCAATTATTGCCATCCCATTCCAACTGGTTCATCACTAAAACGGATCTACACAAAGATTATTTATTCCAACAAAACTAAAATCAACTTGCTAACGGAAGATGAAACATGATGTACGAGTAAAAATGAGGTACCTCTTATTCATGTCCACGTCGGCCTTCTTGCAAACGATGTTGGCAAAACGGCGACCAATACCTTTGATGGAGGTAAGGGCAAACATAATCTTTTGCTTTCCATCGACGTTAGTGTTCAACACACGAAGAATGTGCTGAAATTCTTCATTTGCCACCAGCGACTGCAGATTTCAAAAGAACATTGAACCAATAAATTAAATCAATCCCACAAAATAGCCGGTATAAGATCACTGAGGAAAAAGGGAATCGCCGCTCACCATTGTTACAAGATATGTGTGGCCGGTAGCCCTTTGCGGTTGTAGAAGAAGAAGGGTTTTTGGTTTTCACCGGAAACCCTAAACGATCTTTATAAGCTTTAAACTTCATCATGTTTTCATCAAGTGGGCCGGACTGGTAGCCTTGGGATATACTGTAATGGGCCACAAGCTGGTTTTTAGTTTTATTCATTGTTGGGCCTTAATGCTTGTATTGTATCTGTTCTAATTATGTTTCCAATGGATTTCAAACCGGAGTTGTCAATCTGGTATTGGGCCTTAATGCTTGTATTGTATCTGTTCTAATTATGTTTCCAATGGATTTCAAATCGGAGTTGTCAATCTCGTATTAGTGTTTCGATTTGTCATTAGTATATGATGTCCTGGTCGTAGTCAAAATACCAGTATCTTTTTTTTATGGGGAAATAGTTATTAGGCCTACTGTACTATAGTTTTAAATAAAAACCTTCCCTGGATTAAATTTTTTTGATTTCGCCTCCCTTAAACTTTAAGTCAACGAAGCCCAGCCCCTTTTCTGTCAGTCAACCACACGGATAGTCAGTTTTGACTTGCTGCTACTGGTTTCCCCTTTCTTGAAAGTCGATCACCTTTTGGTTATTAGATATATTATTTGAATTTTAATCTTAACCAAAATATAAATGGTTAAACACATTAAAGTAAACAATTGGAACTGAAAACACTCTCCCAAGCTTGAAAATCAACACCGAGTTAGGAAGGTTGAAGAAAATTGTGTTAGATTGTTGGCATTTACAGTAGGGTTCGGTTTGAGGTTGAGCATTGTTTATGAAGAGGTTTGGTTGAAGGAGCGCGCTAAGGTTCTGGGTTTGAAAGAGTAAAGTGTACAAATTATCACGACGAAGGAAGATAGGACCACCTGGTTGAAGAATCGTGTTGTCGCTCTCATAAACTAGGTCAGTGACTTGTCTCTGTCAATTTTGCGCCTCAACGAAATGAAGCGTTTGAAAATCTGTAATTTATTTATTATATTATTTTCCATTATGGGTTTTGAATAAACAAATATGCAAGTTGTTGAGGTGCGTTTAGGGTTTGAATAAACAAATATGGTAATGCGATTAGGGTTTTGAAAGAAGACAGATACAGTATATTTATTGGGCTTTTAATATTAATTTTATGTTAATCCATGTCAGGATGTTGTTGAATGTCAAAATATTCACGGGGGAATTTGGGTCTTTGCTCCAAAGCTGAAATACGAGGATGCAGTGGAAGATTGTTTTAAAGTTCAGCATAATAAGCTTTCAATTAAGGACTCAAATTGTTACGAGGATTCATAAAAGAGTCCAAAGTAAAGGTTTTCTTCATAATGTTGTGCATTATGATGTTAAATATCCATGGGAAGAAATGGAGGAAGGTATTAGACCATTGAGGAAGGAAAAGCACATGAAGAGAATTATAAATAGGATGTTACTGGATGGTGAGGACATGGTGGAAGTGTATGTGGAACATGGAGTCCATAGCCCCATATTTGTTCAGAATATTGATACTAGTAGTGATGAAGAGTTGGAATATGTTTCAGATTGTCATAGCACAAAAGTCAGGTGTTGTCCCTTAATGCTTACCTTTGATGATGTAGATGACAGTCATCCTGCAGATGAGAGTGTTGTGAGGGTTGAACCAAATGCAGATGAGAGTAGTGATAGGGTGGAGGCAAATGTGGAGAGTTGTGTGAGAGTTGGTGCAAATGCCACTGATAGTGGTGATGGGATGGAAGGCAATGATGATACTTGTGGTGAGGGTCATGGAAATGATCCAGCTGATTGTGGTGTTATGGGGAAGGCAATGATAATACTTGTGGTGAGGGGGTTGGAAATGATCCAGCTAATAGTGGTGATTGGGTAGAAGCCAATGGTGAAACTTATGGTGAGGGCATTGGGAATGATACAGCTGATAGTGGTGACAGGGTAGAAGCAAATGGGGAAACTTATAGTGAGGGTGTTGACACAAATGCAGCTGGGAGTGGTGAGAGGTTTGAAGCAAATGGGGAAACTTATGATGAAGGTGGTTATGACAGCGTTGCTGATAGAACATACAGTGTTGAAGTGGATGGTGAGAGCAGTAGTGGTGATGAGCAACTTAGTGACTTTCATGATAGTGAAGATGAGGATGAAGAGGAACTTTTTGGTGATGAGAATGAGGAAATTGGTGTAGATTTTGGTGATGTAAATTTAGGAGGTGAGCATGAAAGAAGTGACAGGGTCAATCGGCCACCAGGTACAAATTCTGGTCCCAATGTGCCTGATATAGAAACTGACTATGAGGACAGTGATGTGTTAGAAAGCCCCTCTTGTTCAGATAGTGAAGAAGAACGTGCTAGGCATAGGTATAGGTACACAGAATTCAATGAGAGTACAAATATGAATGGGGAGATTAAGTTGGAGGTTGGGATGAGATTTGCAAGTCCAACTGTTTTCAGAAGAGCTTTGATGGCCTACTCTATACAAATTGGACATGACTACATATTTGAAAAAACTGAAAAGAGTAGGATCACTGCCCACTGCAAAAAAAATTGTGCATCATCAGCTGATAGGACTTGTTTCCAAATTAAAACTTTCAAGATGGTTCATTACTGTGGCAAGGATGTAGTGCACAGAAGAGCAACTAGTAGATGGGTTGCTCTAACATATTTGGCAGATTTTAGGGATAATTTGGACACAGATTTGGAGATCCTTGGCAATAGGATCAGAAGGGAGAAGCTCATTTCAGTTTCATATTTCAAGTTGGTGGGGCAAAGAAAATAGCATAGTCCATTATTGAGGGAGAACATGGTGAGCAATACAAGCTGCTATGGAGATATGCTGAGGCCATCAGGATTTCAAATCCTGGTAGCTCAGTCAAAATAAGTGCTCCAGATGGGATTTTTCAAAGGTTGTATATGTGTCTTGCGGCCTGCAAGCGGGGATTTTTGAAAGGTTGTAGGCCATTTATTGGTATTGATGGGTGTCATTTAAAGGGAAGGTACAAGGGCCACCTACTGTCAGCAATAAGAAAGGATGCAAATGGTAACATATTTCCTATTGCTTGGGCAGTTGTGGACTCTAAGAACAAGGACAACTGGTGGTGGTTTTTGCAAATATTACAAGAGGACATTGAGCCCTTAGAAGAATGGTGTTTCATGTCAGACAGGCAGAAGGTAACTTAACACTAGTTCTATCATGCTTATTATCCATTTGTTGTAGACCATTGAGTAACTTTCAAATGCGAGTAACTTTCAAATGCTTAATATTGTACAGGGGTTGCAAAATCTATTTGATATTGTGTGAGGCACATTTGGAACAATTTCAAAACTAAGTTTGGTGAGGGTCAGTACTTCAAGGACCAGCTCTAGGATGATGCAAGATCATACACAGAGACCAAGTTTAACATACACATGGAGATGATAAAGGCTGAGAAGCCATCTGCCTATGCTTGGCTGAAGAGAATACCCCCACAGAGGTGGTCACGACATGCGTTCAATACATGGGTCATGTGTGATCTTCTGCTGAATAACCTATCTGAAAGTTTCAATTTTTACATAAGGTAATATATTCAAATTCCTATTGATTTATTTTAGAATAATATTATAATTTGTATTATTTTGTGTCAGAGATGCAAGGAAAAAACCAATTCTAACTTGTTTGGAGATTATTCGAAGGCTACTCATGAAGAGATTCTATGTTAAGTATCAGGGGATGCAATTATACCAGGGATTTGTGTGTCCTAAATGGTTCAAGAGGCTTGAAAAGTGTATCCAGGAATGTCAGTCTTACATAGTATATCCTAACTCTCAAAGGCAGAAGTTTGAGGTTGAGCATGTTAGTGGTGAAAGAGGAACATGTGACCTGCAACTGAAGACATGTTCATGCAGAAGGTGGGACTTAACAGGAATGCCTTGTAGGCATGCAGCTGCAGCATACTTGTTCTTGGAAAAAAATCCCCATGCATTTGTACCTGTTGCCTATCGGAAGACTTTATTCTTGGAGGCTTACAACGATGGCACCCTTCCTATCCCTGGCAAAAATGAACGGCCAGTAGTAGAAGGCCATTATGAAATTAAGCCTCCTCAACGTATGACACAAACTGGCAGACCAAGGCATAAGAGGAGGAGAGAAGTAGGAGAAGCTGGACCACCCAATCCAAACAGATTGAGAAGACATGGTGTGATTATGACATGCAGAAATTGCAAAGGGAGAGGCCATAATACTGGGACTTGTCCATTACTAATGAGGGCTGACCTACCACCATTAAGGAAGAGGAGAAGAAAACAAGCTCCAGCTGCAGGCCCATGTGATGGTGACAGTACACCTTTACCAACTCCCAACGAAACTGTACCTGTACAAGAGGTAAAGTGATATATCTTTGTTTCAATTGGAGTATATGTTCTCTATCATAGTAATAATTTAAATTTATTTGGTGGTAGGAAGCTGAAGGGTATGCAAGTGCAAATGCCAATGTAACTCCAATGCTTACTAGGTCAAGGGAAGGGCAAATGGAATCGGAAATGCAAGTGGATTTGCAACTGCATGTGCAAGTAGATCTGCAAATGTAACTGCTAGTGGATCTGCAAATGTAGCTGCAACTGGATCTGTAGGGCTGTTGCTCATGGATCTGCAAGTGCTAGTGTAATTGTTAGTGCAAGTACAACTCCGATGAATACAAGGGCAAGTGCAACTGCCCATGCATGTGCAGGTTCTACTGCTAGTGCTAGTGCTAGTGCTAGTGCTAGCGCTACTGCTACTGCTACTGCTAGGTAGTAATGCTGGTCAGACAACTAAGAAGACTAATAAAAAGAAGATTTGGAGACCAGTAGGAGTTTCTAGTAATTTCAACCCTCCTAGGCCAGCAAATGGAGCAAGTGCACCAGAAGCAGATGGAGTTTTTGGCAATTTCCACCCTCCAAGGCCAACTACTAGATCAAGTGCACCAGAACCACCTTAGCATTTCACAAAATCAAAGAGTTTATCACAAAATCACATCCCTACTAGGAAGTGGATTCCTTGATCAATATTTTGAACTATTGTGTAATGCTAATGATACTAACTTTCGTACTATGGTTAAGCATTATGCATAGTTGGAACGTGCATTATGCATATTTGGAAGTAATGTGTAATATTAATGCTAGCATATTTGAACTATTGTGTAAGCATTAATGCATAGTTGAAGGCATTATGCACTTATGGATGTAATATTTGGAACCAGAAGTAATGTGTAATATTAATGTTAATCATTATGCATATTAGTTGAAGTAATGTGTAATATTAGTGCCAATGGTTTTGAAGTTTGATTTGCTTCAAAGGAAATTGTATCTGTTGAAACTGCATTTCATTACCAAACTGCACCTCAAGAATTAGACTGCATTTCATTACCAAACTGCATCTTCGGAAACAACCAAACTGTATTACATTTTTTAACAAAAAACAACCAAATCAAAGTGCATTACATTCCCTAACCAAATCGCATTGCATTACCAAACTGCATCTGTTGAAAAAACCAAGATGCATTACATTTTATAATAAAAAACAACCGAACCAAAGTGCATTACATTTCAAAACCAAAAACAAACCACACATTCAACATAAGTCATATTACCAAACCAAACAAAGCTTCATTGAAATTTAAAAAAAAAACAACCAAGACCTAGAAGTTCACTGGGTTACACCATTCAATCTCATCCTGGGCACACATAAAGAGTAAATAAAACACACATTCAACCAAATCACTTGCTAGAGACCCGACCCTCTTCATCATCCGGAGACTTCTCCCTCTTCCTCTTCCTAGCAGGCATATCCTTCACATCTCCATGGTACGTGTCACAAGCATCGAGAGCCTTCTGCGCCACCGATATCTCCATTTCTACTATGCTCTGCCATTGTTCCAAAAGCGTAATGGCAACCTTGATGCTCCCCAATAACTTACCAATATGCTCTAGATACTCCCTCACAGCCTTCGTAGAGAACCAATTTTGCATCTGTGCCTGCTCCTGTAAGAAAAAGAGGTGATGGTTCCGCAACCTCTTGAGGTCTGCTTCAACGTGACGTTTCTTGAACTGACACATTGTCCCTGCCTCACCGGAGTTGTTGATGGCAGTAAGAGACTCCTCAACAAATTGTTCCTTCAATCCCATGTTAATCATTTTTAAGAAAACTAGAGTTGAAAAAAAAGAAGAAATGCAAGTGATGTAAGACGAGGAGTAATACAGACCCTTTATAACATGGACTGGTGTCCTTTGGCAATCAATAGATGCCTGGGGAATTGTAGAAGACTCGTTTCCCACCGATAGCTTTGCCACCGTTTGGTTTTCCAACACTGCTACACAAATAAAACCGTAAAAGACAAACAATAAAAGCCAACACAATCGTGATAAACAATAAAAAGCACGTTAATTAAAGTCGTATCCTAACCATCCAAAATACAACCCAAACATCAAACCCTAAATTACAAAAACTAATTTAAACCCTAGAAATTACAAACAAATTTAAACCCTAGAATTTGGAAACCGGATTCAAATCCTAGAAATTACAATAACAAACATAAAAATTTAGTGAAGAAGGCCGAGACATATGACATTAGATGAACAATGATATCCCTTCGGCGGTGCTTCTGTTTTTCGAGATGTGTCAGCAACAACATCCTTCAATTGCCTAAGCATACCATCGCTTTCTTCCCTCACAGCATTGACAATGTCTTCCTTAATCTGACCCCAATTGTTAACTTCTTCACGCGACACAGATCCACATTGCGGATTGCACCAAGCCTAGAACCCACACTCACTATACCCACACTTATAATACAACCTACCTGGGCTAGGCATCGATTCCGAAATCTTAATCACAACTCTTACTCCACACTTGCATATTTTGTTCTTGTATTGTAGCTTCGATGTTGCGACTTTCGCTGACGCGCAAGTGCCGGACGACGAGCATGACCGGTTGTTAGAAGAATACATGGAGATGGAGGAAGAAATTTTTAGGGTTCTTGCGAAAGTTTTAGGGTTCGTACGAAATAACCCAAATGCAAAGGAAAAAGTTAACGTTTTAATTTCTTTAAAATGAATTAAATGCATTATGCCTTTTATAGCAAATTTTTATTACGAATTTAAAAATAAAATAATTTCACTGGTTGTCGGTTGCAGCAACCGGCAATTAGAAGTGGAAAGTAACAGAACGTTACTTTGACTAACGGACAGGATGTGGATCTCGTTGACCTTTAGTACATGGTACCCCGATTTGAATTTTTTTAGTCCAGGGGAGGTTTTTATTTAAAACCATAGTATATGGGGCCTAATAACTATTTCCCTTTTCTTTATATATAATACATATAATTACATACAAATTTACGAATATTCAATAATTTTTCATATATTTTTAAGTATTGGAATAAGAAGTATCGTTCATACCGGCCAGTATTTGACCAGTATGAGTGAGATAGAAACTGAGATAAAACAACATATTTTGATCTCATTTTTAATATTAAGATGAGACGTACCAGTCATACAAGTTGGTATGATACAACATTAATAACATTGTTTCAAACGACAAAAAACACCAGTTCGTGCCTAACGTTTGCAATTTTTTTTCGGACCCTAACATTTCACTTTATTCATTTAGGTGTCTAACGTTAGCTCCGTATGTTCAATTTATACCATTTCGTCAAATAAAAAAATGGGGGACAAACGACATTATCTTGCCCCCCGCCCCACATGTCAGTAATTAAAAAAAATGGTTTAATGCACTAAATAGTGGCTAACGTTTTATTTTTTTCCGGGCCTAGCATTTTATTTTATTCAATTGGGTACCTAATGTTTGCTCTGTCGGTTCGTTTTACACCACTCCGTTAGTAAAACCATTAGAGGAGACATACTTCATTAATTTATATTATTTTTACCCTAAGTGGACCCTATCTACAAAAATCATTTTAAATATTGTCATTAAAAATAATTAAAAAGAAAGTATTTCATTTAATTTTTCCAGATTTAAAATAAAATAAAGTTCCCAACTAATAATTCATTATTTAGATCTAATAAATGGTATCAATTCTTTAAAAATATGTAGATTTAAAAAAATATGCAAAATCTAGGGGTCATTTGAAAGTAAACATTAATACCTAAATTATCATAATAATCTTTTTAGCATAAATTATGATAATAATTAATATCAAATTAATTAATTTTCATAAACTAAGGAAAGTCACCTAAATTTTCTAAACCTAATAAAAGGAGAAATTTATTATATTATTTAAAAAGGACAATTTTTAATTTAAAAATTACTATAATTTTTTCTACCTACACCTCATTCTCATCTCTTCATCTTCATCGCCATCGCCATTTTCTTCCGTCCTCCACTACCATTAACAAACATCAAAATCACTATTGTCACCATTATCTACCTCCCCAATATCACTAACCGAATCATCTACTAGCTCAACGCCACATTCACCTCCACCACCTTTAATTATATAAACACCATTAAATCCACCAGGTCGTGGTCGATCAAATCTACCACCACCGTGCCATTGTCGACTAGATCTACTAGCACCACAAGCCAACCAACCAGCCGTCTAACTTTACATCTGCCACGACCGAGTTCATCATTAACTACCCAATAGTTAGATTCATCATCTACACCACCACTACCCACTAGATCCACTACCACCACGTGCTAATTTCTTTTGTTAATTAAATAAGGGGAAATAGTTTTTACCACCCCTGAACTATCGTAGAAAATCAAAAACCTCCCCTAAACTTCATTTTTTGAAATTCGCCCCCCTGGACTATTATTTTTGGGCAAAAAGCCCCTTCAATGCACATTTTTACAATTTTAAAAAAATTGTAAAAAATCTTTAAAAAATGTAAAAATTCACGAAAAAATGTAATTAACCTAAAAATCAAGAAACATTGTCAAAAATTCCAAGAATTCACAAAAAAATTGATTTAATTATGGACAGAAGGGGCTTTTTGCCCGAAAATAATAGTCCAGGGGGGTGAATTTCAAAAAATGAAGTTCAGGGGAGGTTTTTGATTTTCGACGATAGTTCAGGGGTGGTAAAAACTATTTCCCCATTAAATAATCAGTTAAATTAGTTAGTGAAATTGATACGAATTTGATGCATGCTCCTGATATGCTGGTGTTGTGAATTGTAATGTTAGTAACCGGTAACACGAGGGACTGCAGATGAAGATGATGCCATTTTGTTGAAAAAATAATATTTCCTAATATTTGATGTATTTTTTTTTTAATTATTATCAATGAGAATATTTTAAAATATTTTTTATTGCTATTTTGTAGACAAGCCCACTCAGAGTCAAAAAAATTAAAAAAATAACAATGACTTTCTATTTAATTATTTTTAATGATAATATTTTAAATTATTTTTATAGATAGGGTCCACTTAGGATAAAAATAATAATAAAATAATATAAATTAATAGAGTTTTTCTCCTCTAATGGTTTTATTGATGGAGAGATGTAAAATAAACAGACGAAGAAAACGTTGGGCACCAAATTGAACAAAGTGAAACGTTAGGCCATGAAAAAAATAAAATTGTAAATGTTAGGCATCATCTGGTGCGTTAATTTTTTATATATTTTAAGTTACTAACATGTGAGGCCAGGATAATGTCGTTTGTCCCCCAATTTTTTTATTTATTTGATGGAGTGGTGTCAATTGAATTGATGAAGCCAACATTAGGCACAAAAATGAACAAAGTGAAATATTAGAGTCCGAAAAAATAAATTTGCAAACGTTAGTGATAACAATAGAGGCAATTCCAGGGGCATTGTCGTCTTTACACTCAGCGATAAGGCCAGATTACTGTAGCTCCAATCGGGCGCGCCTCACCGAAGATGCCGCCTTTCACCAAACGAGGAACCCTGGGATGGTTGACATCAACGGGGTGGGGGGGGGTGGGAGGGGGGGACTCACGCGTTATCTACCCACGCGTACGGTATTATCCCATCTCAGGTCAGCCATGATGTCACCCATGGCGTTATCTTTCCTAGATAATGCCCACCCCCTAGAGGTAACGCCCGTCTCTGCACCTATAAATACTCCACCATTCAAGAAGAGAGGTAACCCTATGGTTGCTAGTTGAACCCCTGCCATTTGGAACAGCCATACTGACTTAAGCATCGGAGTGTCTACGCCGGAGGCCCCCCTCCGGCGCTTTGCAGGTACACCGGACGACGAGTATAGTAACTTCAAGCGGCCATAGTCCTCACCCCTGGTTCCCCAGAAGTCCGAATCTTATCAAACTGGTGCTTTCATTGAGAGCTTTGGTTCTATTAAGTGAGCGTCCTTTATAGCCAAGCTCTATTTTCTCGGAGATTGAAGGATCATGACTTCTAATTCGGAGTCTACACCACCTCAGCCTTCTAGCATTCCTTTTGCTATCCGCATAGAACTTTTCCCTTTCGCTACTACTGATATTTCTGCCACAATGCAAGAAATCCCTCTGGGATGTCCAGATTTCTCTTTCGGACAAACAACGGGAACACCTTTTTCCCAGACGCAGATTCCTCTTTCTCAAATGGCAAGATCCAGCTACTCCACTCCTCCTCCAATGGGATCTATGATGGATGACGTTAATAACCCTTTTGTGAATTTAATATCCGCTCTTCGTGCTCAGTTAGATCATTTAACCGAGTTAGCCGCAAGATTCACGCCCACTGTTTCTGGACTGAGTGTTCCTTCTCAGACTATTTTCACTTCATCCATTGTCACTGAACAACCGTTATCGCCCCCACAACATAGAAACATTCTTTTGACCTTATCCGCGACGACTACACCAGTCAGCCTTGTGCAACTCGCTCAGGGGCGAGTAGAGCCTTACGTACCGCACGTGCGATAAATTCCTATATCCCAAGAGGAGCGGCGGCAGGACAAGTATAGAGACTGATAACAATTAAGGCTACCCCAAGGGTATTATCGTCCTTGTATCATTGCAAAGGCTGGAATCCTACCACGCCAGCTAGGAGTCTGCCGAGGAAGGTTGACGCCCCTTAGCTAGTAAGGAGCTCTGGGATGGTCGACATCGGGGGGGGGGGGGGGGGGGGCTCACGCGTCATCCACCTGCACGCGCGACGCTATCCCATCCCAGGACAGCTATGACGTCACTGGAAGCTATCGCCTATGACGTTACTTGAGGCGTTATCTCTCCCCCGATAACGCCTTCCAGTAAAATTAACTCCCTCGTGCTGCCTATAAATACCCCACCATTTAAAACGTAAGGTAACCCTAAGATTGCTACTGGAACCTCTGCTATTTTTAACAGCCATACTAACTTAAGCATCAGAATATCTACGCCGGAGCCCCCCTCTCCGGCACTTTGCAGGTACATTCGACGGTAACTACAGTGACTCTGATCGGCCCCACCTTTACTTCCGACTCCCCAGAACCTTGAATATTATCAAAGTGGTGCTTTCATTGAGAGTCTTGGTTGATTAAGTGAGCATCCTTGACAGCCAAGCTCCGTTTTTCCTGGGAAGATTGGACCAACCATGGCTTCTGACTCGGAGTCTACTCCGCCTCCATCTTCTAGCATTCCCTTTGCGATCTGTAGATGACTTTTTCCTTTTGCTACCGCTGATGAGTCTACTATAATGCAAGAAATCAGTCGAGAGTCTTCAGATCTCTCCTTCAGAAGGGTAGGAGGAACGCCCTCCTCCCATATAAGCATTCCCTTACCCCAGACGGGGGGATCTAGTTCTTATGCTCCTCCTTCTAGGGAACTCACGCTTAACGATGCAAACAACCTCCTCGCGAGCGAAATATCCGCCCTTCGTGCTCGGCTGGATTACTTGACTGAGCTGGCCGTGAGGATCGCGTCAGATGCTTCCGGGTCGAGTATTCCTCCCCAGGTTATTTTTACACCATCCATTGTCGTCGAACGACCCTTTTCGCCCTTACAACCCAGAAGTGTTTTGTTAACTATACTTGCGGCAGATATCCCAATTAGCTTTGTGCGACTCGACCAGGGACAGGTAGAGTCTTATGTGCCGTAATTTCCCATCCCCTAAGGAGAAAGGCGACTCGACAAACATAGAGACCGTTGGGACGGTCGGCGAGAAGAAGTGAATAGGAATGTATCCCTTGAACGTAGTGAAAGATCCAGCAGTAGAAGACATCAAACCCGTTCACCCAGGAGTCGCAGTCAGTCCCCTCAGAGGCATCACACTCCAGATCCGCGTAATCGAAGGCGTCATCTGGAAGTGTCACCCCCTCGTCCTACGCGTGAAATCCTTGATGATACTTCAGGTCACCTGTTAAGGCTGAAAGCCCACAACTACGTAAGAATGGAAGAAGAAGAAACTAGGGACAGAGCCCGAAACATGTTACAAGACGCACCTCAAGTCCTTAACGCTCCTACCACCACCACTTCGGAGGATTGCTTTATTGACGAATACGCATAGCGAAAAGATCACATTCCTAAGGCCTCTAGCCAGCGAAGAGGCAACTCCTTAAAAGGAAAGTCTGACAATTCCCCTACTCGACGACAGGGAGATCCTCCCAAAGGCCGAATTTATGACCCGGACCTCCCTTCCCTTATTTTACCAAGAGCAGAGATATTAGCGATTGTGGAACAGCAGAATCTACCCATTCGCTACCCCGCCTCTGTTAAGCCTGGGGTAATCATGGGAGGAAGAGAAAATATTTTTTGCAAGTTTCACAAAGCCAAGGGACACTCTACAGAAGTGTGCAGGGAATTGAAGCTGGCGATAGAGCGTCTAGTAAAGGAAGGGTATCTTGGAGAATTCGCCACTAAGACTAGAGAGGAAGCTAGGAACAATCCTGCGGGCAGAGCCGCTGATAATAGACCAGCTCCCCCTCGCATTCCAGGAAATAACGTTGTCCCCGCCGGAAGAGGTAGAGAGACACTCATGGTGGATGATGACGAAGTCCCTATCATCAACATCATAGCCGGAGGAACCCCCTACCTAGATGAACCTACGCAGTTAACTCCCGCGACGGGAGACAAGCGGAAGCGGGAGGGTGCGATAATGAAAAGCGAAGCAATAAGCGCTTTAGACAGGATGGTGCTGTCTTTTTACGAAGAGGACGAGAAAGGCGTCCTTTATCCGCATAACGATGCGTTAGTAGTTACACCTGTCATCGCTAATCACGGGGTTAGAAGAACCCTCGTGGACAACGGAAGCGTTGTGAACTTATTTTCATTGGAAGCCTATAATCTTATGAAGCGCCCCGACAACGAGTTGACGCCCTGCAAGAAGCCAATAATTGGGGTGGACGGGGTCCCGATCCCGGTAATCGGAGTAACCATCTTGCCTATGTACTTTAGAGAGGATACCTCCAAGCGATCGGAGGAGCTGCTATTCCTAGTCGTGGACCTAAATCTGCCCTATAACGCTATTCTGGGGAGACCTTTCCTCAACCGCTTCGGAGCAGCGATATCGCAAAAACATTTGAGGATGAAATATCCCTCTTGGGATGGAGTAGTCTCAATAAAAGGCAATCAGAAATTGGCGGCCGAGTGTTACCTCCTCATGACTCAGAAGAGTTGTGATAGGTACGTCTGTGTAACGGTAGATCTGTACGAACAAAATGATGAGAAACGAACTCAGCCATTAGACAAAATGGTACCCGTGCCGGTTAACGGGATCGACGGAGCAAGCTTCCTGGTTAGTGAAAAGCTTAGCCCTATGGAAAACCTTCAACTAGCTCGGTTGTTGCACAAGTGTAAAGGAGAGTTTGCATAGAGGCCCGTGAACATGCCAGGTATCTCTCGAGAGGTGGCAGAGCACCGACTTAATGTTGACTCCAACGTCAAGCCAATCCAGCAGAAGCGACGTGCATTCTCTGTAGAGAAGGCGTCAGCTGTCGAGAAGGAGGTGATCAAACTCCTAGACGCCGGTTTCATCCGAGAACTTCAATACCCGACCTGGCTAACCAACCCAGTTCTTGTCCCCAAGCCCAACGGTGATTGGCGTATGTGCATCAATTTTACGGACTTAAATGATGCCTGTCCCAAAGATTGCTACCCCCTTCCTCGAATTGATCAACTAGTCGATCAGACTGCGGGGTACGCCTATCTAAGCTCTCTAGACGCCAATTCGGGATACCATCAAATCCCTATGGCCGTTGAAGATGAAGAAAAAATCACTTTCATTACCCCGAAAGTTACTTGCTGTTATACGGCAATGCCGTTTGGGCTGAAGAATGCTGGAGCCACCTTTCAACAAATGGGCAACAAAGTCTTTGAGAAGCAAATTGGAAACCCGCGGCAACCTCGTCCTCATCGCCGATTGACGTGGCGGACGACGAGGAAGAGTATTACTTCGACATCTACGGACGGTATACCCGTGACCGGCCCACTCACCAAACGCCGCCATCCTCTCCGCCGCGATTCACGGCAAGAAAACTGAGGGTTTCGCAGCCCCAGCCAGCACAGTCTGCCGTCGGCACTACAGCGACCACACCAGTGGCTGTATCATCTCCAACAACCGGCCACCCAAGGGCTCTAGCACCTCAAGCACTGCCGTCGCAGTGAACTCAGCCCACACCAACGGCGAACGCCTTGCCGCCACTGCACCAGCCCAACTCCAGCTCCGGCAAGGACACGGCATCTGACCCAACTTTCAAGGCAGTCCCGTCGGAGA
Organism: Viola odorata; assembly: GCA_963691705.1. Taxonomy (NCBI): domain Eukaryota; kingdom Viridiplantae; phylum Streptophyta; class Magnoliopsida; order Malpighiales; family Violaceae; genus Viola; species Viola odorata. The sequence continues at coordinate 43,464,779 of OY829544.1, forward strand.
ATGTGGAGGATTCGGATGAAAACTCTAAAATTATTCCCTTGAGTCACTCACATAAACAGAAATTGAAAGGGAAAGTGGGTGAAAAGAGGAAGCAGAGTCCCTCTCCTAGAGCTGAAGCTGAATCTGAGAGAGAACCGGAATGCAGGCCCAAACGGACCAGAAATTCATCCTCAATTTCCAAGCCAGCAGCTGCAGCGAACCATCAAAAAGGGTATGTGCGGGTCCGGGACAGAGTAAAGGGAGGTCGAGCCACAAACAAGGTAAAACCAGCACTTGATGATCTCAAGGGCTGGTTACTTTTTGATGAATTTGACTCTCTTGAACGTTTGAATGTGAAGTATAATTGGGAAGTGATTGCATGTACTCAATTTGATTACCAATTGCTTGATGACTTGGATATTCTTAATCCCCTTACTGCGTACATCCAAAATATAGGTTGGGAACCCTTTTTCTTCCCTAAACATCCTATTTTTCTTGAATTGGTCTTTGAATTTTATGCATCTTTTTGGTCAGTTCCTAAAAAGAAGAAATCAGTGAATGCTAAGGAAGTCAATTTTAGATTAATGGACCGATATTCCCACTTGACTATGAATGAATTCAATGTTATGATTGGCTTTGTTAAAATAGATGAATTGTAATCTGATTGGTATGTGAATTGCCTAACTGAGTATCCAGATTTTTCTGTGTTTGATAAGCATGATGCATGGAAACAATTGACTAAGAACAATGCTGCCATTTTTGATGACAGTCATGCGAAGGCTCACGTCATCCCTGACTTGTCCCTTAGGATCATACATAGGTTCTTAGCAATTACTTTTTCAGGAAAAAGTGGTATAACTAGACTGATTTTGAAACAAGAGTTGTTCATTTTATGGTGCATGGTGAACAAACACAAACTAAACTTAGGCTACTGGATCTGTAACCAAGTCAGACTTGTAAAAAATAGAATTCCAATGGGATCACTGATCACTGAAATTGTTGTGCAACATATGGGTTTAGACCTTTCTTCTTGTGACCTATTTAAATCTTCTGATTTGCGAGTTTTGGATTTAAAAGCTTTAGACACTATGGGTTATTTTCACTTGGACGAGAATCTTGTAGTGCGCAGCAATACAGGTTTTACTCTAGCAGCAGAACACATCTTCGGGACAAAGCATGGAGGAAACTACAAATTTGCGAAGGATGTGGCTGATTCAGACAACCTGTCAAATGAACCAGTACAGCAAGAGAATTCCATCCCAGACCAAAGAGGGCAGCCACAGAAAGACCAGGCTGCCAGGTCTGGGAATGAGCTGTGATGGGTGCCGAAACCAACAAAAATAAATCATGCAATTCACCATGCACAATTAATTAAAATTGTAGCAAGTGGTAAAAGGATCGAACCACAGGGATTTCTGGACAATAATAATTCCTTGTAAATGACAAGATAAGTAACAGGTGGTAAATACCAATAATGGGGGGTTTTTTGTGTTGCAATTTAAATAACAAACAGAGAGAATAGAAACAGTAAACAAGTGGTATTTAGAATAACTCAGATGATGATAAATTCTCGATAAAGACTCTTTTCGGGTCACGATTCATAAATGTCGATCATTGATGCAAGTGTTTTCAAAACCAAATTTAATAGAAAAGCTATAGAGACCAGCGGTACTCTGAGTCTCCTGCTCTCCTCCTACTCAAGATTCCTAAGGCGGTACTCCTACTAGGATCCCTAACCGTTCAATAACTTTAAGGCGGTACTCCTAATAAAGTTTAATTAAAGGGTTGATTAAACACGGGGAGAGACCTTTCCCGATCTAGAAGAGAATTTCTTCTACTCCTATAAATCGGATTCTACCCTTTTTCTAATTAGCTCTTACACTAATTAGTTACCTACAGATTCCTATCAACGATGTAGAATCCAACGTTTCTAAGAAAAGATGTAATTGTTCGAATTAAATTCTAAGGTGATCAAACTTAGATTGAATAAGAACAAATTGACATTCAAATAAAAAGAATAGAAATACAAACTTGGATTTTATGAAGCTTAATTAGATCTCACAACATATGAATCATAACCCTAGAGCCTTTACCAAGAATAGATAATTTAGCTAGAACAAGACATAATTAATTCAAACAATTATTGTGCATGAATTAATTAAATCAAGGAATAAAGAAGAAAAGAATAATATATTGAAATTCTAGAACCAGTAGCCGAATTGTTGTTTTTGGAAGAGAAGATCCTTTTGCTTTTCCTGCGGCTAGGTATTTAACATGGTAAATCCTCCCTAAAATTCCTAGAAAATAGGATTTAGATAATTATTAAACTAATTATTATGTTTCAGCTAATTACAAAGTCTTGTTCTTTCACAATGGTAGTATGCGTCCCTCTCTTCTCATCATGGGCCCAAGCCCATTGGCTTCTTGTTGAAAACTTGCTTGGCTGCTACTATTTTTTCAGCACGAACAACACAATTCAAGAGGGAGCTGCTGCATACTTTCTTTGGCTTCCACCAAATTCAAGCTCTTGTCATGGCTTTTCTTTCCTTTTCTCTCAATCTACTGTAGCTCAATTAATCTGTAAAAAGGAGTAGAAATAGCCACAATTAGCAGTATCATCATTCAAAATAATAGGAAAATAGGATGATTAATAAGGCATTTTAGCACTCAATCAAGCTGCAAGTCATGACAGCCATGATGGAACAATTGATGGCTAATCAAGAGCTTTTGCAACAAACTGTTGAAAAGCAAGGAGCTCAACTCCAGAAATTAATTGAAGAGCAGGAGCGAACCAATGCTTTGCAAAGGCAGCTTCTGGGCAAATTCCCGCCCAGACCATGATTTGACCCGGGTTCTTTCTTTCTTCTTTTTATTTCTTGCATTTCATTTTCAGTTGAGTCTTTTCCCTCTCTCTCACACTTTGAGGACAAAGTGTCGTCTAGTGTCTGGGAGGTATTTTGTGTCTTTGTGAAGATTTGCTGGATTGGTTGTGTATATATGTTTGATTGATTGGAATGTTTGAAAACCACACTGCCCTTGTTTTTAAAAACCCCTCTATTTGAATGAATGGTTTAGGCGCTTTGAACAGGAAGCACTCATCTCACTGCACATATTCACGCGCACAGTCACACTACTTGTTAGCTCCTATATCCATGCTTTGCCTTCGTTGCTGCCAACAGGAGGATATCTCTCGCCGCTTCGCTTCTTCAGCTAAGAAATCTCTATCCTTCTCTCTCTGCCTCCCTTTTGAACCCTCCTCTTACATAATTCTCTTGCTTTACCTTTGCAAAGTTTTTATGATTATATGATTGCCTACGCATGTGTTCTCCGTACTCGGGTTGTTATTGCAAGTCTGATTTTGTGCATTGTCATTTTCATTGTTGAGTGTAAACACCTTGCCATAATACTTTCTGAGTTAAGTGCAAACACTATTTTCTATGTGAGGATTGCTTGCAACTATGCTAGGTATAGGAAAGTTTCTCCCTTGGTTTCGTTATTCCTTGGGTTTGATGTGGATGCTATCTAGGTAGGAGGTTGTGTCGAATTCTGTGCTTATGAGCTGAGTGTGCTTTTCCTGTTTGCCTTGTGGGAAACCATTTGTTCTGATTAGGGGGTTGTTTTGAGTGTAATGCTCGAGGGCGAGCATAGGTTAGTGTGGGGGATTTGTTTGAGCGCTAAAATGTCTTGTTATCATCATCCTTTTACGTCTATTTTAGGATGATGATACTGCTAATTCTTGAGTTTTCTACTCCTTTTTACAGATTATGTTGCTGATAAGCAAAGCATTCTTTAGGAGCTGAAATCACCAAGTTGAGAGTTATTTTTGCATCAGAAGCTTCCTTGCCCCAGACCTGGGAAAAAGAGATCCGAATTTGTCAGAGTGAGCCAGCTGTCTTTTTCTTCTAGAAAAATTATGTCCAGTCAGCTAGAAGTCCCATTGACAGAGAATCTCCTATTTTGTTGCAGAGGAGATTAAAACAATTATTATCTAGTCAGATTTGATTTCTTTTTGAGATTTGAAAATTGGAGGGATTGCTTATAGATAGTAACCGACTATCGCTAGAACTCCTAACTCCTTCTTCCCAAATATTTCTTTTTCTTCTTTCTGGACAGCAACCATTAATAGAGCGTCAAAACTCTGTTTGCTTTCTTCTTTAATTAATTAAATTCATTTTTATGCTTTTAATCTCTTTTATTTATTTATTATGATGATGCTTGGCTAAATTCTAGTTGCCTTGTAAGGATTCGTCGCCATGATTAATTGATTGTGAGATCTAATTGTTCTTATTAAATTCTAGCTTATATCCCTATTTGTTTTAGTTGAATGTCAAGTTAATCTTATTTCTATTGAATCTTGATCAACTACAAATAGGATTTGATTAATTACAGTCTTCTCTTGATACTTTGGAGTCTACATTGTAAAGAGAGATGCGAAGGCAACTATCTGATTGACGGATCAGAATAGAAAATGAATAGAGTCAGGTTTATAGGATTTTTATCCCAGACTTGGGATCGGTCTCTCCCTGTGAATTATCAATCATTTGATTAAATTCTATAGAGTGTCTCTTAGGATTGTCAAACTGATTAGGGGCTTCTGATAGAGTGTCTCTTTATTAGCCTTGTTTAGGAGGAGAGCAGGAGATTTAGGTGAACACCTGGTCTCTATAGCCGCCTATAAGTTCGGTCTTGAAAATACTTGAATCAATGATCAATCAGTTTAATTCATGTGCTTAGTCGAATCCTTACTGGGAACTTTGTCACCTTTGAACACACACACAAATCACTTTCTTTGTTGTTTATGTTATTTCTGTTATTTAATCCATTGCAATACAACAACTCAATATTGGTATTTACCACCTGTTACTTATCTTGTCATTTACAAGGAATTTTAATTGTCCACCGAATCCCTAAGGAACCTACTTACTACTATTCTTATTTGAATGAGCATAGGTGAATTGTATTCATTTATTTTTGACGGTTTCGACAACCATCACTACTTTACCTATTAAATTGTCTATTTGGATTACACTTCATCTTTTGATGAAGTTATGTTGGAAATTTGAAGTTACATGGGTAACTCTTAACTCTTTTCAATTTGTAATAAAAATAACCGTAAAAGAAGTCCTATTTAATTTAGTAATAAAAGTGACAAATTTATTGTTAAAAAATTGTATTTAAGGTAACAAAGTTAATAAATTTATGGTTTTGTAATATTTGTATTGAATATAATAATATAAGTGAAAAATTTGTTGTAAAAAATTATATTTATTTTTATAATCTAAGTGAAGAATTACGATAATTTATCTATTTAATGACAAATTAATAATCTAATGAATACATGGTAATTAAATTCATAAATAACCTAATAATGTAAGTGAAAAAATGATTACCCTAATAAAATTTCTACTTTAGGCTAATACAAGTAGAAAATGAAGTTTTGGAAATTATTTTTTGATGTTTTAAAAAAGATAGGGTGTAGTGGACGACGTCATGTCTTGTATAATATAACATTTAAATCACAATCAACACCTTCATTTTCATGACTATTGTAATATTTTGTACGTTGATTTAACCTCTTAAACCCTTCTACATTTCATGGACGTCTTCGTGTGTTGGAGAACAAAATAATGACGTAAACCATAAACCCTTCGTTTTTCCTCAAAATTTTCATTTTTAATGTCACGGACGCTATCATGACTTTGAGAAGAAAACAATAACGTCAACCATGAATCTTTCATTTTTCATAAATAATCTCCTTTGAATGTCTTCAACGTCTTCATGTGATGACGCAAACCATGAACCCCTCGTTTTTCCTTAAAAAATCCATTTTTAATATCTTGGACGCCATCGTGACTTGAAGCATAAAACAATGACGTTAACCATGAACCCTTCGTTTTTCATACATAATTCCCTTTTGAATGTCTTAAACGTTTTCATGTCATGGAGACTAAAACCATGATGTAAACCATGAACCCTTCAATTTTTTTTAAATATTGTGAATACAATTTTTACTCTCAAGGGTGATTCATAAATTCATGAGACATGACTATTGATGATTTAAAACTAAATGACAACGTATAATTTCTTAACACAAAGAACAAAAAATTATGCCTATATTCGATCGAACATGGATGTACAATTGGAAGCACAAAACTGGAATTGTGCGTGTATACCTAGAGAAAGGCGTGATATTTAATAACCTAAAGTTACAAAAAGAAATTGCTTCTTATGTGCTTCTACCCTTCTACCAATGTGATAAATTATTATCATTATTATTTTCTTGTATGGGCGTAAAACTAATAATAAGCCCAAAACAAGCGAAGGCCATCGTATTCTTATTTCTAATTTACCTATTTTATTTTACTTTCATTAATCATCTCTCTTTGATAATAAGAACTAAATTAATAAAAATAAATAAAAAATTACCTAAAAATTAATAAAACGTTATTTAATTTGAGACAAATTAAAATTTTAAAAAGTTGTTTAATTTGAAATAGGTAGAGTAATACATTTTTTTATATAGTAGTCCAAAAAAGTTACTCTAACTCTCTCCTAAATTCGCCTCCACCAAACTATTTCTTTTAGCGAAAATGCACTCTAGGATCGTCATTATTATACAAAAAAATCGATTGAATCCTTAAAGTATTTTTTTTTCAATAAAATCTTTAACGTTTGGGTATAATGTTCAATTAGATCCTTCTGTTGAAAAAATCCGATGCTAGTTGTATTTTATTATTTTCTCGTTGTAAAGTTGCCTCAACTTGTCAGAAAACCTCCAACCTGAATTAGTTCGACCCGGATTGTAAGTCCACGGGTTACCCACCTTCCTTTTCTCTCACGTCGTCTCCTCACCGCCTCCGTTTCCTCTTCCTCTCGGCAAACCACCTAGCCGCCCATTCCCGACTCAAATCGCCGCTCTTGACCACCAAATCTACAACCCAACGCCATCGCCTCCGTTCACCTCATCATTCCCGATACAAAACCACCCAACAAACCAACAATCACCGACTCGTCTCAAATTTCATTCAAACCCGGCAGCACCTACACCAAAATTCGTCCTCAGCCGCCCCGACACAACCCAAATCCCATCCCCGATTGCAATCCGATCCGACCTGGCAGACCCAACCACCAACACCTCCATCATCATCACCGTAAATCCCAATCTTCGGCTGCCTACCCACACCATCAATACCTCCGTTTCCGGCCTCACAACCACCAAAACAACACCTACATCATATCACCAAATTTCAATCTCCCAATCCCCATCGCATATTCATTTCGAAGACCCGACTAACACCAAATCACCATCACCGCTTTGGCGAATCCTCCTCTCTGTTCCCGGCGATCCTCCATACATCATCAAATCCAACACCGATTCACCTTTTCCGTCCACAAGCGCCCCACCATCTCACACTTTAAAACGAAGGTGGGTAACCCGTGGACTTATAATCCGGGTCGAACTAATTCGGGTTGGAGGTTTTCTGATAAGCTGGGGTCTCTTTACAATGAGAAAATAATAATATACAATAATTTGACGACAACACTTGTCACGTTGGATTTTTTTTATAACGGAAGGATCTAATGGAATATTATGAATTTTATTTTAAAAATATATATTAGAGATCCAATTGAATTTTTCTTAAAATGATACGGACCTAAGCCAAACTATTGAGAGAAGCATTCGAGAATAAATAAACTAGGATAAAACTAGGGCTGGGCTAAAAAACCGAAAACCCGAACTGATTTCCCGAATCAGACCGAACTGGGATGGTTTGGTTTGAGTTTTAAGTTGAAAAACAGTAGAACCAGAACCAAACCGAACCGTTCATAAATAAATGGTTCGGTTTCGGTTCTATATATCGATTTACCCGCTTTACCCGATTACCCGAAATATTATATAAGAATATATATTATTATTTTATAATATATGTTTTGTTTCCCGAAGGAGCAGAACACCTCTTCTCTTCATAAACCTCATTTCCAAGACAAATTGGAATTTGGATCTACTAACTAGCAATTGCCTTCCCGAAGGACCATAGTTGCTGCTGCTGCTACTTAATTTCCTAACCATGAAAATTCTGACCTTGCTCCTTCTTACTTTGCTTCTGCCCATTAATGAGTCTGCATCCAAATCCATAATTTCCAGGCTTTGCTGACCTCCCATTTGTTCTTGAAACTGGGTAAGTTTCAATTTTGTTTCATGATACTTTTACATTGTAATTTATTATGTATTGATAAAGATGACGTTTTTTTTTATATTTTGGCGTTTTAATTTTACCGAAACAACCCGAACCGAACCGTAACCAAATGGTTCTGGTGCAGTTTGGTTCTAGTTTTAAAAATACATTACCCGGAACCGAACCGAACCGATTTTAAACTTTGGTTCTGGTTCTGATTTTGTCTAAATTCGAACCGAACCGAACCGTGCCCAGCCCTAGATAAAACCCACTGAAATGTCACCTATTACTATTAGTAAGAAAACTAACAAAAAAGTTTGCCTTCTAATAGATATGATGAAATTTGACAAACCATTATGAAGTTTGTGAATCTTGTACCGATAATTATTTCGATTTTGTCATTAATATAGGATGTACTCGGTTAAAATATTGGTTTCGGTTGACATCTCAGAATTCTATTTTATATATATTTATATATACAATTACATACAAATTTATACTCATTCAACACACTTATGATATATTTTTTAGTATTGGGTCGGTATTTAACTAGTATGACTGCTATAAATCGAGATAAAAAATGAGATGGTACAATATATTTTTTATTTCGCTTTTTCTATTAAAATGAGATAATCGACCATACCGAACAGTATGATATGATATTGATAATACTTTGTATTTCTAATCGGACGAGCACTAATCCTTACTCGAGGCTTACAAAATTCAAAATTTCATTTCATCGCAGCTACGTTTTGAAAGCTTGAACTTACTAAAATACTATTCAAAAGATGGTTCAATACCCACAAATGTTGTTGTTTTTCAATTTAAACTCCACAGTCCATAGATTACCCTAATACCCCTCTTACAAATTTACACTCCCACACTTTAGGGCTAATCTCGTCACTTCACTTTCCAGGACAGATATATCCGTCCAAACACAATATATCACACTTTTCCCTCTCCTAACTTCCCAAACAACACGCGCCTCTCAATTTCGTCGAGTAACTGGAAAAGAAAAAGCTTATCGAGAAAGGAAAAAAAAAGTGGAAAAGGAAAAACGCTAAAAATTATCAAAAGAATGCAGTCGTTAAACCTCAAAGTTGTAACAGATTTTAACGTGACTACCACTACAAGGAGATGTTTCCTCCCGGGTCGGACCTCTGGGTCCGAGAAGAGACACGGATTGAGTTTCTCCGAGCCGGCGAGGAATTGCAGGATCGTTGCGTGTTCTTCGGAGAGAAACGGAGATAACACGGGGAAAACAAGTTCCAGCTCAGGTTCGGGTGGGGTTTTGGGGTTAGGGTCAGGTTCGCTCTTGGCGAGGAGCCAAACTTATGCGTTGTTGAAGCAACAGATGGAAGTGGCTGCCCAATCTGAGGTTGATTTTTGATTCCTAGTTCCCGGCGGTGATAATGTCGTGGCTTGTTTCTAGGCGACGCCCTGCTGATTTGTTGGTTTGGTGTGCGTTTTTTTGTAGGATTACGAGGAAGCTGCTAGGATTCGGGATTCGTTGAGGATTTTTGAGGAGGAGGAACCGGTTTTGAGGCTTCGTAGGTTGATAAAGGAGGCAATTTCAGATGAGCGGTTTGAGGTAGTTACTAAATCAATAAATGTGATGGGATTGGTTTGTGATTTCAATTTTAGGATTGTAGGGACTATGCTGCTGCGAATTCTATTTTAGAATTCAATGTTTGAGTGTGATTGAGGATTTGTTCATTAATGTATCATTTTGTTTCTTTCCTTGGGCAGGATGCAGCCAAGTACCGCGATGAGCTAAAGGAAATTGCTCCGCATTCGCTACTGAAATGTTCTAGTGATGCATCGACTTTGGTAAGCGAATCTGTGTAGCATTTGACAGGCGTTTGTATAGCTTGTTTTGTGGTCATCGTACTTTCTGGTGACAGGCGTTTGTATGGAGAGTTTTTTCTCATAATGTTTGGTTAGTTTTTTCAAAATTTGTTGCTTGGGGTGTTCATAGAGAGAGTTAACAGTAGATAACATGAAGTTGCTGGCAAAATGAGTAGTGTAATTTACATTAACAGAATATGTGAGCATTAACTGAATCTCATTCTCATGTATTTCAGGGGATCAGGGTTCAAGTTAGGAGTGTATATATAGAAGGTCGAAGTCAACCTTCAAAGGGGCAATACTTCTTTGCTTATAGAATAAGAATCAGTAATAATTCAGATCGACCAGTTCAACTTCTAAGAAGACATTGGATTATCACCGATGCCAATGGAAGAACTGAGAATGTTTGGTGAGTTCATATTTGCCCAACCTGTGATTCTTGACTTTTAAAGCTGCTTCTTTTTTTCTTTTTCTTTTCATCTCAATTGGCATGGATGGGCATGCAAGTAATAGTTCTGTTTGGATTTTGCTTCATTTTCTATACTGCAGGGGAACTGGGGTTATAGGTGAACAGCCAGTTATACTTCCTAGGACTGGATTTGAATACTCATCTGCATGCCCATTATGTACTCCTAATGGTAGAATGGTAAGTTGATGTTATTTCTCTCCTTTCTTTCTCTTCCATGTGTGGCTGGTCATAGTTTTTCCTTTTTCTTCTGGTGGGTAGTAGGGTTTGTGCAAATTATTTGCTGCATGTTCATGCTTCTGTTTGAAATGATGTCCATTCTTGTGGTGAATGATCATAGAACCTAGTTGCTTCTATAGATGACAAATGCACTTGGGCGCCCAAGTCCAAATTGATCACTGTAAGAGAAAAGATGATAGCTTGAACTATAGGCCGAGAACTAACTTTAACTATGTAGTAATATCTTTGATTCCTCTCCCTTCAACCATGACAAGGGCATACAAAGTAAGTCCAAACAAAAACGGAGAGGAAGTTTTTCTTCAAAGTACTGTCTGCTTGAATCCAAAATATCTACTGTTTCCTTGCTCAAACCTGTCCATCTATGTTTTGTCTCAAACATGCACTATGAAGACTTTAAACTTTAAACTTTCTAGTGCTTTAATAATTAGATTGAGAAAAATGGCAGTAATCAAAGTTAGTTAATTGTCGGGCATATGCCACAACAAAAACTCATATCAAGTTTTGGCTGTATCAAGCTCACTCTAAATCCATTTTCATGGATTGGTGCATCAGCTCAAACATAGGGAGGAGGGATTTTCAGTTAAGCTGCCTTGAACTAGATTTTTGATTTTTTGTTATATTGCTATTATTTGTTGTGATGATGATGGTGAGTCTTTAATTTTTTTAAAGCTTCTTAATTTATGTGTCACTTTATAAAATGCCAGGAAGGTGACTTTGAGATGAAACACATAGACAAAGTGGGATCACCTTCTTTCAATGTGGCTATTGCTCCATTTTCTCTGTCTATTTTGGGGGATGAAAGTACCTTCTAAAACGTGAAGCATACCATATCTTTGTACAGGCAAGAGGAACTATGCCTGTCTAAGAGACATTTTGTTGTTTCGACTAAACTGAAGGTTCAAAAACTGTAAAATTCTGTAACATTATGTACATGTAAAGGTAATGTCCGAAAATAGTACTTTTTTACTGTGATTCTAGATGGAGGTAGATTGACAACTCGTATGTAGCCGACCTCTGGAAGAAAATCAGATAGTAGCGATACTCGATCATATGTAATTGGCAATTTATCATTTTGGGTATAGTTGTCAAAATAGTTTGAGTAGTGTGTGGATACTAGTAATGACAAATAAACTTTGTGTTGATATGAATGAGAAGGGAACCTTGTATTTTGAGTTGTAGCATTAGAGTTTGCTATAGAATTCTCATTGTATGTATATGGCATGTACTCTCTTTCAAAGTACAGTCATTTTAGCTATACATTTTTGTTTCAAAATAAGCTCGTTTTGAGAATTCTATACTGAGTATATATGCTTGGATGTGAGTTCAATTGCTTAAAAAAGGTTTTGCCCCATCACATTGGTAAACAGTAATCTACCTAATTGTATCCTAACAAGAGTTTACAATATAGGGACACTTAATTAATCTGTTTAGTTCAGGATTTGTTACCAATTCACCTGTTGGCATTCTCCACTGGGACAGAGACGGAGACGGAGACAGATGAGGTTTCCTGCTAGACCCTACCGAAAAGGACAGACGAAATCTTTCTCGTTGCCTATACGTTATGTATGTTTCTTGTATGCATAAAAGTGTGCGAGAGATGTCCATTTTGGTATCAATACTGAACAGTTGTTAACCACTTAAACTCTCTATTGTTAACAACTTAAACTCGCTCTGCCATATAGAATGCAAATTGGTTGCATCTTTTGTGAACGCGTCGTCGTCTGAAACAAACCAGCAGCAACAAAGTTCGTATTCCATCATCACAAACTCAAACAGGGAAGGTACCTCTCTCTAGCTCTGGTATGATGCCCATCTACAACCCATGTTTTCAATATCTTGTCTTGATTACTGCAACTTTTATGACTCCATGACTAAATAGATAAGAGGTTTTTCTGTATTCTTGTATGGTTTTTTTGTTTTTTTGTTTTTAAAAAAATGGAAAAAGAAAGGCATATAAGCTATAATTTGCTAATTAAGGAGCTAAATACATTAAGAGAGATTATACCTACTCAAATCAATCAAATCAAGTAAGTTGTATATATTTGTTTATCAAACTTTTAGACAGGTGAATTGAGATTTGGCGTTGCCCCTGCTCCAAAGTAAATTGTTCTTGCTTGATAACCAAGTCTGCTGCTATTTTCTTTGACAACTGTCCTCAATTATCGTTCTAATTTTATTTTTTCATAAAAGTGAAAGTTTTAGTAGCTCCGTAGGGAAAGAAAAGAAAGGCGGTGATGTTGGAATACAAAAATGGGTAAAAGGTAACACAGATACTTATGCTTTCATAATACACAATTATGTTGCTTTTTTAATCATTATGATCTTAATTAGTCGTTAATTTCTGATCAAGAAATCATTTAGTTGATAATATGTTAGTGTCAGTAAGAGGAGAGAAATTCATAGGACGTAAATAGAAATTTTATAAATTATGGCTCGAATTCGAACCAAATTAAACAAAACCACTGAATTATAAATTCAGTCATGCGTTAACAAATCAAGATCCTAGTGGACCAACCACTCTATCCTAGTCAGTTTTGGTCTCAACCCAAGACAAGCCCTTGCACTTTTGTGCCCACCAAACCACCAAAGATGTCCTAAAAAAACTTGGTAGTATCAGTATCAGCGGCAGTAACGAACATGTTGTAACAATTAACAACCCAGGTCAAAAGAGTCTTGTTGTGGACCCCACATATGACGATCACCATCCTGTAATATTAGTACCTTTAACTGAAAGCTCAAAAGCTAACATCATCATCATCATCATCATCATCATCTTCTAATTGCCAAAATCTAAATATTATAATTATGTGATAAAAAGGGTGCTTCATGCTTGTAAGTTGTAATTATCCCAGGCCCAGCCACTACAAATTGTAGGGTTTTGCTCATGAACAAAACGGGGTCTTCTTGATCTTAGATTCATAAATCATGACATCAAATTCATCAAGGATTAGTAAAACCACTAACAATTAGACACACTTTGTTGGTTCTCAGGATAATAATAGAATCGAACCAAACTAAATATTAAATTGATTTAGGTATTGGGTTAACAAACTACTGCTCTCGGTTTTACTCAATCAATCAGTTACTAATTAGTATCTACTAATCATATTTAAAATTTGATTATAGAAATTGGATGAGATTATCTAACACAACATACTTAATTTTTCTGCTGTCAGTGACTTTATTCCTTTTAATTTTTTGATTAGCAGCACAAAGCCCCATCCCTGTGTACTTCAAAAAGCATATCTGGATCCTCTCCATGCATTCCAACTCTGTACAAATATTAGTATATGACTCGTCTTTTTCCTCTCAATTCCCTCCACTATCTCAAAACTTGGAGAAATATTTCAAAAACTTAAAAAAAAAAATACCAAGTAATCCAAGAAAAGATGACAAAAACTATAGCATGCATAAAGAATTTAATATTTGCATGCATTTTGGGATGAAGATTGAGACTGTACAAGACTAGTCTTGTCCATTTTCAAGATTTTTCTTGATAAACGATTAGATTAAATTAATCTTCTATTTTGTTTTGTTTGTTTAAACTAAAAAGGAATAAGGAAGCTTATGCTCAAAGCAGACCACCCTTTTATATCTTCCTCTCTTTTCTTTCTCCAACTTTATTTTAGTTAGTTTTCTCATTCAAAGCAAAGAAGCAAAGCATCTTCTTGTAAGCTCTTACACATCACCACATTGTTTCTTGCTTTCCCCTGTAAGTTTCCACCTTTCCTTCCCTTACAGTTTAGCTTCTGCTGCTTGCTCCTCTATGTGTTTTATACTAATTATATAATGAATGTGCATGTTATCTTTATGCACAAGAACCCTTCTAAAGTTTGGAATCTCTGGTTAGTTTTAGGCACCAATGAGGTCAAAATCAACATGGGTTTTTAATATTTTTGAAACTTTCTACTAGCCCCACCTGTGTTATATGGTTGTTGTGATACGCTGATATATATAAATATGAGCATATCCATAACTAATTAGAACCTCTCTTCTCAATTCTCTTAAAGTGGTCTGTTGGGACTCTGTTTCCAGAAATGTGTGAATTCTATATGCATACCTGATTATTCTTTTTCCCTACATTTGAGTATTTGATCTGCTTCTCTTTTCAGCCAAGTTGTCCTTTACACTTCATTCATGAAATTGTCAATTGTGGCACTAAGTTGTTTATAAAAAGATCATTTCTTGAACCTTTATCTAGTTCTGTTATCTGGGTTTGGTATCAGGTTTCATGAACAAAATTACCCTTTTTCTTATGTGAAAAGTCATTTCATCAGCATTAAGTTAACAGTTGTTGTCATTCTCACCCATTCTTTCTCAATTTCTTTACCGTTTCTAGCTTCTCCTTCCCCACAGTTTTTCCCATTCTTTACCCTCTTTTCTTTGAAAAAACAAATTCATCCGCTACATCAATCAATATCTTGCCAGTGAGGGGTTATAGAAGTTATAACATCATGAGTTCTACAACAGGAACCTTCAAACAAGGTTGGAATCCAGTCATGACTGCCAACACAACAATAGCCAGCTACTGGCTAAACTGGAGATTCTGCATCTGTGTTCTTGAGCTCCTTATCCTTATGGTAATTTCCTGGATAATCATATGGAGAAATGAAAATCATAGAAAAGAGGGAAATGGTGATGATTCTGGCGGGAACAAGCAAGAACCAGAAGTCCAGCCTTTGTACGATGATGAGACGTGGCGACCGTCTTTAAAAGGAGTCCATCCTGCTTGGTTGCTCATCTTCAGGCTCCTGGGTTTCTCTGTCCTCTTGATTCTTCTAATTTCTGCTGTAAAGCTCAATGGACCCACCATTTACTACTACTATACTCAGTAAGCAATCTTTTTTCTTGAATTCTATTAATTTGAAATATGAGATTCACTTATTTTGCTTGTATTGGCCTTAAATTGATTTGAAAATTTGCTTCTTGGTTTATGCAGGTGGACATGCACCTTGGTCACCATTTACTTTGGGGTAAGTTTCCATGTCCTTAAAGATCCTATTTTTTTGGTGGGGATCATATAATTTTTCCTAACTCTTTTGTGTTTTTACTATATGAAGCTTGGGTCATTACTCTCAATCCATGGATGCTTCCAGTATCACAAGAGAGTTGGTGGGGACAAAGTTGGAAATGTTGAGGTGGATGCAGAGCAAGGAAGCTCACCTGAAGAAAATTCAGACTCCCATGGCAGAGTTAATGTTCGAAAACCGGCAGGAAAACTGGCTCACGCGTTCCAGATAATCTTCCAAGTAAGTATTATGGAATCAGTTAGTGAATCGGACCAACATTTTGCGGTCGAGCAGTGACTAATTAGTTTCTATTGTTTCTGTTTCTGTCTTGAAAAACAGATAAATGGTGGAGCTGTTATGCTCACAGATTGTGTCTTCTGGTTCATACTTGTCCCATTTCTTGCAATCAAAGATGTCCATCTCAGTCCTGTAAGTATATCCATTACTGTTTCAGGTTAAAGATATTGTACCTTATTAAATTCTTTGATTGGTGAATGACATGTTCTTGTTTTCTGCAGCTGGTTATAAGTATGCATTCAATGAATGCCCTTTTCCTATATGGTGATGCTGCTATGAATTGCTTGGTGAGATGGATTGGTTTCTTGAATGAATGAAAAATGAATTCCATTTCTTTGTTTTCTCACAAATTTCTGTTTTCTGACTTTGAATCTGGTTTTCCTTTTAGCGGTTTCCTTGGTTCCGGATATCGTATTTCTTCATGTGGACAATAATGTATGTCATATTCCAGTGGATTCTTCATGCATCTTTCAGTCTCTGGTAAAATCTCTTCCTTTTTCTTGGAAATCAAGTTCTTTTCTTTACAGTTTTGCAATTTCTGCAGATAACATTCTGTTCTTTGTCCAAACAGGTGGCCATATCCATTCCTCGACTTGTCATCCCCATATGCACCTCTATGGTACTAATTCTCATCCTTCTTGTCATCATTTGAACTGTGTTGTTGTCTACTGTCACTTTCATTAAGCATTTATACAGAATGTGTAGAATCTAAACATAACTGATGCAATGGAATTTGCAGGTACTTGTCTGTGGCAATGATGCAAATCCCTTGCTACGGTATTTTCGCTTTCACTATAAGGATGAAGCACAAACTTTTTTCCAAATGGTTTCCGGATTCGTATCAATGCCTGAGGTAGCTGTACTGCAAGAGATGAAGAACAGTAGGGAAGACGATCCGGTTTTCATGAAATTTAGCCACGCACAGGAAAACTTGCAGGAATAGAAATAGATGAGAGAACAAAGGATTATAGAGGTAACAAAAGGTCAGCCCAGGAAGAAGGAATAGCACTATAGCACTATAGCAATTGTTAGATGAGTGGCATAGCTGTAATTACAACTTTTATGCAGATAATTGGAAAGAATTCCCATTCCTTTTCCACTTTTGGGTCTTATATTCCTTGTTTCATGTTTCTCTTATTTATCATTGTTTGGTGTGACACCCACCCACCAAAATTGATACTTCCCAAGAACTTTTCCTCCCCAAAAAAGGATTCTTGTTGAAAGATGCATCTCAGATCACCAAAACCCATCTGGATTTGCAGGGTTAGCTGAAAAAGGTTCACATGCCAAGAACCTGCAAAAGTTGCGCTATGGAGGCTTCTGCTTTTAGTACAGATTTGCTCCATTTTTCACCAACAAGTCTTATCTAAATTTCTAATCACTCATCTCAAAAATTACAGAAATTGTAGAATGGGCCAATAAGAAAAGAACAGGTCAAAGATGAATTACATCTTTTTTGGCAATTTTGCTTTACAAAATTCTGATTATAAGTGCTTTTCTTTGATGATCACAGATCTCTCATTTTTCTTTTTTTAGATGTTTTTATTTTGAATCTTGTCCTTGGCCAATGCTTGCTTTAAGCATTTCATCTTTCACTTTCTGAAAAGTAAGCTAGTTTATGCAAGGAGAGGAACTTCTCGGTTCTGATATCTTGGTTTTTCTTCTTTCCTTGGAGTTAAAAGTGGAAAGTTTAAATCAAACAAACCGAACCGATCGGGTTGGTTTTTTGTCATTTAAGTTAATTTCATATGTTTTTATTTGTTCATTCCGGTTATAGACGTTATACTCGTCAGTTTCATTAAGTCTCAACCATCCATACAGTGATTAACAGCGACTTACTTCCGTTAATTACTATTTTTTAAATATTTTTCCTAACAAAAATGCTCCACCTCAAAATAAAAAGTTAGAAAAAAATTATAATTAATACAAAAATAATTTAAAAATATAAAAAATATCACAGAAATAATTATAAAACAGTATTTTAAATATGCAATAAAAATAATTTTAAATAATATAATATATTATAAAATGAAAAAAAGCGTGAAAAGAAAAAAAAATTGTGGAAAATTAAAAATTCATGACAAATGCAACTCAATGATGATTTTTTAGTTTTTTCCTAAATTTGAAATTCTCATTTTTTTTCTATTGTAATATTTTATATTACATATTAGCAATAAACCTCTATAGTTATTTATTAATTATGGGTTTACCATTTTATCATTTTTTTTATTTTTTCAACAATTTTCTATTTTCACCATTTTTTCCTTTTTATATTATATTACATTATTTAAAATTATTTTTATTACATATTTAACACTACTATTTTATATTTTTGTGATTATTTATTATTTCGTATTAGTTATTCTTTTTATGATTTTTAGATTTATTTTTAATTTCTTTCAAATATTTTTTTTATTATTGTTTTTTCTATATTTTTTTATATTTTTAATGTGTTATGGAATTCTTTTAATTCATTTTTATAGATTATTTTTAAAAATCTAACTTTTTACTTTTAGATGACCCATTTTGTAGGAAAGATATTTAAAAAATGATAATTAGTGAAGTTAATCATCGTTAGTTACTGTTTGGATGGTTGTGACTCAATTGAAACGACGGGTATAATAATATCTAAGATTGAAATGGACCAAAAAAAACTATATGGGATTAACTAAAATAAATAAAAAAATAACATTAGGGACTGGTAGGTGTGTTTTCCTCGGATAATCCGGTCCGATTTTAATAATTATGCTCGCGGAACCAGGACCTAAAAGGATTCCCCAACTTTAACTGTCATCAGTGTCTCTAACCGGTTCCCTTTTCCCACAACCTTCCCACATGTACACACACAGAGACACAGTCACCCTTGATCAGCAATCAAAAAGTTAGCAAGTCAGCCTCGGGGTTAATGTTAGAAATAGACCGACACGAAATAGTAAGAGAATCGAATCAGTGATGCCCATGCGGACTGTTTTATAACGCAAAATTTTCTAAAAATTTTGGAAAACTAAATTTTTTTTGTTTCATAGCCAAAATTTTACAAAATTTTCTATTTTGCAAATATTTTCCAGTTTTTATTTTATTTTACTCTAGTTTAATAAATCCATTTTGTTAATCTAAAAAAAACAATGTTATTTTAGACATATCTACTTTTGTAATTTATGTAAATTGATATAAATTGTGCTAAAAATACTTCATAATTGATATTTAACTAACTAATACTCCTAATTAAAATAATACGAGTAAAATTCAATGTTTAACATTGTAATGAATAACATTTTTGATCATGTTATTATCAAAACTTACATTATGAAATAAATACAAACTCGATTTAAAATAAATAACTTCATACATCTTAAACAAATAAGAATAAATATGACTAAAGATACACATTTTTTTGATATTTATCTAAAATTAATCCTGATAAATTGATTCTAATGTTCCAATTGTTTTAATTAATCAATACTCCTAATTAAATTCATACGAATAAAATTAGATCAATATTTACTGGAAAATTAATTAACCAATACTCTCAATAATTTCGTTACGGTATTACGGTAATATCGAATTACATACAAACATTAGTTTAATAAATACTAAATAAGTAAAAATATAATCTTGGAACATTGGAATTACAAACATTAACATTAGTTCGGTCGATAATTCGATATACCATACAGTAAAAAGGCCCCCTATACTAACGCGAAAAACAGAAACATCTCCTGGCTATTAAAAATATTATTCAACCTCCCATGTACCAAGGTCAACGACAAAAGTGTAGTTTCTATTAGTCAAACTAACAGACCGTTAGTGTTGACTGTTGACTTTAATTAAAAAATTTAGAAAAATATAAAAATTCTAAAAAAAATGTACAAAAATCCAAAAAAATGTAAAATTTTTAAAAAATATTTAATTAATCTAAAAATCCAAAAAAATGTAAAAATTCCAAAAAAATAAAAATTCACAAAAACAATTAATTAATCTAAAAATCCAAAAATAATTGTAAAACATCCAAAAAAAAATGCAAAAATTCATAAACAAATGTAAATTTCTTTTAAAAAAATTAATCTCAAAATCTTTTTCCAAAAAATTGTAAAAATTCACAAAAAATGTAAAATTCCAAAAGAAAATTAATTAATCTAAAAATCCAGAAAAATATAAAAATCTATAATTAATTAATTTTTTACAATTTCTTGGATTTTTAGATTAATTAATTTTCTTTTGGATTTTTAACATTTTTCTGAATTTTTAGATTAATTTCTGTATTTTACAATTGTTTTAGAATTTTTTGATTAATTAGTTTTCTTTTGGATTTCTACAATTTTTCTGAATTTTTAGATTAATTAACATTTTTTGGTTATTTTTAAATTTTTTCGAATTGTTTATTTTTTTTGGAATTTTTACATTTTTTTTTGGATTTTTAGATTAATTAAAAAATTTTGGTTTTACAAATGTTTTTGGATTTTCATATTAATTATTTATTTTTAGAATTTTTTCATTTTTTTCTTGATTTTTTGATTAATTTGTTTTTAGAGTTTTTACATTTTTTCGGAATTTTTACAATTTTTTCTAGATTGTTATATTAATTGTTTTGTTAGATTTTTTTATTTTTTTGGGAATTTTTACATTTTTTGGTTTTTTTAAATTTTTTTACGAATTTTGAATTATTTTTAGATTTTTTTACATTTTTTGGGATTTTTTACATTTTTTTGGAAATTTTTATATTTTTTACATTTTTTTGGGAATTTTTATATTTTTTATATTTTTTCTAAATTTGTAGTGTTAATTTTGAAAAACCCTTTTGCAATTGCAAAACTTCAAATATGGCGTTTGTAAAATTTTCTAAACTTGTAATGTTAGTTCTGAAAATCTGTTTTGCAATTGCAAAACTGAAAAAATTGCTGAAAAGTTTACATTTGGAAAATATTTTTGTGAAATAGATTTTGAAAATTTTCTAACTGTTGGAAAATTTTCTGAAAGTTTTCCAAAAATTTTGTTTCCCTAAATGGTTTATTCTTTTGAATTTAGACATGAATATATTTAACATATTTATATTTGATCTTTTACAAACTTAAAATAAGTTACTATTTAGGTTTTTATTATTTAAAAAAAAAAACATTAGTATTATTTTTTAATTAAAATAAAATTGATTTAACAAAAGTAGTAGCTTTTGTTTTTCAAAAAAATTAGAAATAGTTGTTAAGTGAATACGATTTCGAGTTTTCTAAGGCTGAAAAATAGAAAATGTACTGTAGTTGTGAAACAGAATTGAAAATGCAAAATTTTCTGTTGTTTTCCAAAAACAAAAAATTTGTGTTGTGAAACGCAGCCTTAGTTCTGAAAGATTGAAGTTGAAATAGTAAGAGAATCGAATCAGTGATGCCCATGATTCTGAAAGATTGAAGTCATAAATTTAACAATTTCTGATCTGCTTGCCCTAATCCGTACGTCATAAATAGAGATCGAGAAAAATGAATGACAATTTTATTAATCACATCAAACGTTACAAAGAATAAAATCCGAGGAAACAAGATTGTATACAGGTATAAGCAAGTTTTGTCTATTCAGCAAAGACAATCATGACATTACAATAAAATTCACTTTTCACATCAAGTGGTCTACAACAAATGGTATAGTACAACTACAGGTGATCAAAGAGAATTACCTGGCAAAGAACCCATTAAAATAACAGTGTCACCTTCCTTTTGGTTTCTTGTAGTTTCTGGCTTTGACTGTGAAAATAGGCCAGATAGAAACCCCGCAGATGCTACAGAATTTGATATGCTTCCCAGCAAGGCACTGCTAGCCACGCGGACAAGCATGTTAGAGTGCCCTGTGTCTTCTTCCCGAAGGTGTTTCCCGCAAGAACAATCTGCCACCTTCCTAAAGCAAGCCTTATGAAATACTGATTCACACGATGGACACCTTTCTATCCCGCCTTCCTGTTTGAGTTGTTAGGGACCATCAGAATCTATCCATACTAAAGGCCTAATGAAAAATCCAATTTTCCTAGGCAGAAAATAGAATCAGGAATTTCATAATTCACGAGATGTTTTGGTGCTTGGTCACAAATTCAACTAAAAGGCACTAGAGAGCACTTTCCGTGCCATCCAATGGATGGGATAGCCCTAAATCCACATCACAGAATTCTCTTTTGCTTTCAAGACTAAATTAATGTAAAACGAAAACTATCACATGAATGCCCACCTGAAAAGGAAAAATGAGAGATGATGGATCATTGCAAGCTTGCCGGGCACTGCATGGTATTCCTACATCACAGCAAATGAGGCATTGTTCCACTATATGTTCTAGGATTTTCCTTGCTACGGTCTCCACCATTACAGGTAGTGCTGCGATAAAATTCAACATTCAGGAGCCAAAATAAATAAATGGATCAAGTTATCACAAATACAGAGAAACGAGCAAGCACAAACGACTACACAATGCTGACATCCACATGCAAGCATATTCCTCTACCAACAAATACAGCACACACATTAATGACTGCTGTGCACGTAAACAATAGAATAGACATGATAGATTCAACAGCAGGGTATAGGAAGCAGGTGACTAGGTGTTAACCTGAAAAGGGGCCTTTTGACAGATCAATGAGGTCTCTAAGAGCAAAAAAATCATTGCTTTCAAGGAGGTATCTTCGAGGTCCTAGGCCTTTGTTGACAGTTCTGCGGAATGGACAGCGAACATATGGAAGCATAGTTCCAATTCTCTTCATTAGACTCATAACATGATGTAGGGCTGGCACTTTCGAGAATAGTAAAGGATTAACAGCACTTACACAAAGCATGGGCTGCAGCAGTAAAAAATCATTAATGACAGCTTCAGATAGGACATGAACCAACATTTGACTCCATGACTTTCTTTATTTTTCCATGAAACTTTTTAAATAAACAAATATAACTGTCTCTATCACTATTCTACTGATTGGCAAATGAGAGATCCCTTAGAAGTGGAAGGATGTCAGGTGAGTAATCCGTTTAAACCGATGTTTGATCCATGTTATTTTGTGGACTATCATTTTATTTTTCAGCTCACTTTATTTTATCACTTGTTCGTTCATTCTAAATGCATCTAGTATAAACTCTATATGTTATCTTAGAGAGAAAAGGGCCAGTTCTCATTACCTGGTCGTATATGGAATCCAAGTATGACTTAGCTAATTGAGAAACTGGATATTGAGTGAAATCCCAACAATGTAGAACCCTTGCTGGTAAAACTGCAACATCATTTGTATGACACGAAGAACAAAACAACTGACCAGTATACTCACAAAGTCGAGGCTTTCCCCACCCAAGAGTCTGTACAAAGTCTCTCATCAGTGTCATTCCATCATCAAAATGTTTGTGGCAGCCAGCACAAGTATAATGTTGCGCTTCTAGCATCTGTTTAGTGGATTTGTGTGGTCGAATTTCAACAATAAGTGATATAGTCTTTCCCAATGTAGGAATCTTTTCAGCATCTTCCCCTCCACCAGAAAATATAGACCAAAGAACTGGTGTTCTTGATGCAGGGGAGCTAGGACATGAATCTTGAGGAACCAAAAACCAGATCAATGCACTTGGAGGGCTGGAATAAAATGCAGAATGTATGACTGAACGTAAGCACTCCTGAATAAGAGCACTTCTCTCAGAAACAACACCTGGAGATGCATTCCCAAACATTTTTCTGGATTCCTTTTCCACGCAGGACCAAGGAGAAGGAATAATCCAGCCCTGATCAGAAAATAATGATTTCAATCGTCGGTAGAGTGTACAGAAATCACGATATCTGCGTTCGATCTCCCACTGGTCCTTGCCACTCCATACTCTTATTACATAGACAGTGTATTCCTTCACTCCAACCAACCTTTCACTAAACGAGACATCCCCCTTCTTCTGCTTTGCACCCACCACTTCGACACCATCAATTCTCAGTGGCTGTGGAATTGTAGTGAAACTACCATCTACACCAGAAGTAGAAGCAGTTGATCCACCATCACGTAGGGGCAATGATGGCTGCAATTGAACCGTGTGATTACCCTGAGAGAACCTGGCCCCTGGAGACTCACCAACATCCATTAAAATCTCTTCCATTTCATTAACAATCTCATCATAAAATTCGTTGGGCTCAAAATTATCAGCCTGCCAGAAAAGAAGCATGATAACAAACAAGAACATGAGCAGTTCGTCAGGCAACTTGAGAGCCAGAACGCAAAGATACCCAGCAATCAAAAACAAAGGCAGGCAACCACTCAAAGAGGGTCAAAGCAGATTCTCTAAACAGAAACTTTGGGCATTTATTTTGAGCAGTAAGCAAAAGTAAAACTCTCAGTTATAATTGCAACCACATATACACACGACATAAGCAACATCTAAGACAGTAAGGTTCCAAATAAACAACACAAAAGATATCCATCAAAAGAAGGGAAAATTCATATACTACATTTTCATATCCAACCTATAGAATGTACTGAAAAGATTGACAATGTCCATAATCGGAGTATAAAGATATTTTTTTAAGGTAACAACACTACTAAATACAAGTCAACCATCAGCAACTGAGGTTTGGTAAAGACAAAACTCGCTAAAGTCTTTAAATGTTCCAGGTTTTGTGATCAACTAATAAACCAGCTGCAATAATGCAAGTAGAGAATCTTAAAGAAGAATTTAATTTCTCACCATCTCCAAATAATTTGTTTCCCACTATTGTGCATGATAAATCATCAATTATCAACATTAATGCAAAGCCTATCAGCATGTCATTTAGTTTTACCAGCATAGCAAACTAAACAAATAGCATTGCTAATCAATAGACCACGTGAGCTTGCAAGTTGCAAACCAATAAAAAAGAAAAAGTGATGGACACTGACCTTTACCACTTCAGCATGTTCTTCAAAGAGATCCAAAGAATTAGATGTATTTCTTGATATCAAGTTGTTTTCAAGCACTGATTTTGTTGAATTTATCTTTTGGTATTCAAACAACTCGTCTATTTTATCTTCAAGCATTGATTTTGTAGAATTTTTTTTTCCATCTTCAAACACCTCTTCTATTTTAGTTTCAGTTGGATGTGAATGAAGTTGAGTTGTTGTACCAGAAAGAGGATCTGCTTTTACTTCTGAAACCCCAGTCGTGTGATTTATCCCAACTTTGTCATCATCAGTGGGAATTATTTCCTCAGATGTCTCAGACAGATGCTCCCCTTCATGGTCGCAATCCATGTTCTTCAATCTTAATCTAACAAGAGGTTTTTCTACCAGTGGATGCTGCTCCATTTCAATGACACCACTAACAGAAAAACTTTTAAAATCCTCTATTTTCTGATTAGCACCTTTGACTTCATTGCAGACAATAGATATGTCCCTAACATCTTCCTGCTCCAGTTTTGAAAACCTTGGCATATCCAACGGAGTGATTGTGATACCTTCATCATCTGTGAATTCATGACCAACTTGGACCTGGCAACTGGCTACAGGAATGTCTCTCACTTCTTCCATTTGCTTCACTTTACTTTCCTGAAACCCAATAGGAATTGCCTCTGAAGACCAATTAAGATTTCCTTCCATTGCATGATCAACTTTTTTGACATCTGCAGCTTCCTGCATCACACCTGGCACGACTCCCTTCGAGGAAACAAAAGCAGAAACAAAAAAGTTTCTTTCAGTATCCAACCCCTCTTCTTTCTGCTCTTGAAAATTACCCAATGTCAAAGAACCAAAATCACCTGCTCCTGATCCTAATTCAAAACCATCCCAATCCTCCGACCCAAACGCAACAGATGAATTTATCAGCAATGGACTCTCATTTTCGTTTCCCCTTTCAACTTTCACTTCCTTCCTCGGAACATACAAAGACTTCATATTCTCATCATCTGAATCACACCCATACATGGAATCGTCCTCATCACCAACATCATCTGAATGCTCATGTCCATACAGCTCCATCCCATCTTCCTCCCTTCCATCCACTCCACCCAAACTCACATCCGAATCCAACCGGTTTGCCCAACCATCATGTTCTCCAATACCCAAAATGTCATTTTCCCGTCCACCACCCAATTCACTATAAACCCCACTGCTTTCTCCAGTACTATCCACAACTCCAACACTCTCTTTCATACCATCAATACCTGAATTCGAAAGCTTTCGCTTCTGCTCCTCCAGCACACTCCTGTCCACCTTCCCTCCCAGGCTAAAACTTTCAAAACTTGCATCCAACCCATCATCATAAAAAGACCCTGCAAATGAGCTACTACGAAAACTAGGAGTGCCCATCGCCGAGTTCGCGCTACAGTACCGGTCAAACTCGGATTCCCCGCAGGAGGAGTATAGCGACGGCGACAATGACCCAGCATCATCATCATCGTCGCCACCAACGTCCGATCTTAGATCGGGGGGGTCGGACCCTAAAAGGGTGGTCCCCTTCCCATTGTTAATCATCTATCTGATTGCTAATTATGAATGAGTAGAAGAAATCAAGGATGAACTAGGTGACGAACCTTATCGGAAGGAAATCGAGGAAAGAACAACGTAGGAACTGGTGATGATTTGAAAAACGTTCTCTTTCTGGGTCTGTTTTTGGAAACAGTAGTGCTGGTTTCTGTGCTCGTGCATACTGTTGGTGCGAGAAATAAAAAGTTCCAAAAGTTCCGTCTTGTGGACCAACATGACATGAAAGTTGGGATGAAAGAAGAATGTTACTCTGCAATTGTAGATGTAAACTACACAACACAAAAATAAACAAAAATAAAATAAAAATAAAAAATCCTATAATTTACCCCAATATTTTACAAGTATGCAATATAAAAACTATATAATACAAGTTTGCAATATAAAAACCATATAATATTTTTATAGAAAATTGTATAATTTTTTAAAAGTTATAATTTTATCATTTTTTATAAGCGTTAAAAAAAAATTCTTTCTATTAGTTAAAAAAATTAATATGAAAATTTGAAAAAAAAAATGTAACATGAGAAAGTTCAATTACTTGAAAAAATAAATGAGATTTCTTTTAAAATATTAAAAAAATATATAAATTAAAAATTATAAATAAAATTTAAATTATTTATTTTTCATTGTCTAAAGTCTTACTACATTTTGTTACATTTTTTCTGTCCAAATTTTATAATTTTTTCTATTTTATTTGAATTTTTTAATTATTATAAAGTTAAAATTGTTTTCAATTTTAGAAATTATAGATTTTATTATAGGATTTATATTACACATTTTTAAACTATTAAAGATAAAATTGAATATTTTGTAAGCTCTAATATTCTTATGTAGTTTCATTAACTAATTTGTATGATATTGAATTATATTAATTTTCTAAAAAATATCATTAAACTCAATTAATAAAACCGAGCAAATTCTCCTTATTCTTCTTTTTCCTTAAACCCCTTCATTCATCCATTAAATGCTAAAAAGAGACTTAATTTGTTTAATCAATTTCAAATTACCGCAAAAATAAAGTAGTTAAAGCATAATAATGATTTGTTAACGTTCTCTTTAAACTAATTAATTTCATGTTGGTCTTTTTCTTCTTTTTTCAAAATTTATGGGATTATAACCGATAAAAAAAAAGTCTAAATAGTACTCCCTCATAGTTTTATTAACTGTCGTTTTTATTTTGAGCACGCATATTAAGTAGATCGGATGACTCACTGTTTGAAACGACGTTTAATTAAACTGGCAGGAAATAATTTTTATAAACAATTTTGTCCCCTTCGCAAAGAAATCACGGTTTCATTTCATTTAAAAGGACTAGGAGCACTCCGCTGATCATTTTTCTTTTTCGCATTTTACCCCAAGTTTCTATTTATTCACATTGATCCCCTTAAACCCCACAATCACACAAAAACCCTAAGAATATCTAACGCACAAAAATCCGCAGTACACTCTCAGCAATGGCGAACGCTACCGGCTTGGATGCCTTACACGAATTGAAGTCGACGGACCCTCCGCTATGGCTAACCCCATCAGGCTCCCTCTCCAGAACAGCGCGTACAGCGTCGAAGCATCTCTTTTCCTTGCTAAAACCCTACTCTCCCAAATTACCGATTGATGACCTTTTGGTTGATGGGTTTGACGCGGAGCAGATTTGGCAGCAAATTGACTTGCAATCTCAGCCTCTGCTTGCTGGTCTAAGCAAGAAAGTAAAATACTTCGAGAAGAATAAGGAGGAAATCAGCGAAATTTTCGAGAGGGTTGTGGGAGGTGGAGGGAAAAAGGTTCAGGGGAATGAGCACGTGAGAAAAGATGAGGACTTCAATAATGCGTTTAAAGGTGATGAGATGGACATGGATGAACTTAGTGAGGAGGAAGAGGAAGAGGAAGAGGAAGAGGAAGATGAGGAGGATGAGGAGAAGAGTGGAGGAGGGATAGAGGATAGATTTTTGAAGATAAATGAGTTGGAGGAGTACTTGGAAAATGATGAGGCTATGGAGTATGGATTGGATCCTAAGAAGAAGAAAAAACAAGAGGACAAGCTAAGTGAAGATGAGGATGATGAGGAGGAGGACGAAGATGAGGAGGACACTGAGGACGAAGATGATGAGGTATGTGAGAATGGATCTGTTTGGAGAAAAAAAATTCATGAAATTATTTTTGTGAATTTGTTGTTACTTAGTAGTTAAATTGGTAGAAAAATTGTGCTTCTGGGAAATTATATGCTTCTTGTTGTACTAATATTTGATAAGGATGGAATTTTGATTTGTAGTTTGGGGTGTTTGGAGATGGTGGTGACGAGGAGGAGGACGATAAGCTTGGAAGTGTCAGGTGGTAACTTATTTTGTTTCATTATTGCATAGTTTTGAGCCTGTTGATTTTGTTGTTTGACCAAATATTGGTGTTGCAGTTCTAGTTATTTAGATGGAAGTTAAATGGTGGTATTTGAAAACCTTGGCATGGTTGTTTGTAGTTGCACACAGAAACCTTTCTGTTTCAGGATTTCTTTTTCTCACTTTTATAGTATTTCCTCAGTTGTGGTGCATAACCTTCATTTGCATCATTAGTAAGGTTGATGTGTGAATCAATGCTGGAAGTAGTTTTGATAAGCCGATATATAATTCTGATAACCTTTTCATTATTTCCTTTTTATTTTTCCATATCACTTTGATGTTACTACACCTTGATTTACCACTACTTGCAGAAGGCCTTTTGCCCATTGCAGCCATAAACAGTCTATTGTTATTCGAAGGCTAAAGGATAGTTATGCTGCATTATTGATTGTTGAATTCACGTGTCTTGATCTTCAGATATGAAGACTTCTTCAATGCTAAAATGAAAAAAAGCTCGAAAGTAAAGTCCAAATTAGTTGATGGATCTGATGAAGACTTGGGCTCAGATGATGAGGTGATGGATGAGATGCTACTATCTTGTATTTGCATTTTCATCATGCAGTGAACAAGTCTAATTTTGCACTCTTTCTGATCTTATTGTTATGTCATTTTTCAAGAAGCATGTGTAAAAATTAACTCTTAAGTTATTCTTTGTACAGAAACAAGAAAATCTTTCTACCTTTGAAAAAGAACTTCAAAAGCGTCGTTCTGAGATAGAAAAGATGGAGGAAGCAAATTTGGAGCCCAAAACTTGGACCATGCAGGGAGAGGTGCATTCGTCTGTTCATTATATATTTTGAAAAATTATCACCAGCAACTTTGTGCATTCTTAATTAATATATTTATGGTTATAATTTGTATATACACATTGAATGTACTATGGGTATTGACAACAGGTGACTGCTAGAAGCAGGCCCGAGAATAGTGCATTAGAAGTTGATTTAGATTTTGAGCACAACGTTGGACCTCCCCCGGTAATCACAGAGGAGGTTACTGCATCTCTTGAAGATATGATTAAAAAAAGGATCATTGAGGTAACAACACACTCCTTACATTTTGTATAGGTTGTGATAATGTTTGAGGTAAATTTTGCATTTCCTTAGTGACAAGTGTATTTCTCATTTTGTGCTCCGCTTTGTGAATGTTTCTGTTGCATTGATCTGTGAGGCATAGATTATAAGCTTTCTCAAAGTCTTCTATCCTAATGATGTTGTCATGCACATTACCAGCTTTGCACTGAATTTTCTGAATGGTTTGACCACTGTACATTCTGATGTTTTGGTCTAAAGGATAAACAGTTTAATTCTTAACAGACTTGTGTTCTAACCGTTGCAGCTATACATCCGGTATCATGTTCAATTCACACACTACATGAAGGAATTGCTAGATGCTATCTCACCCCTTGAGACAAATTCTTTTCTACTCAGTCATCCTGTGACTAATTGTGATTTCATATGCTGCTTCTGTTTTACCTTTTGCATGGTGTATTATTTCTTTCATCATTGTAGACCGCGGCATGGTTTTAACCTTTTGCACCCCATGCTTAATGTTGGTTGATGTTTTATATTGTAGGGCCAGTTTGATGACATTATGAAGGTTTCTAGAATACCTACTAAAGCACCAAGAGAGTTAAAAGAATTGGTAAGCCCCATCGTACTAACCTTGATTGTTTGTTTAGTTCTTGTTCTACTTTTTGTTATATAGCAAGCTAATTGTTCTTGCTGTTCTTTTGTTCAAATGCTGCAGGATGAGAATAAGAGCAAGAAGGGTCTTGCTGATATTTATGCGGTATGCCCGTCATTCTCAATACTCTCTATCAGTTTTATGGCTCTTTAGGCTAGACTAAATCCATTGCCACAGCTGTATTATTTTCTTCTGTTGTTGAGCTCTAGATATTGGAAGTTGGAACATCTGTTTAGAGGATGAGATATTAAAACATGATTTCCTTTTATTATTCACAGGATGAATATGTTCAGCAAACAAATCCAGATGCTGCTCCCATATCTGGCTCGGACGAGCTGAAGAAGGAGGTATACTTCTATGTTTCTTTATCCTGGTGCTATATCTGCTTTTCCCTTTCCATCATGATTATTTTATCTCATACTGTTCTAGTCAATATCCTATTCCAGCGTGCTCCCATCTGATTTTTGGTTGAATGGACATATTCCATCTGTTACCTGTTGGTCTCTTTTTTTTAGGCGAGTGCTTTGTTCAAGAAACTATGCTTGAAGCTGGATGCTCTTGCTCATTTCCACTTTGCTCCAAAACCTGTATGCTTCTCAATTATTATAGTACTTGCTCCTTTGCAAGATTTTGGAGCCATTACCATTGTCAAATTGGCTTTATTGAATATATAAATAAACATCTACTAAGTTGTGCCTTGACTTGATTAGGTTATAGAAGAGATGTCTATACAAACGAATGTTCCTGCTCTTGCAATGGAAGAGGTAGAGTGATTTAACAGAATTTCCTTTTTTCTTTTGCTCTCTTTGATTTGAGCTTTGTTTATAACCTAAGTTTGTTGCACTTGGTTTCTTCTGTGAGTAGATTGCACCCATGGCCGTTTCAGATGCTGCTATGCTGGCTCCTGAGGAAGTCTTTTCCGGCAAAGGTAAAATTAAAGAAGAAGCAGAACTGACGCAGGCAGAGAGGAAGAGGAGGAGGGCTAATAAGAAGAGAAAATTTAAGGGTCAGTATTGATGAAAAACATTGGCACTCTTTGGAAATCAATTCTAATAGTTCAATTCAACACTTCCCAACAAAGAACAGCTCTGTATTCGTTTGGAAGCTAACAGCAGTCAATTACTATCCTTCTCAGTATTCGTTCTATTTTTTCTTAAATTACTCATCTTTTCAGTGAAGCTAACTACCGTTTCTGTTATAACAGCTAAATCAGATGAAAGGATGGCGAAGAAGGCACGTGACAACTCAATGCCAAAGGACAATGATGGTAACCATTTTACTTCAACCTATTCATACTGTAATGGAATGTGAAATGAAGCAAATTTTAGAGACCTTCACCTCAATCTTCTATTTGAATTTTGCAGGCAAGGAAGAAGAATAGCTTCTTCAGGTCTTTTAAATATGGTTGATACTTCTAGGCATGCCCTTGAACCATTTTCAACTCACGGGTTCAACGGATGGACGCCGTAGTATCTCATTTATATCCGGACAATGTCAAAACTGGTTTCATGCTCTCACCAAGTGTTTATGGAGTAGTGGGATAGCAAACTGTACCTGACAGACAAGAAATTTCAGAGGCAACATGTATGACGTAGTCATTTCTTTTTATATTTTGTAGTTTAGTTGAATTTGCAAATTAAGGTGGTAATAATATAGTCCAGAAATCTACTTTTATATTTTGGTCTTATTGTTCTCATTTTTGCATAGTTTTTAGCCTTTTTTTTCATTTCTCGGCATTCTCATCAATTTAGTCATACCATGTTTTGCTAATGCCAATGTCGGTGCCAGTCGTTTTGCAGCAAGGATGCATTACTAGGTAGTCCCTAAAACACCTAGTGCACCCACTTATTTTGATCGGAGGAAATTTAAATGTAGAACTACACTCAACTTTTAAAAGATAAATTAATAATGAGTCTTATATTTTTTTTTGTAACTACCTAATAATTTCTTCTCCAATCCAGCTGCCATCCTAGTTTTCGAGACTTTATTTTGTATGAACGATGTTTTGATGTTCCGCATGAGTTCGGCATCGTACAGTATGCTAGAAAAAAAAAGATTATGCTTGTAAATTACTCATGACCCTCACTTTTCAACGTGTGACACATTAGTGCTAGGCTATGAGGGCAATGGCTTCGCTCAAACAATGGCGACACCCTACTTCTATCCCACCGTCGGTCCGTGGATAATGTGTTCATGTTGATCGGTTGCTCTTCTCAACCGCCGCTCTTCCAAGGTTTCCCGGAGAAGCATCTGCCTTGCCCGGAATGTTTCAGGCATGGGGTCTGAGGAGAGGACTTCTATGGTTGCCTGGCATGGAGTGTGACGGGCCATGGACAGATGGGCTCGATGTTTGGGCCAGGCCCACCAGAGTGTCGTGTTGTGGCATTTGAAGGGATATCTATAATATATTGCTTGATTTTGGATTTGATAAGAGGGGTAAGGAAGATGGTACAACAATGTTTCCACATTTTACCATTCAAGTTCTAGAAAGGGGTATTGTTGCATCATGACCAAAAATCAGATTTTTATTCCACTAATGCTGGAAATTATAGTGATAGTTTGTAGAAGTTGAAGAAATTTTGCTTAAGTCTTGTTTTTTTTATTTTTATTTTCTCAAAATATTATGTACATATAGCGATTAAGAAAACACATAGCGCATATCTCCAAGGAGATTTAAATAAACACATTGTGATGTTGTAAAGAACCATGTGTATTGCTTACAGGTTGAAGGATAAATTAGCCAAACCATCTATATTTGAATTTGCTTCCCGATAAATGTACTTCACTTGAACATCACACTATAAGTGTAAAAAATTATAATCCAAACCATCTATATTTGAATTCGCTTCCCAATAAATAATGTACTTCACTTGAACATCACACTATAAATGTAAAAAATTGTAATTCTGAAATACCTAAAAGTTACCGTTAATCACTTGAATCTCACTCTTACCACACTTGAAGAATAATATGCCACAACTTCTCGACCAAGCTTTTTGCAACTCAAGTAAACAACCAAAGTTTCAGTTTGAAGTATTATTGGACCTTAGCGTTGCTAAAAAACCACTTACATTTTAATTGTATTAAAATAATCAAATATTATATTTAATTGATTAAATAGTGTAAACTAATTTTTTAAAAATGTTTAACCGCAAATTATAAGAGAAGCGGTTCAATCCAAGCTAATGGATCAAAAATGTAAAAAAAACTAGACTAAATCAGTCAATCTGGCAGGTTTTTATCAAAATCGAACAAACCGGAAGGTTTATATTCCCTTCGATCACAAATAATTGTCGCTTTAATTTTGGGCACGTATATTAAAGAGGCCGGATGACTCACTATTTGATCTAAAAAAATCCGTATTTTTTTTCGAACGTATGTTGTTCGAGAAAAAATTATGGATAAAATTGTCTCAAATAGTGAGTCATCCGATTTTCTTAATATGTGTACCCAAAGTCAAAACGACAGCTATTTGTGACCGGAGGGAGTACTAAACTGCCGTTCATGCTAAAACTCTTGTCTGTCTAACCCAGAATGGGCTTTTACTCGGCCCACGCGGCATGCTATTTGCCTGCTTTAGGGCTGTTAATCGGTTTTTGGAAAATCGATTTCCGAAATTCCGAAACCGGAATTTCACCTATTCGGTTTCGGTTTTCCATAAACCGAAATAAATTTCGGTTCGGTTTCGGATATTGATTTCGAGAATTTCGGTTAACCGAAATAACCGAATTCCTCGTTTACTAAAACGACGTCGTTTCATCATATATAGAAACGACGTCGTTTTACCCAACCCTAAGAAATTGCTTCAAGCCTTCAGCCTTCGACCGACGCTTCCTCATTTCCTCATTTCCTTCTCTCTTTGAACCCTAAGTCACAAACGAGTCCTCTTCCTCAATCCTCATTTCCTTCTTAATCGTGTGCTTTAATTAAATGCACATTGTTATGATAAATTGATAGTTAATTAATCGGCACATTGTTTTTCTTAATCGGTTATGTCGGATTGTTTATTTATGGATTGTATAATTAATCGGCAGGTTGGATTGTATAATTAGTAATTTATTCTCAGTTTTTTCTTATTTTTCATGTTTTTTAAATTAATTTCCGTTTTTTTTTTTTTTAAAATTCGGTTTCGGTTCGGTTTTCCATTTAGAGGTGTTCGGAAAACCGAATAACACCCCTAGCCTGCTTCATTCTCTTCGATGTGCATTTCCACATCTCTTTCTACCCTTTTTTTTATTAGTAATCTTCGGTTTTCTCTCTTTTTTATGTAAATATTTAGGCATCACCCTAGAGGTTCTTATATTTGTCCAATTTGACCTTTAAGGTCCCTGTGTTTATAATTGCACCTTACAATTCTTTATGTTTGTACAACTTAACCCCAGGACTCCCTTGGCTTAATATACTCGGTGGTTCTTAACATTTGTCAAAATATTTTTACAAGTCCTTAACGTTTAAACGTGTTTGATGTGGTCCGTAATGTTTCATCACGATGTTCAAATTAATCCTTCCATAAATATGCTGACTAACTTCGTTAGTTTTATTTTTTAAAAAATAAAATTAAAATAAATAGTGAAAAATACAAAAAATTATAAAATAAAATAGAAAATTTATGGCGCCAAAAAATAAAAAAATTGTGGGCCAAATAATATTAATAAAAAGTAGTAAAAGGCACAACAAATTATTACAAAACATACACAACCCTAACATTATAAATCCAAGAGTATACAAAGGTCGGGGTCTGTTTGAATGTTGAGTTGGCTCGATGAAATATGGTATTTATAAGCCTAAAATTAGAGTTCTAGTAGTTATTTTGCGTACTCAGTTTTTATTATAGTGGATTTTTTTTATGACATCATTGTTGAACCACTCATTATTAGTTTTTATATATTGATATATATTTTTATCACCAACCAAATAATCAATAATTGTGTTCTACATTTAATTGCTTGTTAAATTAGATAATTAAATAGCAATAATAATATAAATTAAGATGAATATACACCAATTACCAGAATCCAAATACATACTCGATCCCTTGGAATTTTACTTCCTCTTTTATATTATTACAGTCTTATTTAACTTTCTTATTGGAAGCTTTTAAAAAAAACCATACATTTAATTTTAATTCTTTCTAGCAATATCCATATAGGTAGTTCTTTAATGTCTAAATTCTAATATGAATAAAAGCGATGTGTTTCTTTTTTTTGGAATTTTCATGATATAGTTTATATATAATATATTTATGTATTTATTTAAACAAATGATATTCATGGTTAGAGATGAAACATAAGTTAACTTTTATACATACATAAAAATATAGTACTATGTATACAAAAAGGAAATAATATTAAATTCATAATGCTTTGATGATAATAACAAAGTAGTATTATTGGTTTTTGAAACTAGAAAAAGATCAAGTAGTACTATGTATGTTTTTAATAATTTATTGTAATATTTTTACTATTTTTTATTAATATTATTTGGCGCACAAATTTTCATTTTTTGGCGCCATAAATTTCCAAGCACCAAAAAAATAACGCCATAAATTTTCTATTTTATTTTATAATTTTTTTATATTTTTCACTATTTGTTTTATTTATTTAAATTCATTTGTTAAAAAATAAAACTAGC
Organism: Viola odorata; assembly: GCA_963691705.1. NCBI lineage: Eukaryota > Viridiplantae > Streptophyta > Magnoliopsida > Malpighiales > Violaceae > Viola > Viola odorata. The sequence continues at coordinate 43,500,940 of OY829544.1, forward strand.
GGAGTTAATTAGCATATTGACAGAAGGACTAATTTGAATATCGTGATAAAACGTTAAGGACCACATCGAACACGTTTAAACGTTAAGGGTTAATAAAAATATTTTGGCAAACGTTAAGGACCACCAGGGGTATTAAATCGAGTCCCTTTGGTCAAAATTAAACAATTTTCTATTTTCTAAAAATTCTAAAAATAATTTCTTTACACGTCATACTTGGCAATTAATTACATTACAAAAATATTTTTTCTGTCATTTCTTGGTGACGTGGACGACCCATATTAAAAAAATTCAACAAGTGGGCCCCATGTTGTCACGTGAGCAGCTGGGCCCACTAATCAGCTGCATAAGACCTAGCGTCTGTCTCTCTCTCCTTCTTTCGGCAGCACATATTTGAAATTGCAATCCTAACTCAAATCCCTAATTGAAAATATATGAAACCCTAAAAATTCAGAGTTGAAGAATGGTTAATTATAAGGTTACATCCATGAAGAAGAGTGAATCATTGAGTTCGGCGTCATCATTTGGTTGGAAGAGTGTCCATTGTATCAGTTCTGCAACAAAGCAGAAGCTTGATTTTGATTACGAGCCGACCATTTATTGTCAATGCAGGTACAAGATTGCAATGTGGATGTCGTGGACTGATAAACATCCACGGATGTGGTTTAATAAATGTAAGTTTGCCACTGAACAAGGGTGTGGGTCTATGAATTCGTAAATACTCAATTTTTAGGTAGAGTTCGCAAGGTAATTGTTGGATTAAGGGATAATGAAGAGGAGTTGGCAAGTATAAATAGTTGGTTGGAATCTGATAATTCAAGATTGAGTTTGGAAAATCATAAGATTATGGATGAAAACAATGAATTGAAGATGGAGAATATACAACTTGCAGTAGTGGTTGGTGACTTAAAGGCGGGTAAGGATTATTTGGCAATGAAAATCAAGATTGTATATTTGATTCTGGTATTGGTCGTAATCTGGCTACTTTTCTTTGTGGAGAAAAGAAATTAAAATTTGATGTTGTTATGAGTATTGTAGGTCTTCACTGTTATCAATGAAATTCAACTTCAATTTGAATTACTCTATTTTTGTTGTTTTGGTTGTGCCTTGCAGTAATTGTAACTTTTATTAGTTGAGTTCATATGAAACTTGAAGACAATAAAAGGAACAAAAACATCTTGAAAAATATCAAAACAGGGCTTAGCAGGGTTGTTTTCAAAGAAACTAATTTTCATTACACCTGATGCAGAATAGGTTGGGGGGATTACATTGGTTCATTTGTAATGTTATGGCACGACCAAAATATGTCAATTCGTCCAACAAAAGTTTGCCTCGTATCCAAAATCAGACAGTGCATATAACAAGAGTTTTGCAGCTTATCCCAAAATAAGGCAATGCATCTAACAAGACTATGCATCTATCACAAACCAACTTTTACATGTTTTGAGATTCTTGTGTACAAACTCTTGGTCCTTTTGCATTTGATCTTTGAAGTTGTTGTTTCTTAGAAATCATAGTTGGACTTCCTATGCTTTCCTCCATTACTAGCCAGTCCAGATGTAGTAGAAATTGATTGAGGTCATTGTTGATGCGAATATTGAATGGTCCTGAGAAAAGCAGACGTTGTTGTTTGTTGGGAGGAAGTAACCATGTCATTATACATTGGATTAGAAACTTTGTACATGCTTTGGAAGATTTGGATGTGTCTACTAGTCTGTAATTGCAAACATTACAAAATAAGAAACAAACAATCTCAACAAACTTTTAAATCATATAATTTACATTCCTTACATTGTGAGACATTGTTTTCTTTGGAGCTTTACTCTTCTCTCTAGTTAGTCCCATTTTGGTACGTTTCCCACCTTCTAATATTATTGTGGCCTTACCCTTGCACCTTTAGCATAGTAAAATCAATATTAACAATCACAATTAACAACTAACAACTAACAACTAACAGGTATCCTTACTGGTTGTTGTGACCTTTCAAGGATGGTGGCAGCACCCTTTCTCATGACTATCCTAGGCAGATGCACATTACTTAGTGCATGTTGATAATCAAATGACTCAAACTGTCAATTCCTTGTATTTTGTGCAATACCCTCTAATGTCTATAATATAACTTTAAATAGTTAAAATCACAATATCCAACACAATCAACCAATATTATATTACCTCTAATAGCAAAGATATCAATCACCTACACATTTGGAATATTATTTCTCGTTGAAGAATTATTCTTGTTTTTCGCTTTTACACCCTAAAGATGTAATTTGAAAATGTATCAAGCACTACTAAGCTTCCTACAACTTAAAAATTTATCAAATACAATTAAAAAAAAATAACAATATTTGTGATGAGCCCTTCATTGGTTGCCTACATCATGTCTTGTTGTGCCCTCTTTTCTCCACAATTGCTACACATTTTTTATTGACCTCTTCTGCTAAGTTTTCCTTTCTTTTTTGGCCCATCCTTGTCTTTCTTCTTGTTCTTCTTAGGCCTCCCAGGCATCTTATCAAACATTGGTGGCTCTAGTGGGGTCTTATCACTAACAGGTCATAATTCTAGACCTCTTGTTGGCTTAATAGAGAAAGAATAAGAAGTATGTGGACATGGGTCACAATTCTACATATTCTTTTCTAGTATACGCGTTGAAAATTTTAGATTTTGGTTCAATGTTATCATGGTACATTGCGCTTACAGTATGTGGACATGGGATGTCAATTATATCCCAAGCCCTATAAGTGCAACTGTTCTTATACATGTTAACAACAAATGAGTGATCTCCATGTGAGACCGTGTAAAAACCTTCCCCACTTAGAAGAACATCCCAATGATACGCATCCTCCTTGTATTTTTTTCAAAGGGTTTTTTTGCATAAAGGCCCCCTGTATTGAAAAAAAAAACAGACTCCTCCCCTGGACTAAAAAAATTCAAATTGACGTCCCCTGAACTACTGGTCAATTGCAAACGCATGCCCCTCTGTTAGTCAACCTTCACGTCCGTCCTTTTTACCCTTTTCTGCCAGTTGTACTGGTTGCAACTCTGACACTCTAACCCCTCACTCCCAATTTTTCTTTTTTTTCTTTCTTTCATTTTCTTTCTTTCATTTTTCTTTCTTTACTTTCATCATCTTCTTCATCACTCTTTGTCTTCTTACTCTCATCATCTAAAAAATTCAGGAAAAAAAATTGAGAAATGAAGAAAGTCATAGAAAAAAAAATCAATTCTAAAAATGAGAAATGGCGGCCCGTGTGGTGGTGAGCAGATCTTTCATTTTCTTTTCTTTCTTTTCTTTCTTTTCTTTCTTTCGTTTTTCTTTCTTCCTCTCATCATCTTCATCACTCTTTATCTTCTTCATATTTCTTTCTTTAAAATAAAAAAATATTTAAAATCTCCATTAATCTTAACTGTAGTTTTTCTTTTTCTTATTTCTTTTCTTATCATCAACCACCGCCATTTCTTTGGATTAACTGCGGCGGTGATTTAACTGCGGATTAATTTGGATCGAATGAGGAATTTGTAATTAATTGGATTTGGCAGAGGGTTTGATTTGGATTTTTTTTGGTATGTTTGGTTTTGGCAGGGAGTAAGAGATGGAGGAGAGGGTATTTGAATTTGTTGTTGTAATTTGGATTTAATCGGAGAGGAATTGGATTTAATTGATATGGCAGGGGTTTTCGGATTTTTGGATTGGCTTTTTTCAGAGAGGTTGGTGCGGATCCGGGTTTGGTGATGAACGGATCCGGGTCGTGATGAACGAATCCGGGTTTTGTATGAACGAATCCAGATCCTGTATGAACGGATCTGGATCTAGATCAAATGATGAAGCCTCGCCGATCATCGTCTTCGTCATCAACGGTTTGGTTGTGCATCCAATGAGTTTAATTTTGTTTGCTTGGAAGAAGAAGATGGTGATTTAATTTGATTTGGTGGACAAATTTATTTTTCTATTTGATTGGAAAAAGAAGATGGTGATTTAATTTTCCAAAAAAAGAATAAAGATGATGGTGATGAGTTGATTAAATGCAGGGAAAGAAAGAAATAAGAAATAAGAGGGAAAAAATGAAAGAAAGAAAAGAAAGAAAATGAAAGAGAAAAGAAAAGATAAAAGACTGGAAAGTTTAATTTTCCGAAAAAAGAATAAAGATGACGGTGATGAGTTGATTAAATGCAGGGAAAGAAAGAAATAAGAAATAAGAAAGAAAAAAGAAAAATGAAAGAAAGAAAAGAAAGAAAATGAAAGAAAGAAAAGAAAGAAAAATTGGGAGTGAGGGGTCAGAGTGTCAGAATTGCAACCGGTACAACCGGCAGAAAAGGGTGAAAACGGACGGACGTGAAGGTTGACTAACAGAGGGGCATACGTTTGCAATTGACCAGTAGTTCAGGGGAGGTCAATTTGAATTTTTTCAGTCCAGGGGAGGAGTCTGTTTTTTTTTTAGTACAGGGGGCCTTTATGCAAAAAATCCTTTTTCAAATGTTGTAACAATTCTTGGAGCAATCTAAGTCTTCATTTACTTGCATATGCACACTTGACTGATATCCTGGTCATCATCAAATCCTTAATCTCATCTAACATAAAAATAATTGACCTTTTCCTAGGCTCTATGATAATTCCATTAAAAGCCTCACGCATATTGTTATCATATACATCACTTTTATAATCAGGAGAGAAATAGGCCCTGTAGAAATTCCTAGCAACATACTTTATTAAAATCATCAACAATGTTTGGAACAATTACTTCTGGTACAATTGGCTTACTCATTTCCTTCAGAATTTTCAACTCATCTACAAGACCTTCTACATAAGTAGCCCTTACACATTGCTAGAATTGTTGTTTTCTTTCTACCCCTCTCTAAGTCTTTTGCCATGCACTGAAAACATGCCTTGCACATCTTTTATGTTTTGCTTCTAGAAACAATGTCAAAATTGCATTCTCTACACTCTATATCAAACAAGCAACAAGCAACACAATTAAATATATATCCATATGCATAAATGACAACCACAAAATGAAACGACAAAATCATATTATACCTTTAGCATATCAGAGTTGAATGTGAAACCTTTGCCATAGTTGTAAATTTCTAAATCCTTCTTCAAATATTTTAAAAACCACAACCAAGTCTCATTAGTCTCTTTTTCAACAATTGTCCCAAGCAATCAGAAATATTTGATTATTTGCATCTCTTTCTATAGTTGTTAGGAGAATTCCTTTACAAAAATGATTAATAAATGGAACATCCATACCTATTATAGGCCTGCACCTAGCCTTCCAGCCAAGCTTGAGTGGATCTAGATAAACGTAAAATGCCTTGAACTAAGGAACATCACTCTCTTCATCAACCAACACTTATGTAGTTGTCCTTGGGTTTACTACTTCCTGCTCATTTGCATACTTGTGCAACAAAGCATATTCTTCCTTGAAGAGCCCTCTATGTTCTTCCAATATTGTTTTCTTCACCCTCTTAGCCATGGTCTTTGTTGTGAATAACTTTAGGGTACTCAGAATTATTTTTCTGAACTTAGGAATTCTAAGTGTAGGTTGAGAAATTATCCTTTCTTTAAAGTGGTCAACAAATTATGTGGAAACAATCTTGATACTATTAGTGGTAGAACATTTATGACCTAAAAATTAACTTTTAATTTGAAACTCCTCATTTTGATTCCTGTTGGCATAAAGAACAAAAGGATATCCCTTCTTGCAATCAATCCTAACTCTAACCAAATCATTCTTCTTATATACCAAACCCCTATTGTTATGCATCGCATACTTCATGACTGCATATTTGAATTCTTTTATATTTTTGAAAATCATCCCAATTGTAAATACAGGAGTTACAGTTTCTAGTTCATAGGATAACTTATTTTGCTTCCTTCTATGCTCAATCATGCCTTCATAATCACTACCCTTCTCCTCATTACTACAACAACTTAGTGGTTGGTCAATATCCCAATACTAGGATGCGTGGCCATCCAACTTGGCTTCTAACTTAGGGTCATCCTTTGAACTAGACTCATCATCATCCTTACCTTCAACCATAATTTTTATTGATATGAAAAGTTCAACAATAAACATCTTCAAGTTCTCCCTATCAATTATGCTTTGCTCATGTTTCTTTGCTTCTTATAAAAAATCAATAAACTTTCTCTAGCTCCATTCAATTCCTTATCCACTTCTTCATCACTCATCAGTGGAATATACACCAACATAGCCTCATCATCAAACTCCTCATCCACTTCACTATCACTTTCAGCTCCTTCTTCATCCATATTCAAATCAGATACAATATTTGCATCTCCATGCACCTCATCAATGGTCACCTCCACATTATTGGCCATAGGATGATGAGTCACATATATGTGCACAACATAATGTGTCCTCACAAAGTGACACAAATGGTTATAGTTGTTGTTGTCCCATAGTAATAAATTGCTCTCAAATAATGAGTAACCTGGCTCCAAAAAATGGACTTGGGATACATTGTTCAATCCCAATCTACGAAATTCTATCATAAATTGAGAATACCCAAGGTACTCAACCCAATCTAACATACCAACTTGACTATCAACATATTCAGTCTTTCTATATATATGCAGACACTTACCTTTTAATTTAAACCTTAATACTTAAACTAAATCCTAGACTTTAATTGAAAAAAATGGAACATTTATTCATTCTGTAGATGTACTTTAATTAGCCTGACATCCAAGAAAGTATTGTCTTCAATTTTGTCTCGTCTGCTCTTCTTAATGGTTTCTTCAATGGTGGTTGTGTTTCACCTCAAAATAATTATACTCCGTCTTTTGATTTTTAATGGACACAAAAAACTATCAATGGTGTTGATTTGTTAGAATTAAAAGCTTTATGGAGGGAGTTAATAGTGTTGTTCTGTCTTTGGCGCTAGTTTTGCTCACTTTGACGCCTCCAATTCCCAATCCCGCCAAAGATAGACGTTAGGTCTTATGCAGTTGATTAGTGGGCCCCAACTGTTGACGTGGTAGCGTGGGGTCCACTTGTTGATTTTTTTTTAATATGGGTTGTCCACGTCAAAAAAAAATTAATGTAATTAATTGCTAGGTATGGTATTAGAATAAAGAAATTATTTTTAGAATCTTCGAAAAATATGAATCTTTTTAATTTGGACAAAGGGCCCCTAAGTGAAGTTGTATAACATAGGGACCTACAGGGTGCAATTATAAACATAAAAACCCCAGAGATCAAGTTGGATAAACATAGGGACCCTTAAGGTCATTAAGCCAAATATTTATGTCATTTGTCAGGTTATTATTTTTCTCTTTTTCTTTTCAATTACAAATTCGATTAATATCATTTTATATAAAATATATTTTTGATACACATGGAAAAGATTTTATAATATATATATATATATATTTATATATATTAAACCTTAGTTCGACCTAAGTCTCAAAATTTTAAACTATATCTTTTTTCCAGTCCGATGCCCCTATTCTAGAAACATAAGTTTACACAAGCTTCAATTAATTATAGTATAATATATTATATATATTATATTAAGTAATAAGTTTGCAAAAAAAAAAAATTGGGTAAATTAATCTAATAAGCAATTGGCTTTTGTCATGGGTCATTAATTTAATGGTAATGTATAAATTAAGATTCAATACATTAAAAGTAATTAATTTTTTAACAAATCATGAGATTTTGTTGGATAAGTTTTACCCGTAGCTAATTTTGTTATGATTTTTTATTAAATGTACGGGTTATAATCATATATAATAGTGTGAATGAGAAAATATTAAAGAAGATATCATAAAGATAATTAAGATATATGGATGGATGTAAAGTAAACAAGATTATTTAGAAACCATTTTATAATAATTAATCAAAGTTAAAAAAAGAATAAAAAAGTCACTCAATAGATAATTATCATGGTACTTTTTCAACAAACTATGTATAAATTTGCAAATTTATTGTATTTTTTAGTAAACCAACCAGTTCAATCTGATTGAACTAGTGAATCAATGACTCATAAGATGAGCGTTGATATATGAACGGTTCTGAAACACGATCCGGTTAAACCTGATTGAATTAGAGAATCAGTGAATTATAAACTGAGCGGTTCATTGTCCGGTTCGGTTTTGATAATTTTGACTAAAAGGAAAAAATAATAAAATGAATAAACTTAATTCAAATAATTATTAAGAGAATGAATTGATTGTAGTTACTGGTTACATCTAGTTAAGTTTCGTTAATGTATATGATTATTTCATAATTAATTGAGCTTTTAATTTTTTTAATTGATTAATTATTACTATAAAGAGTTAATACAATTATAATTTCAATTGCCAACCATTGATACAAACTAAAAAATTCTAAATGACATCACCAAATAGCTGTGATGTTTTTTCTTTTTATTAGTTTACATATATTATAGATCTCACCTAAAATGCACAAATATATTGCAATTTTTACAGCGCAGCTTCTTACTCCTCCTTAGCCTCCTGATAACGAACACCCACCAAAAAGATCTCCTATTTATGGAAATTTTCTTCTAATGATTTTGCTACTCTAATTGGAAACAAACCTTAGTTTGACCTTTGACAAACCCTCTGTTTCGTTTCTTCGCAGGCGATTTTGCAATTGGTCTTTAACATCAATCAAACGAAACAGAAGAAGTCCAGCAGAAGTCAAAGAAAAACTCCACCTAGTCTCGTACTGTTTCCTACTCATTATTGGCCATAGCCCTCCCAACCACGCCTGTGTTCTTTTTCCCGACCCCATTAAAGTTTCTCTCTTTAGCTTTCGAAAAGCTTCCGTTTTTCTGTCTCTTCTTTCTTCTTCTTTTTCGAGGCGGAGATTGAGTTGTTGTAATGGCCACAGCTTCCTCAGTATTCTCTTGCTATAAGCCTGCGATTGAACTTTCATCAATAACTGAAAGATCCCTCCTTTCCTTTCTCAATCTTACCAACACGAATTGCTGTATTGTGCCTTCCACAGCGCCAAGAAGAAGAAGCAAGGTTGCTGCTCTGACTCATCTTACTCAGAATTCTGCTTCACCCTCTACTTCATTTAAAGAGGTAGGGACTTTTTTATTCCTTCACATCTGGGTATTTTATTTTTTGTAACTTTCTCATTGTGATTTTTTTGTTTTCTGGGTCATCTTATCTGTATTTGTAGCTGATTGAGACTTTGATTAGTGGAGTGGATTTGTCGGAGTCAGAAGCTGAAGCTTCCCTCGATTTCTTACTTGATGATGCTAATGAGGCTTTGATCAGTGCCTTTCTTGTTTTGTTAAGAGCCAAGGGGGAGACATATGAAGAGGTAAGCTCCATTTCTTATAGTTTTTTTTTTCTTCTGTTTTTGCTCCATTTGATGGGCCAATCTGATATTTGATTTGTTATGGTTAAAGGTAGTGGGATTAGCAAGGGCAATGTTTAAGCATGCTAGGAAGGTTGAGGGGTTGACTGATGTGGTAGATATTGTTGGAACTGGTGGTGATGGTGCCAACACAGTTAACATTTCGACCGGGGCATCAATATTGGCTGCTGCTTGTGGTTCAAGAGTTGCTAAGGTACAACTTTCTTTATATCCGAGTAGTGTAATAAAGGACAGCAATTGCGAATTGGACCATTCTGATTGTTTAGGTTGTTCTATATGTACTTCATTTCTTTGCAGCAAGGAAACCGGTCAAGTTCTTCTGCTTGTGGAAGTGCTGATGTATTAGAAGAACTAGGTGTGGCTATTGACTTGGGACCGACAGTAAGTTTACATTTGTTTTCAGTTCAGTTATTGTTGTCTATTCACAATAAAGGTGATTTTAAAGAAGTTGTATTATGGAACTTGACGAGTTTATGCGCAGTGCCAAAAAGTGAGATGCTCTTGCAATCACTTGGAATGTGGCACTACTTCCATGTACATTTGTTTTGTTTTCTGTTTTGGTTGAACTAATTTGGGTAGTATTTGTTTTGAAATTCCATTTTTTTATTTTCCTTAAAATCAGGGGGTATCAAGATGTGTGGAAGAGGTGGGAATTGGTTTTATGATGTCTCCAAAGTACCATCCAGCGATGAAGATCGTCAGACCAGTAAGGACAAAGTTAAAAATAAAAACAGTGTTTAACATATTGGGCCCAATGTTAAATCCTGCACGGGTGCCATTTGCTGTAGTTGGTGTATTCAATGAAGATTTGGTAAGTGGCTGTGTGCTTTCACCTTGAGCTGCATGACTTTGAAGTAATGGAGTCATTTCAATGTTGTCCAATATTGATTCTTGAAACTAATGAAACTATTATCTAACGTTCCATTTATTTTATCCATGTTTTCATCGGTAGGTCTACAAAATGGCTAAGGCTCTGCAACGATTTGGCGTGGAACGAGCTCTGGTTGTTCACTCAGAGGGTTTAGATGAAATGAGTCCTCTTGGTAAGATTTAATTCTTTTTTTCATGTGCCACATCTTTCCAATGTGGAAGATATAGTTAACTTGTCTTCCTTTAACTGCTAGCTTATGACTGTCTCATTTTGTTTATCCTCAAGTGCCATCTAATTCATATAAGATGATTTCTTACAGGACCTGGATTGGTTCTTGAAGTCAGACCTAACAGCATAGAGAAATTCTCTTTTGATCCATGTAACATCTTTTACCAATTTCATAAGTTGTTTTGTTTTGAGATGACTGCTTATCATTTACAACCATGTCACATATTATAAATGCCAGCGTTATCTTGTTCTTTGTTGTCCATGAATGACTGGTTATAATGTTTATTGTACAGTGGAGTTTGGCATTCCTCGGTGCACATTAGATGACCTGCGTGGTGGAGATGCAGCATACAATGCAGATGTGCTGAAACGCGTATTGTCAGGGGAAAAAGGGTCGATTGCTGATGCTTTAGTAAGTTTAGAACATTGTTAATCTGTGACAGATACAAACTGTCCACTGATTATCGAGCACTAACCCTGGAAATCTCATATCAGATCCTAAATGCAGCAGCAGCTTTGCTTGTGAGTGGTAGAGTAGATAGCTTGGCCCAAGGAGTCGTAATTGCCCGGGAAGTGCAATCACGTGGGGCAGCTCGAAGAACGCTTGATGAGTGGATAGCAGCCTCTAATGTAAGTAGAAGAACTTAACTGGTTGATGAACAGTAACTTTACAAGTATGAAACATCACATAAAGCCACACTCCTTGATGACTACAGAGAATGAAACAAGAAGAAGACAAGGCTGCTGCTAAGAGCAACTAGCATCTCAGCGGGTTGTGCAAATTTTATTGTCGCAGTTTTTGGTAAGAGTTTTTGCTCAAACTCTTGTTGTAATTTGTCAAGTGTGAGGAATGTAGATTGTTTTATAGACAAGCTTGGGATGGAAAATAAGAAGCAATTATGTTTAATAAATCCAAAAATAAACGATTCTTTCATGATCTGATGTAATAAATGTACCAAATGCTTCATCTCGAAACACTTTGTACCAAATAACATAACTTGATAAGAGTGTTTGTGCTATACGTCAAGCTATGTTTCTACTGCCATGCTTTCCTGTTCAATGTTCATGTACCAATACATTGTTGCAATGAGCTGCTTGTTGCTGGGTTTTGAATTTCTAGTCAATACAATGGTCTGGAAAGAAATGGAAAGTTTCAAAATATATGTTCCAAAATGTAGCACGAAGCAAATCCAAATACAACCAAAGTTTTTGGCACGGTACATAAATACAAGTTCAACAGCAGGACTAGATCAAAATATGGGGTAGGAAACCCTAGTTTTTACAGTAAACAAAGCAGGGTTATTAATATGGCACACCAGCATTTGGTATTTGGTCTAATCCCCGAGGATCAGACAACTCTATTACATTGTATCAGGCATCAATAGTCCGATCGGTCAGAGTCCCATCACTAGTGTTGGGACATGCCTGAGTTTGATGAGGCTTGGTTGCATCAGGGATAGCACCGGCCTCGGCGAGAAGAGACAGCAGCTCACCACTCTGGTACTTGTGTAGGAGAGCTGCAAACAATTCAGTTAGAAAAGTTAGGGCACTAAATTGGGATCATATCTGAAACTTAGAAAAAAAAATTAAGACATTTGGTAGTAAATGGTGTGGAACTTACTGTCACAACCACCAATGTGTTTCCCTCCAATGAAAATATTAGGTACAGTTCTCAACCCAGTCCACTGTCCTAAAGCTGCTTGAATCTCATATCCATCATCTTCAAAACAACCCAAAAAAATGATAATTACCCGAACTTAAAATTTCACAACGAATCAATCAAGAAATGATATGCCACTATTTGATTGGGATCAAATAATGGTTGTCTAGAAGTTCAGGTTCGAATTTAAAGAACTCGAAAGAAAACACAATACCAACATGCTTGAGACAGTGTACCCGCTCAAACATGATTAATCTCTGCCAGAGGAGAAAATCGAAAATCAAATAAAAGAAACTGATATGCATATGATCTTACTTTCTTCATCCAATTCAATAACTTTAAAAGTTGCTCCAATTTGTGTCAGCAACTGCTTTGCCCTCTTGCAATAGCCACAGTACACTTTACTGCATCAAAATTCAACAAACAAATAAGAAGAAAATCTTTAATACCTTAGAATTATAATAACTTAGAATTAAGTAATTATTATAAATGTATAAAAAACAGGGACTAGGGTTTGACCTGAACATGACAACAGGAGCTGATGAGGCTATTTCCTTAGCCATTTGAAGTGCTGCTTCATTTCCTTGCTGGTTGGCCATCTTGATTGAACTCAACAATCCACCCATCTTTCTTTCTTTCAATCTCCTCTTATATATGGAAAAAAAAATTCAAATTAGGGTTGAGAGTAGAGCCAAAGGTAGCCGAGAACAGCCGAGAACAGGTGTCTTTGTGCTACAAACCCTAGAATTTATACGTGCACTGTTCTTGTTTTGGTGGCAACAGAAGCATCTCACAAGTGGCTGCAGTTGGCAGATTAGGCCCCTGTTTTTATGGTTGGTGCTCGTAAAAATGGAATCGATTGTTCACGAGATCATTAATGTTTCCAACTCAATCTCTTTGTTCCAAGGTCAAACCAAGGAAGGTGGGTTTTCCCATTAAAAAAATACAGAAAGATGCTTTTTTATTTTTTTATAATTGAAAAAAATTCATTTGTGTGTTTATGGTACATGTTACCTTCCTAAAGGAAAACTCAATTTAGCAGTCGTCGAACATGAAGCTTATATCTCAGCTGTATTTTTTCGATTTTTTGGAGTGTTTTTTTCTCTTTCGAACGACAGACTGGTATTGTTCGAGCAAGAGAATGGCAATGCCATAAGAGAGTCTCAGATTCTTCTGATGTTTACATTTTTGTCAATTCTGAGGTTTATATTCAGATGAAACATGATTGCTTGCTAGAAATCCCATTTCATGGCTATACACGAGGAGCCATAATCTTACATTTTGAATAACCATATGAAAGTTGCTAATGGGTATGGTTTTTGATTTGAGCTCATCTTGATGCAAAAATCTCTTCTAAATCTTTGGTTAATCGGCTCGGTTTGGCCTTAGAATCTGAGGAGGAATTGTGAGATGAACTCCCACTCCTTTTCCAAAACTCAGTCCATCTTCCTCTGCTGGTTGAAGGATCACTCGCACTTGTCGCACCCCTCCCTTCTTTAGTAAAGCTAGCCTTTGCCAACTCTCTTAGCTGTTTCTGCCATGGTTTATCTGATGTCATGCTCTCCGAGTTTTTGTTCCTGTCAGCAGAAGAACCAGTTTCTCCTCCGTTTTCTCCTGCTGCATTGTTACTTGGAAGTCTGTCTTCCAAGTTCTTACTAATCTTTTGTGGGACGAAAAGTAACAGGATTCCAACTGATGCAGTTTTCAAACCTGTTAAGAAAGATTGATCAGCAGGATCGAGCTGTTTCGTCTGTTTGTACAATGCATACCACTGATTGATCATTTGGGTCAGGAATCCTATCAGGAACAATGCAACCATGAAGATTCCAACTTTTGTTTCCTCACTGTTTGACAATTCCTTCTCTGCAAGAACAAGACAAGTACCGAATATCCCTACTTGACAGGAGACCGAGATTATCTCCACCAGCTGGACTTTTTTCTTAATAAATGGCTTCTTAAGCAGAATGAAGATGATCTGGAATGACGTGATGCAAAGTAAGATAACTGTAGGTGTTTTGCATTGCCGGCTATCTAAGTATGCACCAGCCACAATGCCTAAAGTAACCCGTTTCACCGATTCTATCATTGTATAGTATATTCGGAGTATTCCAAACACTCTCTGGATAAATGGTGCTTCAGCATCTTCTGTTTCATCATCAGATGCGATGATACGATCCCTTTGCTTTCTTGGATTGCTCCCTGCAATCTGCGAGAGCATGTATTTAGGAGGACCTCTTAGATCCTCAAACAATGCACCTAGCTTGATTAGGTTGGAAGACTTGGATTGATTTTTCCATGTCCATTGGCCTCTTTTACCGGGACCTAAAGTTACTCGAATAAGTTCTTGATACCAGTGGAATTTCTGCCCTACTTGATGGACTTCTTTGTACTGTAGCAGCTTCCCAAATGTAATCCCAATAGAGAGAACCAAAAGCAAGGACAGGAGTAAGAACCCTACAACACCGAGCAGCAGAATGCCAACTATCACCCCTGATGTTGTTCCTCCTTGAAACACAATAATGTCAATTACGTAACTTCAAGAATAGTTATATTCTTAGAAGGCATTAAATATTTCACAGAAATATAAAGATAGCTCAAGAACTTCTCTGAAATTAATGGGCACGATACCTCTAACTAGAGCAGCACATGCCTGGCAAATACAAGGTAAGGCAAGAATTGTGAGAAATAGCTCAAATCTTGGGAATGCTAGTGCTCCATAACGCCACTTTTTGTCGGAATTTCTCCTCTTGAATTTTATAAGAAGTAAGAGTAGAACATGTAGCAGTATCAAGCTGCCAGCAATTACAGCCAACCAGAACATGCTTCTGTCGAACTCCTTCCACCTAAAAAAGACGAAAGCGTGAATTGACTATACACATGGTTTCTTATCATTTGTGAACAATTTGTTTGTCGTTACCGAGGTACTGACATTGTTATCGTGTCTAGAACAAATAACAAGCAAATCAAGGAACGAACAGAATCATCAGAAACAACACTCACCCATTGAAATGTTGTGCATCCATAATATCGTCAGCCTCTGGTACCATACTTTGGATCTGTAGATAAATGGCGGAGTCTATCATTTTGTACAACTATTTGCAGTTGAAAACACTCGAAGAATGAATGTGGCTGACCTCAAAGTATCGTCTGTATTCCATTGCGGTAAGTGGCAATCCGTAGACTGAAGCTGCAATCTTCGAGTCCTCTTCTTGCAGTTGCATGTTATTTTGTGAACTTGCTAGAGTGTAAATACTAGGAAAATAGGAATACACATCCACAGAAGAATTTGTGCTCCCCATGACTGGAGTGCTGTGATTAGCCTCCCATGGAAGACTGAAGTAGGGAATACTCCACCGTAAACCCCTTGCGAGTTCATGATACTCGAGTGGAAGGGTAACAGCCAACCATCTAGACATTGCAAAAACTTGAATGTGGCATAAACTTCTCTGCATAAAGAAAAAAAATTAGATTAGAAGGTCTTAATTTTCTATTGACAGTAGACAGTCTACTAGTTTCGTTAACTGTATTGTCAAGAGATGGAATTACTATCCATGAGTTTACGTTTATGCTTCATGAATTTGACCCCATTAATTTAACACAAGATTTGTCATTTTTGCCCTATATTGTTCACTGAGATGGTTGATGAAAGTCAGGAATCATACAAAAAGATTCCTTGTAGGTTCAGATATCAGCAAAGAAGATGGTCTTGCAAAGGCTCCAACAGATAGAAGGCTTGCAGTTGACAATGTCAGCAGCCCAGCAACAAAAGATGTTCCCAGAAAAAGAGCAGTTGCAAATGTAGAAACTACAGCAGATATCATTGGTACGGAATCTGAAAATATCAAAAAACAATCTTGAAAAATAATCAAGGAAAAGAGGAACGTCTACAAATGTGGCGTTGTAAAGAAGGAGCCAGGAGTAAGTG
The DNA here is from genome assembly GCA_963691705.1 of Viola odorata. NCBI lineage: Eukaryota > Viridiplantae > Streptophyta > Magnoliopsida > Malpighiales > Violaceae > Viola > Viola odorata. The sequence goes on from OY829544.1 coordinate 43,516,980, forward strand.
ACAGAGACCGAATTCTTACAGTGCCTCACTTGTAGAACATTAGATGCTAGATTTTTGTTCCCAGCAACATCTCCAGTTACATTCTGAGGAACACTGATGGAAATGATGCTGTCATCTGCTTGTATCTCTGCGCGGTATTTTCTCTTACTGATTTCATGGAAGCTGGATTCCATCAAAATAAAAACTAAGTTAAGAGCGTGGCAGAGTTGAATCTTTTCCAAAACTACTAAAGAATGCATTTTTCATCAATTTTTCCTAAAAAAATGTGGATAAATAAAGTTGAGGAAGAAAAGTTGACTAGCCTCAGCAAGTTTCCCCCTGAGATTGATAGGGAGGACGAATTGAACCCGAATACAGGCTTCCAAAACTTTATTGACACCGGGATGCTCTCTTTCCTTGTCCGTGCATTAGATGGAGCGCTCAGTCTCACAGAAGGCCTTTGAGAATCTGAAAATCATACCGACATCAACGTCAGGTGATAGTAACCAAGTCTCAGTAACTTTTGTATAAACATGCAGCTGTCAGTTACTCATTCGTGCATAAACATCTTTCTTATCTGAAAATTGTAATTTCCAGAAGGAAGGGAGAAAAGCAGAAAACTACATTACACACATTCTTCTTGTGATTTTCTTTTTCTGGATATTGCAGACTATACCGTAAAGAAAATTAACTGGTGCAACTGGAGAAACTGGAGTCCATGATCTGCTTATTATAAACTTTGACTGAAGGCCTATTGTAACGACAGCAATGCTAGATACATTTACAACCTGCAAAGAAAACGTGCAAATGAACTAAGCACTGAAAGAGCAATAAAATTGATCCATTGATATACGAACATCAAGAAAAACAACCTAACAGAACACACCCAACTGACCTGGAAACCAAATCTGCGGTTTGCAAAGCTTTCTCCACTTATAGGAAGAAGTGCACCCTCACTTATGTTGATAGAATTTAGAATTTCGGCAGATGAATTGACAACTGGTTCTGAGAAGTACAAATACACCTTTAATATATCACGATTGTTAGTTGCCTGCACTGTTCGAGCCTCATCGTTAAGTTTAAGTATCCTTTCGGGAACATGAGTCCTCAGGTCAACAAACACATTCCTTCTATCTGCAGAATAAACCATCCAATAAACAAAGAAAATTAACTAAGGATTGCATAAAAAGAAACACATTGGCTCTCCATACTTAAGTAGTGCAACTGTTTAATGACTAAAGCAACATTCTGAATTTCCGACACAGCCACATATAAAATCCCTACAATGGAGCCCAATATAAGAGGCATTCCACATTTTTCACAGTTTAACAGTTGTATCTGTAATAACTTTTAGAAGATGACGTGATTGAAGTCTAAAGACACCATCATCACAACAGAAGATAACTTTCTGAAAGACTTGACATATAATGCACAAAGAGGATTGAAGAACAAAAAGTCACCAAAATGCACGAAGAAACTCGAATTTTCAGCTCTTGTAAATCTGTTGCCAGCAGCGTCAGTGCAGAAGCCCTTATCCATTACAAGTATCACCCGCCCATACTGAACAGAAGGTGATATAGCCACCATAAGGAAGTACTTGAGGTTGGGTTGCAGAGTAGTGAACGAAGATGGTATCACTTCGCCAGAACCATAGACCAGCAGCTGCAGAGTGAAGCATGATCCTAACTTAATTCCAAATGCATTGAAATTGAAAAAAGAAAGTATACCAACTTATATGCCAAACAGATAAAAAGGTGCAAGATCATAGTGCATTTTCATCGAACACCTACTCACATTGCACGCATTCACAGACGAGCATCCAAAACCTCCTCCCCCGGTGCAGGGCTCAGTGAAAGTAATACCCACAGAAACATTGAGAGCGTTAGTAAAAGAAGTCGATGCCACTACAGATGCTGTTGGGGGTAAAGTATCTGCAGAAAAAAACTTACTGGCATTAGAAAGAGCTAATTAGAAGCTCAACTTCTTCAGGTTTCATAGATTCACAAAAACCAGTAAATTTACTTAAAAGAACTAAGGCAAGTTTCTTAACCAACAGTCCAGTTATAGGCAGCACAGCCAACTCGTTGAGTCCCGTTGACGCATACCTCGAACGCGTGATTTCCATCCGGCAAGCCCTGGTATAAAACCTTCCCTCCTCCACAATCAGAAGTTGCTCCACCATCTAGCTGCATAATTGATACATGTGAAACCAGCAAAACAATTGTAGAGCAATAAGAACGAGAAGATAATAGGAGAACAAGGGAAAAAAGGTTATAGATTACTACCCTTAAAAATCAGACACTTGAGCACAAGACAGAATTAAACATCATATAATTGAGCAGCTATTAGTACAAGTTATGAGTTGGACCAACCTTGCACCTGATGCTACAGTTTGAGCAAGTACTCACTTTCCCACCAACCAAGGCTTCAAAAGCAAATGTAGCTGTGTTCAAATGTGAGAATGCATGAGGAGCTTTCAGGAACTTGACAGAAATCTCTGAATCATCAGAGAGAACTTTGGAGCACAAAATGGGAAGGACCCAACACAGCAAAACCAGCCATGAAGGTGTGAGTGACAATGACACCATTTCTTCTACAAACTCTAAATTGTTGAAGTCCAAACCATATGTAGAAGATGGTGAAAGAGAATTGAACTAAGGAGAGAGTGGCATTGTGAAAATAAAAGAGGAAAGATGAAAAAACAATGTGAAAAGATATAATTAATAAACAGAAGTATTAATTAGAGAAGATAATGGGAAATGTTATAATGTGTTTAGTTGTGGTTGATGAAGGTTCCTTTTTTTAGGATAGTGCACATGAGACTGACACTTTAGGACAAGAAGTGTTTCCATGAGGATAAGAGAGTGAAAGAGTGAAAGACTGAAAGAGAGAGAGAGAATTGTGTGTTGATGAATGAAGACAAGCAATTGAAGGAGAGAAGCATCGGTTCTGATTTTAGGCCATAAAGCTCTTGTCAGAGTCTGAAACAAACAATCAAGAATGACCAAGTCCTCAAAATTTTGCCTTTTACTATTAACTGCAGAGGTAGTAAGAACTAAGAAGATTTATCATTGTACTTTTACTGTGCCAACAACACATCCATGAAACAATTAGGAAATAAATCAGCAGAAACTAGTTTGAATAAAATTCAGCCATTAATCATTGAAAAAATAATTAGGAAAAAAAGGCCCATTAATTAATAAATCCTCTGACTTTGTAGGGTATCTTGGTTTTTGCCTCTGCTGACATCATCACAGTGAGTGTAGTGACCGGGCTTCTTCTCGTTGAGTGTTCTCTCAATTTTTTTCGGGCACGAAACTAATCTTATTCAAATACTATATCTTAACATGAGTTAATTATTTTCAATATTCGAATTCAATATCTTAATTAAAATTGCACAAACTCTCTTACTATTTCATCATAGATCAATTTCGAAAATGAAAAGAGTTTAATCGCTGGAGTTTCACTTATGAAAGTCAAGAGATAGTTGAAATAATTAATTTATTAAAACCTAAGCTGGGAAAGAAATGATATTTTTTTTTCATTTTTGTCAAATAAAGACGAGGGATTAGATTAATTTGTAATTAGAAGTCACAATTAAGGACTGATAAGAGTGTTTAATTAGTTTCATTAAGCTCAGTGGTTTAACAGAAAGAAACAATCCCACGTGCATATGGACAGAAATCATGTTCTTATTCCATGCCTGGTCCATTTCATTTTTATTTTATTTTTAATATGCTTTTGTCTATTATTACAACATTACAAGTATTTTGTACCAACAATGCACTTGTGTAGTAAACTTTTTTCAATTCTATATCTCATTAACTGTTGGTTGCTCCTACATTTTTCCAACATTGTTACGAGAAAATTTAGTCTGATAATCAGCTATCGACAGAATTTGCATTGTACAAACTTAGGTCATAAATTGGCTAGACATAAATAGCCGCCCAGCTGCTGGATATGATTTGGATACCCTATTTCCTCTTTCACTCAGACCAAAAATAAAATTCCTCTTTCACCAAGAATCCAGCAGCAAAATGCAATAACTTCCTTCTTCTTCTTTTTTTTTTTTTTAAAGATAAACTGAATATTATAAAAAACGACATAAGAAGTGTGTTAAGAAAGAACTTCTTATCGACCCAAACGGACAAACTCGAGAAGGATCACAGCTTCATTTCTAGCCAACTAAAATCGACCTTAACGGACAAACTTTTGAGGAACACCAACAACAATAACTCATTTATTTGATTTGATGTTTTAGCAAACCATCGTATCAACAAGAACAACAACAACAATAACTCATCCAACTAAACTTAACGGCTATTTCTGACCTACCAAAACTGGTTTTAGTACAATTCCAAACAATGAAGTATCCAATACTCAATTTCTCAATCACCTTTAAACTACCCAGATGCACAGGAGGTCTCTCTGCGTACAGTTTGGGACCATTTACATTGAATAGTAAATGTAAGAATTTTTATAAGTAAGAATCACACGTGTAACGAAACCTACTAAATTAAAATTAAAGACTAATCTTATTCGAATCGGTACTACAAATATTTTTTTCAAATAAAAAAATAATTGTGGAGTGAAGTGGAGGAGTGCCCACATCAGTAATTTTTTTCCCAAAAAAAAACATACATATATATAGCCGACACAAAAGATATGATTACCCATATGCCTAGTGACAAATATAGTGGTAGTTGTTGTAAGATGAACTGTCTCCAAATCTCAACCTCAAAAACATTATCTTCACTCCATAACCATACTGTGAAGGGAAAAAATGGATCTATTCCACTCAAAACACAACCATGACTTATGATTGATGAATCATAAACATAATTCAATCTATATAGACCTGAAAAAAACAAAACCAATTCACATCTTAACCATTTAAAACTTAAGAATGCATGAGCAGAAATGGTACTTTTCCTCGTGACCTAGGGCCTATGGTTGTGATGTCAAACTCCTAAAGTCTATACAAAAATAATCAAACAACGACAGATGTGGAGGGAAAGTTGAAAAGATCAGAAAAAACCCTAAAATGTGCATTGGGTGAATAATTGAAGAGAGTACTAGTAAGAAGAGATAGTAAGTGCAAGGGTGAGCTGGCATCAACAAGAGCAATTAAGTTCATGTTCTTGAATTGGGTTTTGTTGGGTTACTTCTAGAAAAACTGGCTACCACTCTACTACTACCCTTGTAGTTTAGTTGCCTTTGTTTTGTCTGTTTATAAAATCAAAATTCTCCAAGTCAAAAAATAAGGGACAAAACCAACACTCAATAGTATAGAAAACTGAAAACCCATATAGGCCAAGAGCGTTAAGAATGGACCACAAGGTCACTACAATAGAATGCAACATGACTCCCAAATAAAATGCCAAAAGATGAACAGAACCATTCAATTTGGTTAGGGCAGAAATCTACAACAAACAAACCAAGAGCTGCTGATAAATGGGCTCTGTAAATCAACCCAACAAGGGCCCAATTTACTAGGATTCAACCTCCAAAATTGGGCTTGGGGATATATAAAGCCCAAGCCCCTGCTGAAGTCAACTACAAGCCCACACATTGAAGTTCCTAGGGAATTTGAATACATACTTGAAAGAAAGTGACAATGTCCAGCATATTTTACCAAACTTAAAAGTCCTCCAGTTTCATTTGCTACTTAAACAGATGAAACTGGGGAACTTGCATGACAAGAAGAAAACCTATCCTTCAACAGAGTGAACAAGGATACTACAATCAGCAAAAAGTTATGATATAAATGATTCTTTCCCTTTCCTATGCACAAAGAACAGCATTCCACCACAAAGGTTATAACTTTTTTTACCTGGACAAAGTTGGATGACTTCAACACCAATGATAAGTCATCTTCTTTCTCTTGTTTCCCTTACTTTTAAACGAGGATTAAATGACATAACAAGAAGACATGAGCCAAGAAACACACAACAGCAATACAAGTGATCGATAAGAAAAATGCAAAATGTAATTGGTAAAATCAACGAAAACTCATGTCTGCTGTCCATAATTCAACACACATGTAATGTAGGCACAATGAAAGCTCCAACTAGCTGGAATGTGGACGTGGTGGCATATTATAGCCCTGTTTTAAGGATGGGTCTGAGCCACACTCTTAGACAACAATACCATTTTTAATTGCTTTTCCTAGTTATTTATTACTAATGCAAAGTTACAAAAGTTGGATGTCAAGAGGATACATACCATACCTAACAACGAATCACAAAGCATCGAAAAAAAGCAGCTGCAATCCTTGTAACCAAACTGGTTTTCTGAGTTGTGCTTAATTGCAGTAAAGTCAAATAATAAAACTGTTCTGTGGTATCCATAACCGAAGCAGCTTGTCATAGAAGGAACAAGTAGCCACGGCATTGTTCTTTTGCGTACCCTCCTGCAAGATTTCTCCTCTCTGCCAATCAGCACCGTAAGCAAGCGAACCATGCTTAGCATAAGTTTCAATCATTTCACCTTGGGCCTGATCAATCTTGACAACTGCAAACCCATTGTGCATACAAGCTGCCAAGACCACATTAGGCACGTAAGGATGGAACTTGACTCTCCAAACTCCTCCCCCTAAACAAATTGAAATTTCATTTGCTGGTTTTGAGATTGATCTTATATCCCATAGCCTCAGATTTTCATCGTAACTACCAGTAAGTAAGGTATTGGGGTCACTGGGACTCTTTGCTATGCAACAGACACCCATCTTGTGAACCTTAGAATTCCGAAATACCAAATTGGAAGGACCATCTCGTAAATCCCAACAGCAGAAATTGCAGTCATCTGAGCCAGTGTACACCAGCTGCGGCTGGTGGATATCAAAAGAAGCAGCCCATAGCTCAAAATCATGAGCTTTCCATTCTTGAATTACTTCTAGTTGGGATTCTGAAAATGACACAACTGAGACAGAACCATCTGAAAGCCCCACTGAAATGGACGTGGCAGATGGATTCCAATCCAACCAAAGGCACATGGAAGAACTGATCTTTTCACCGATAATTTCTCTAAGAAACCCCCCTGCATCAAGAATGAAAAGCAAACTTAAAGAAACCAAACAAACAAAGCACCTATTTGATAAAATCTTGGGTAGACTCAATTAGATAGACTAGATCAATTCCATCGGATACTATAAAGGACCGATCCTCGTTTGATTCCAGAACATAGAATCAATTAGCATGTGAGCTACAAAAACATAAAATTCTTACATGGGCCAACTCTAAATAGAGTAGACATTTAATATTATATCAATCCATTGCACCAGCCAATCGGCCAAAGTAGAGTCACTAGAGTCTTCTGGTGCCAACCATACCTTTTTCTCCATCTAAGCAGTTATCTAATTCATGAATTCTCAAGCAACCATCAGCATCTGCTTGAGCAAGCAAAGGACGATCCAAGTAACTACTTAATATCAAATATCCCTGCAGTTTGAATCCGGTGAAACAATTCCAAGCGACCGGAATCGGCATTGACGTCAAATAGCGAGATGCTCCCAGCCCGAGTCGGCTGATCTCCCTCTTGTAGAGTGTAAGTTGCAGCGGCTAGAACGTTTTGGGATGGCTCGTGCGAACAGAACTCCACTGCATCTGCATTTCCGTCAAAGTAACAGTGCGCCACATCCATTTTTACCGAAACAAGACAACAGTAAGCGTTTTCTGGTTGGGGCAGTGATGCACGAGAGGTTATTTTAAAGAAGTGGTTGAGGCATTTTGTCGAACAGCTTGTGGGTAGTTATGGGAGTGGAACAGCTGAAGACAGTTCAAGTTGTCACGCTGATAAGCCGCCCACAAAACGAGCAGTAATTATTATTCTGTTTCCAGAATTATTACGATGTTTTAAATTTAAAAGTAGAGAAATTATACACTATTTTCGATTTTCTATCTCAATTAGTATATAAAAATTATCCAACCAATAAAATTATAGCATGATATTAATGGATATTTACATAGTAAGCGAACTCACTAAGGTTCACGCGTGAGATGCACGCCAAGTAAAAAAAAAATGTATTGCAAATGATAAGTTTGTTGATAGGGTGATGGTGAAATTTGGGAATATTGAAATTTGAAAGCGACTTGAATAGAAAGAATGGAAACAAACATGAAGTCTTTTTGGTTATTTTTCCGTTATATTCCTTCTCAGTTCCCATTGTTTTATTTATGATTTTGTTAATTAATTAGTCCTCCCGCCGTCTAATAATCTGTTTATTTATGCTTTCCACTTGCCGTTTCTATGTACCGAATGTTGTTATCATGGCTACAGTTAGAGGTGTACATGGTCCGGTTTGATTCAGTTTTAGAGTTAAAATCGAACCAAACCGGTAATTTACGGTTCTAATTGGGACGGAACTGAACCGAACCGAAATGTTACGGTTCGGTCCAGTTCCGTCCCAATTAGAACCGTAAATTACCGGTTTGGTTCGATTTTAACTCTAAAACTGAATCAAACCGGACCATTTTAAAATATTCGATTCTTAACGGGCCGGTTCCGGTTCCAGTTCCGGCCTGTTAATATTTTATAAAAATATTAATTAAAAAAATATTTTCTATTTCCCGATGGGCTAGATTTTCGGCCCACCAAACCCAAACACACATATTTCATCTCCAAAACCTTCCTTCTCTATTTCCCGATGGGCCAAAACACACATATTTCATCCCCTTCATTTGGTCCAAGACATATTTAATGAGGACTTTTAATTAAGTTTAAAAGAAAAAAATGATGAATTTTAATTAAGTTTAGAAGAAAAAAAGAAAGATGTGGAGTTAAATTTAGAAAACATTAATAGTAAAATTTTATATTTAAAATCAAAAATAAAGAAAAAAATGAGGACTTTTAGACTTTTAGTTAAGTTTAAAAGTTTAAAAGAGACAATGTCTTTTACTCGTAATAATTCTTATATAACTTTCTTAATAATTTGTTCTATTTAAAAAAAAAAAAAAAAAGGGAACAAATGAGGACTTTTAATTAAGTTTAAAAGAAAAAATGATGAATTTTAATTAAGTTTAGAAGAAAAAAAGAAAGATGTGGAGTTAAGTTTAGAAAACATCGGCAGTCAAATTTTATATTTAAAATAACAAATAAAGAAAAAAATGAGGACTTTTAGACTTTTAGTTAAGTTTAAAAGTTTAAAAGAGACAATATCTTTTACTCATAATAATTCTTATATAACTTTCTTAATAAATTTTTCTATTTAAAATATAAAAAAATAAAAGGGAACAAACGAGGACTTTTAATTAAGTTTAAAAGAAAAAAATGATAAATTTTAATTAAGTTTAGAAGAAAAAAAGAAAGATGTGGAGTTAAGTTTAGAAAACATCGGTAGTAAAATTTTATATTTAAAATAACAAATAAAGGAAAAAAATGAGGACTTTTAGACTTTTAGTTAAGTTTAAAAGTTTAAAAGAGACAATGTCTTTTACTCATAATAATTACTCCCTCCTTATTACAAAGAATGTCATTTACTATTCTGGCGCGTATTTCAAGGCAGCCGGAATAGTAGTTATATGACCCAAAAAAATTCTGAATTTTTTTTTCAACGTACGTGAAGGATTAATATACGTTGTGTAAAAATTTTGGATTTTTTTGAGGTCATATAGCTACTATTCCGGTCGCCTTGAAATACGCGCCGGAATAGTAAACGACGTTCTTTGTAATAAGGAGGGAGTATTATATAACTTCCTTAATAAATTTTTCTATTTAAAATAAAAAAATTAAAGGAAAAAAATGCGGACTTTTAATTAAGTTTAAAAGAAAAAAAATGATGAATTTTAATTAAGTTTATAAGGAAAAAAGAAAGATGTGGAGTTAAGTTTAGAAAACATCGGTAGTAAAATTTTATATTTAAAATAACAAATAAAGAAAAAAATGAGGACTTTTAGACTTTTAGTTAAGTTTAAAAGTTTAAAAGAGACAATATCTTTTACTCATAATAATTCTTATATAACTTTCTTAATAAATTTTTCTTTTTAAAAATAAATAAATAAAAGGGAACAAATGAGGACTTTTAATTAAGTTTAAAAGAAAAAAATGATGAATTTTAATTAAGTTTAGAAGAAAAAAAGAAAGATGTGGAGTTAAGTTTAGAAAACATCGATAGTAAAATTTTATATTTAAAATAACAAATAAAGGAAAAAAATGAGGACTTTTAGACTTTTAGTTAAGTTTAAAAGTTTAAAAGAGACAATGTCTTAAAGTTCAATCAAGAGCTTAGAATTGTGAACAACTAAAGTACTTAAACTAATCTTTTAAACAGTACCTCCTCTCTCTCTCTCGTTGTCCTTGCCGGAGCCCATCCGCGGGCTTCTCTTCCCCTCCGGTCAGCCACTGCTGCCGGAGTAGCCAAAATACCAACTGCCCACTGTAGCTGGCGTAAAATCCACCCCGATCTACCTATTTCCTCCGTCATCAACCTTCCTTTCCGCATCCGCTGTTCCTTCCTGCTCGGCACCATCTCTCTCTCGTTGTGCTATCCGGAGCTCATCCTTGGGCTTCTCGTCCCCTCCGGTCAACCCTCTGTTGCCGGAGCACCTTATTACCAGCTGCTACTGCAGCTTGGCGTCGTATTCAGCCCGATCTACCGGTTTCTTCCGTTCCCAAGTATATTCTGTACGAATCCAGTTGTTCCTTCAGCGATTTGCGACCTCAGCTGTCTGTTTCGGGGTGTGGCGTTCTCCTTCTATTCTCCATCTACCGGATCGCCTCTGTCCTCCAGATTTTCGTTGGATTGTAGAGTTATGGTTTTTGCTTGGTTTTGGTTGGTTTGAAGGGACTTCGTGGGCCCTTTTTGTATTTTTTGCAGATTCTTGGTCAATTGTCGACTGATATTCTGGGTTTTGTCGAGGTGCTATAGTCGCCGGACTGGGGTCGGGGTTGCATTTTGTGTGGTCTGGGACTTTTTGTTTCTCCAAGTGAGTGGCCGGTTTGGGCTTTCGGCAATGGCAAGGCAAACGCATTTCCGGAAAGGATTGGCTAGCTCTACCAGCGGTGTTTTGAAATCCTCTGGCTTTAAGGAGGGTCGCATGAAGGAAGGGATCTCTTATTACCTTGAAAACTTACCGTCTCACGTGAATCACAGAGCTCTCCGATACCTTATCACTCGCCGATGGAAACTACCTCAGTTTGGGTCCTTGATTGATGTGTTCATTCCGAATCGCAGGAATAGAAAAGGGGTGAGATTTGGTTTTGCTCGTTTTGATTGGGTTAGCAATAGAATTGACATGGAGATTGCACTAGATAGGCAATTTATTGGCGCGTCTGCTATCAGAAGTAACTTAGGTCGGCGTGGTCGGAAAGCAAGGGGGTTCAATCAACAAGGCTCACATCATAACACTTCTTCTAATCGTTTATTTTTTAAAGCAGCAAGCTATGTCCAAGGAGTGACAGCAAAGTCTAATCCCGTCGAGAACGGCCGTGGTTCGGAGACTCGTTCGTTTGCTGAGGTGGTGAGAGGGAAACCTCTGCTTTTGAAGAATAAGGCCAGCAATGTCAGCAGAGAGGTTGGAGATCCCTTTGTGGGGATATTAGATTTGGATATCCCTGCTGATAACATAGATTGGCTTAAGAAGAGTGCGATCGGGATTATTCGGAAGCTGGAATTTATCCCTCAGATTCAAGAGCTGGTCCAAGAGGCAGGGTGGATTTGTGAAACACGGGTCATGGGGAGAGGCCTAGTCTGGCTGGAATTTGATAGGTTAATTGATAGAGATAGAGCTTTAGCGGAGTCTACCTCAAGGCTGTTCTCCAAGGTAGTTGCTTGGGAGGATGAGATTGCTAAGGGAGGAAGACTATGTTGGGTTCAGGTCGTTGGAATTCCTGTTCAGACTTGGGGTTATTCGACGTTTGAAAAAATTAGCAGTCGTTTGGGGTCACTGGTGGTAGTGGATGATAACACTCTTGAGAGGACAAGACTCGACGTAGCGAGGTTTCTTATCGCCTCGGATCGTATCAATTTAGACTAGTCCATGCAGGTAATAGTAGAAGGGAAATTTCATGAGATTCTCTGCAAAGAGGAACCCATGCATGGGGCTGTCACTAACATAGATTGGATGGTGGGGATGAGGGCAGAATTTGAGGGATCTGAAGGGTCGTCAGAGGAGGGAGTTGGTGAGTTTGAGAACAGTGAGGAGGGAGAAAAGATTCTAAGAGGAGAGGACAAGGGCAAAGATGATCAAGAGGTAAACGGGGTTTTTAAATCGGCAGGTGAAGCAACAATCAGGGATGCTTTCCCACTCATCACAGTGAGGCAGAAGGGAGAGAAACTTAAAAAGCTGGTCGGTCAAGCAGGTAGCCTTGAAACAGCCAATTCTGAAGTGGGATCCAGGGTGGAAATTCAAAAAGCAGATGACGAGGAGATAGCTCGCATGAACCGGGCCACAGATGCCACGATGATTGATCCAGATGCGTGGAATGTGGGCAGAATTCTCGCACTAACTGAACATGTGGATAAAAAGGCATTCTGTTCTTTTGATAAAGAAAGATTCCTCGCTGAGATGGAACAACACATTCGTTAGCTCCTCTCCGAAGGTTGTCCCCGTCTTCTATGGTTAGTTTATTGTCTTGGAATAGCAGAGGGTTGAGAGCAGTCAAGAAGAGGAAGTTTGTCAAGCGTTGTTGGCGTAGAGAGCACATAGACTTTTGTCTGCTTCAGGAAACCAAGATGGAGGAAATTGATGAGTTCTTCATTCAGTCTTTATGGGGGAATCAGGAGGCCCGTTGGTTGAGTGCTCCGTCTAATGGCCGCTCTGGAGGGTTACTCACAATGTGGAACAGTAGCTCCTTTTCTGTTGAACGATCGTTACTTGGAGAGCGTTACATTTGGTTAGAAGGAATTCTGAATAGAGGGAATTTCCGCTGTGTTGTCCTGAATGTCTATGCTTATAATGATGTGGATAGAAGAAGTCAATTGTGGGATACTCTAGCTGATCTAGTTGAGAGCTGTCCGCATCCAGTCCTTATTGGAGGAGATTTTAATGAAATCTTGTCGCCTTCTGATAGGCTTAATGGCTCAAGCAATGCAAGAGGTATGGATGATTTCCAGAAGTGAGTGACCAGATGCAGGCTGCAGGATATGAGACTTGTTGGTAGGCGCTTTACGTGGGCTAATGCGATTAGTCGAAGCAGATTGGACAGGGTCTTCATTCAAGCAGGCTGGGGCCCTATCTTGCAGAGGGATAGGTTGTCTCCACTGCCCAGACATGGCTCTGATCACTCACCTTTGCTTCTAACTGAGGACACAGTAAATTGGGGCCCAAAACCTTTCAGAGATCAAGGAATATGGTGGGAGGTGGTGGGCTTCAGGGATTTGGTGGCTGATTGGTGGAGAGAGGCTACCACTGAATTTCCAGGATCTTGCAGAGTAATTCAGAAGTTAAGATGGTTGAAACTGAAAGTCAAGAGTTGGAATGCAGAGGTCTATGGTCATGTGGAGAAGCGTTTAGAGGAGCTTCAAGAGAAGGAATTGGCGCTTGACAGGATAGCTGATGAGAGAGCTCTGTCCATAGCAGAACAAGGTCAGAGGTTAGAGCTGGCCAATGAGATCTGGGATCAACAGGGGCGGGTTGACAGGTTCTGGAAACAGAAAGCCAGAACCCAATGGGACTCTCAGGGGGATAGAAATACTGGGTATTTCCACAGGCTAGCAAAGGTGAGTTATTTACGAAAGGAAGTGACTGATATTGTGACTTCTAATGGTCGCATGACCGATCCTACTGAGATAAAATCTGCTGCAGTTCAACACTTCTCTTCCTTCTTTAGTTCTGTGAGTTGGGAGCGACCGACGATTCCAGATCTGGGGTTTAAGAGTTTGAATGATGTGGAAGCAAATGGGTTAGAAGGCGAGGTCACTACAGAGGAGATCTGGGAAGCCGTTAGGAGCTGCAATGGGCAAAAGACTCCTGGTCCAGATGGTTACTCGCTTAGGTTCATTCAAAATGCTTGGGGTATCATTGGGCCAGAATACTGTATCTTGATTAAGGGATTCTTCAATACTGGAATTTTCCCGAAGGGGGCTAACTCCTCTTTCATCGCTCTACTGCCAAAGTCTAAGGCTACAAAGAGGTTTAGTGATTTCCGTCCCATCAGTCTGGTGAGTAGCTATTATAAAATAATCTCTAAAATTCTCGCGGCAAGGTTGAGCAGGGTGATAGAGAAGGTGATAAGCGAGGAACAACATGGGTTCATGAGAGGGAAACAGACGCTGGATTGCGTGATGGCTGCAAATGAAGTTGTAAATCATTTGAAAATGTCTAAACAGCAAGGCCTTCTTTTCAAATTGGATTTTGAAAAGGCTTATGACTCGGTCGAATGGAGTTACCTAGACGAGGTGATGCGCCAAATGGGTTTTGGGGTTCGTTGGAGGGGGTGGATTCGGCAGTGTCTAAGTACTTCCAGAGTTTCTGTTTTGATTAATGGTTCTCCTACTAATCAATTTGAGGTTAGCCGCGGGTTAAGGCAAGGGTGCTCTATGTCCCCTTATCTTTTTAACATAGCGGCAGAAGGGTTACATCGTCTATTGGTGAGAGCTAAAAGGGTTGGGTTGTTAAGCGGCGTGGGTAATGAGCAGGCTGGGTGGCAGCTTACTCATCTTCAGTTTGCTGATGATACTCTGATTTTTGTAAAGAATGATGAGAGTGAGATACAAGGAGTGAAGGGGACGCTACGTTGGTTTGAGGCTTACTCTGGGCTCCGAGTCAATTTTCACAAGAGCTCACTCGTGGGTATCAACATTTGCCAACAGGTAGGGGGATGCCTAGCCAGGAGAGCTGGGTGCAAGTATGAACAATTACCTTTCAAGTATCTTGGTTCTTTCGTGGGGCTTAATCCTAGGAGAGTTACTAGCTGGGATTTTCTCATTCAGAAAATGAAGTCTAAGTTGGCAACATGGAAGGGTCATCTCTTGTCTGTTGGCGGGCGCTTTACTTTGATTAAGTCAGCGGTTTCTAGTCTTCCTATTTATAACATGTCAATTTATTATATGCCAAAAAGTGTGCGCCGTAAATGTGAAGGGATAATGAGAAGGTTCATGTGGAGCGGAGATGATTCTAAAAGTGGGCTGTCGAAGGTTAGATGGGGAGATATGATTCGTCCGAAGGAGCTTGGGGGTTTGGGTATAGGTAATCTTGAAACTCGGAATGCAGCCTTTTTATTTAAGTGGGTGTGGGATCTATGTAATGGAAGTACGAAACTATGGGCGGACATTGTAAGGAGACAATATGGTTTCTCCAATTTAGGGTTCCTGTGGAAGGAGCTAGTGGCTACGGTGTCTTTTATTTGGCGGGATATATTTCGTTTATTTAACAGGGGAGGTGATTGGTTCGATTTTTGGGTAAGACACGTGAAACACGTTGTGGGTAATGGCCACTCGGTGTCCTTCTGGTGGGATCCTTGGCACAACAATACCCCTTTAGCCCTTAGGTATCCAAGGCTCTTCAATTTAGCAACTAATGCTGACGGATCTATCCTTGATCATGGGTACTGGAATGGGCATCAGTGGTTCTGGAATATTCAGTGGCGCCGCGAGCTATATGAGTGGGAATTGGAAGAGTGGGTTGGCTTGGCTTCTCTTATCTCGGTGCCTATCAATACTCAAGGCTCTGCTAAGAATAGGTGGCAGTTAAATTGCGATGGTGAGTACTCAGTTGGGTCCTGGTCCTTGGGTTATGCTAAACAGCGTTTTCAGGCTACCCCGAGGTTAGAGTCATGCTGGTCCAATTTAGTTCCTTACAGAGTAGAATTTTTCCTATGGTTGGCAATGCGAGGGCGTTTGGTGACTAGGGAATTTCTCTACACACGTGGCATGCTCAATGAGGAGGACAACGTCTGCTCTATGTGCGATAGGCAAGGGGAATCTGTCCAACACAGTTTGCTTCACTGTCAAACTTCGTCCTCTAGCTGGAATGCGGTGATGGTATGGTTGGGAGTTTCCTGGTGTCCTCCTCGGACTATTGGTGAGCTATGGGATTCTTGGGAGTCCTATCTCCCTAGTAGCGGGGTTCATAAAAAAGAGAAGTGGAGGGTCCTGTTTTACGCTATGGTTTGGAGCTTGTGGTTGCAGAGAAACCAAGTAGTTTTTCATCATCATTCCTTCTGCTCGAGACGAGTTTTCAATACCGCCTACTCGTTTTGGTACAGATGGTTAAAGAGTACAGATCATGCATTCCCTTACGGTTTGGGAATGATGCTGCTGTCCCCTTCCTGGTTACTATCGTTGGGTCGGGCAGTTTAAGTGTCTGTATTCTTGGTTCCTCCTAGGTTCCTACTATGGTTGTTTGCTTTCGTCATTCTCTTAGCCGCTTCCTCTCTTGAGGAGCAATCTTCTGTACATTCTATTCCTCGCTTCTGATTGCCTACATCTTCTAGGCAAAAATAAAATCTTCAGCTTATTTAAAAAAAAAAAGAGACAATGTCTTTTACTCATAATAATTCTTATATAACTTTCTTAATAAATTTTTCTATTTAAAATAAAAAAATCAAAGGGAAAAAATGAGGACTTTTAATTAAGTTTAGAAGAAAAAAATGATGAATTTTAATTAAGTTTATAAGGAAAAAGCAAAGATAAAAAGTTAAGTTTAGAAAACATCGATAGTAAAATTTTATATTTAAAATAACAAATAAAGAAAAAAATGAGGACTTTTAGACTTTTAGTTAAGTTTTAAAGTTTAAAAGAGAAATTGTCTTTTACTTATACTAATTCTTATATAACTTCCTTCATAAATTTTTCTATTTAAAATATAAAAAAATCAAAGGGAAAAAATGAGGACTTTTAATTAAGTTTAAAAGAAAAAAAATGATGAATTTTAATTAAGTTTATAATGAAAAAACAAAGATAAGAAGTTAAGTTTAGAAAGAAAAAAGAAAGAAAAAAAATAAAATGCAAGTTTGGGGATTTGAACCTCTCCCCTTTAAGGTAATAGGTAAAATTTTAACCATTGAACCAAATTTATATTTTGATAATAATGTGTATATATTTTTATTTATATATATATAAATAATATATAAGAACCGGTTCTCCCGGTTTGGGTTTTTTAGTTTTGGAGAACCGGACTGAACCGGGACAGTACGGTCCTGTCCGGTTTGGTTCCATTTTAAAAAAAATAAATTAAAAACCGGACCAAACCGGCGGTTCCGATTCGGTTCCCGGTCCGGGCCGATTTTTGTACACCCCTAGCTACACGCTATGGTGGTCAAAATATAAATAGTGGGTCCCTTTAAAAAATAATGTGTTAAAAGAATAAACCCTAATTATTTCTTATCACAAGAGTAGGGTTGCTCATACCGATACCGTTTGAAATTTTACAGTATTCGGTATACCGAAGTGTCAAAAATTTCTACCGTACCGTACTGAACTACGTTTTGGTACCGGACCGAAATACCGAAATCAGTTCTGATTTTGATTTTAATTTGGCTTGTAATGTTAGGTTTCTGTGAATCGTGGGATGGGTATTTGGCTTGTTTGATTTTGATTTTGACAGTATTGATTAATGAACCTGTTTGATTTTGATTTTGATTTTGATTTGGCTTGTAATGTTAGGTTTCTGTGAATTGTGGGATGGGTATTTGGCATGTTTGATTTTGATTTTGATTTTGACAAGATTGTATTATTGAAGGTCGGTATTTCGGTATACCGAACCAACCAAAATACAGAATTTCGGTACGGTACGATAATACCGAAATACCAAATCGTGTAAAAATATATCGTCCGAATTGCGTTCGGACGGTATGGTAATTCGGTATTCGGTATTCAGTATTTCAGTGTGCAGCCCTACATAAGAGTATTAATTAAAAACTAATATGTGTCTAGTTTTTTTTAAAATAAATATCGAATAATAGGTACTCTGGATACAAAAGTAGATGTAGTAGTGAGCTAGGGGTCCAAGAATTTATGATATTTTTTATATATAATATATATGTATGTATACCGTATACGTACTTAGGGTCTGTTTGGCGTTCCGGTTCTGGTCCGAAAAGTGTTGTGAGTAAAAGTGTTGTGGGAAAATCACTTTTACGCAAAGTAGTGTGCTGTTTGGTAAACATTTCTTAAAAGTGTTGTGGGAAACGAGAAGTTGTTTTTGGTGTTTGGTAAAACTATAAAAATGAAAGAGTTGGAGTATAAAATCCATTTTTAAAAAATTAATAAAAATAGGAAAAGTGGATCTAGAATTATTTATCTTAAGATGGAGATTTTATTGTGGTAGTTTTTAATTTATTTTGTTCTATTATATAAAGTAAACAAATGAAATTAAAATGAAAGGAAAAAAAAAAGGGGAGAGAGGCAAACGCAGCAGCAGCTTGCTGCCACTGGAGCATTTTGCTCCGTTCCATGGTAGAGGCATTTTTGCCTTGATTGGAACTGGGCTTCTCAGAAGCCCAGTGAGCAATGGTGTTACCAAACACCAATTGCTCCATTGAATTTGGGAAAAGGGCATTTGGTGGCCGCACCTTGAATGCCAAAGGGCCACTTAGTTATGTGGTCTACTTATATTTTTACTTTCACTGCATACAGTGTATGTTATTATTATTATGATTAATTACATTTTTTCCTTTCAAGCCCAATAGCCCACATACTTTTAGTCCAACTCCTGTTTAGTTTACCTATTCTATA
The DNA here is from genome assembly GCA_963691705.1 of Viola odorata. Classification (NCBI taxonomy): domain Eukaryota; kingdom Viridiplantae; phylum Streptophyta; class Magnoliopsida; order Malpighiales; family Violaceae; genus Viola; species Viola odorata. The sequence continues at coordinate 43,535,572 of OY829544.1, forward strand.
TTATTTATTTTGTCCGAAGAAAAACAGGTACATTTCTTCTACTTCGTCCTCTTTTTTATTTTTTCTTACTTTAGTTTCTTTTACATCGTACTTTTTTTAATTTTATTCTTACTTCGTACCCTACTTATTTTTTATTTTGATAAATATCTAGTAATAATTTATTTTTTTTATGTAGATTAAATATGCCGCCTAGGATAAAAACTATTGATTCGTTTTTCAAAAGAAGCATGAAAATTCTAGTTATTCGCAATCTAATGAATCGATTAATTTATCTAATGTTCAACTTGAGTAACGAACGAGGGAAAGAACGAAGAGTACAACTGAAATAATTGAATTGTAACTAATTGATGATTTTTACTCTATGAAAGAGCGAAGAACACAATTGAAATAATTGAATCGCAACTAATTATTACTTTTTATTTCGGGATACACTATAAGTTTTTAAAATGCATTAATACACTATTTAAATTCATATTTTATATATATATTTTACTCGCTATATGTTAATATTTTATGTAATTTTCATCCACCCAAAAATTTAATTCCGGCTCCGCTTCTATGTAGATGTACCTAATTTTTATTTCGCTACGAATACTTGTTAGTTGTTACGCTCGTGAATGCTTGTTACTTTTGCTCGATGCTTTACAAAAATAGGGAAAGAACCAATCAAATTCGTTAAGACACGTGCGCTGGAAACGAATTCATATTATAATGCATGGAAACGAAAAATGAATAATTGTTAGAAAATCGTTTTATAACTAGACTCTTTTTTTTTACTTGTTTGTTTTTCTTTTTCATTATTCTTATGGTGGTAAGAATATGTATATTTAACGCAAGGATACGATCTTAGATCTAAAGGAGAAGTTGGCCGAAGATGTATAACGCAAGGATCTAGTCCTCTCTTCGTAGGATGGTAAACCCGTGGTTGTTGATGGATGATGAACATGATTAGATGGATAAATAGAGAAGATAACGTCGCTAAAAGGAATGCGGAAATGGTGCTGCGGAATAAATGGATGAAAAGGAATGTGTGTTTGATGATTAACAAGCAATAGAACTTACAAACCCTTTTACAAACCTATAAGGATCTCTCTCCCAAAAGATGATGAAAATCATTCAATTCAAAGACAAGTCTAAAGTGAGCCTATTACTCACTATTTATACTAAGAGCTTATTACATGGGATAATACCCTAATACCCTTAACATTGGGCCTTGAACGCTTGGCACTTGGTAGGCTTGGCCAAGACATGGGCCGAGATGAGCTAGGGCTAGGCATGGGCGCTCATGGGATAGGCGGAGAAGGTCACGGCTTGCTAGGGTTGGAGGCGCGGATGTGTCATGGTTTGGCCGACCAACCCGTGAGGTCCATGCGAGGAAGATAGGCCACGCGGGAGGCCTTTCACGTGCAATGTGTGCGGGTACCGGTGGGTCCATGCTCGTATCATCCCGTAAAATGCGGGTATGGATGTGGGTATGGATAGTGCTTACCCGCTCCAATACTCGCACTAAATACCCGCAATATATATAATATTTTAATAAATAATTAATTCAATATATAATATATTTTGATACAATCAATTTTTGGTTCCTGACAACTATTGTATGCAAACTTATTGATACAATCAATTTTTCAATTTTATTAGTCTTTTTTTTCCTTTTTTGGTTCATCCGTTTATTTTTAAATAAAAAAATAAAAAAATAAGAATTATGGTAATATATAAGCCTTTTAGTCCATTATTCTCCCCCAAAACCCAGCCCATTTATTTGCAGGTTGTAGCTTAAAAGCAAATTTTCATTGGTTAAAAAAGAAAATGCAACAAAGATGGAACGTTGTCGTTCCATTTAGTTTCTTGCTTCAAACTCTACCAATCTACCTCCCTACAATAATTTCCGAACAAGAAAAACCTAGGTGATATGGTAAGAGAGTACAGTGAGAGGGGAGCAAATGCAACATTGGATCCATCTTTAGCTTTATTATCAATGAATTCTTCCCAAGCCAATATGACTGAATATGATATGTTTGTGATGGAGTCCTAAACTGATTACACTCCACAAGCAATGAGTGAGTTGGATCTTTATTTAGAGGAGCACGTCTTGCCAAGAACAGAAAATTTTGACATTCTCGTATGGTGAAAGGTGCAAGGAGTTAAGTACCCGAATTTAAAGGCAATTGCTCGTGATATTCTAGCTATTCTAGTGTCCACTGTTGCATCTGAGTCTGTATTTAGCAGCAGTGGTAGAGTGATCATCCCACATCATAACAAACTTCATACAATAACCATTGAAACTTTAATGTGTACTCGTAGTTGGCTGTGGGCAACTGAACATATAGGTACAATAATAAACATAATTTTTTTTTCCAGTTTTGTACTTATACATGAGCAATTAAGCATCTTATTTATTTATGTGCTTACATTCTTAGGTGGTGGTGCCGCATGTCTAGATTATCATGACACTGACAGTGAAGACGGTGATGGTAAATAAATTCAAGTTATCTTATTAATAAATTAATAAATAGTTCTCTTTTTATTATATTTATAATAAGTGACTTTTTTTGGGGTACCATGTAGCTTCTACAGTCGATGACTAAATGAGAGAAGATCTTACTTTTTATCAAGGATTAATAGGGATGTTAAATTGCAAATCAGAGTTGCTATTCTTTTTATTAAATTGTATTTTTTTATGAATTATTATTTCTTTGTTGGATTATTATGGATTGTCATGTTGGATTAGTGTCTTGTATTATTGTGTGGTATTGTTATTAAATTAGATTGATTTTTTTATATATTAATTTAATTGAAATTTGAAATTCAACTAAGCGAGTATCCGCGGGTACAATTACTCTTCGTTTATCCATTCCATATGAATGCGAGTGCGGGTATGAGTATGGATTACCCGCCCCATAGCCCGACTAGTAATTTGGATACCAAATCAATTAGGTTCAATATCGATCGATTAGACCAAAATAAATATTTGAGTTAGAAAATTTGACCATCTTTTCTTTTACTTGTTTGTTTTTCTTCTTCTTTATTCTTATGGTAAGAATATGTATATTTAAAGCCAATTAACCCGACAGTTAAACCTGATTAAATTATTTTACTCATTGATTTAAGAGCTCGAATAATATAATATTTGGTTCAATTCTAATAAGGGGTAATTGTGGAAAGCCCCCCTGTACTATCGCGAAAAACAGAAACCTCCCATGTCTTTCAAATTTTTTATTCAACCTCCCCTGAACTTTGGGTCAATTGAAAAATAAGTCAATCCGTGTTAGGATCCTTCGGTGCTGATTGGAGTAAGGAACTAGTCTCGATTGTGGATGGTCCGTTTAATGAAGGATGAAGGTGTTTTTGACGATCTTGATGATGTTCGAAAATATGCGCAGCGGATAAAGTTGTAATGGAAATGTGTAGGAATTTTAGAGATGATTTTATGGAATTTTGTGACGAATTAATTCAAGATAAATGGTTCTTGAATCGAGGATTTTAGAAGTGAAAGATGGAATTTTAAATGAACAAGTATATTTGAGAAAACCCTCTCGTTAACGAAGAACGAGCAACCTTTCTATATTGAATAACTTGAAAGATCGAACTCAAACTTGCAATGAAAATGCTAGTTTGAACCCGAAAGGATTACAAGAATTTTAGGGAAATAAAACTAGAAATTACAAGAACTAGAAATTGACTTTAAGATTGAATAATCAATTGGTAATCAAAAAGTGTCTTCTAAAGGAAACAAAGGCTCCTATTTATACCTAAAATCCTTAAGGGTGATAATGGTCATTGCCTAATTAATTTTCCGTTGCAACGTCTAATTAATTTGGCTGGATGGGAATTGATTTGGTGGCCACGTGTTGGAGACAACGCCTGCGATTGCACCAGCTGTGCATGACTCGGTCATGCGGCAGCAGTTGCGGGCGAGTGGACGCTGTCGTGCGTTGCGTGCGGCGTGGCGTTGTCCGGTTCAGGCGGAGGCAGTTGCAGGCGTGAGCTGGGTGCGGGCGAGGGGCGCGGTCGTGCGCGTGGGGCGCGGACGGCAGGTGCGGCTTGGACCGAGTCCTGCGGGCGGTCAGGCGAGGATGAGGGCGAGCTGGTGTGGGTGTGGCCCGGGTTTTGCGGACGGGTGGGCGTGGATGTGGCCCGGATCTGGCGGGTGATGGAGACGACTTGAAACGGCGTCGTCGGGAGGCTGCTGCCGTTGGCGTTGTGCGACGCCGTTTGGGCTAGGTTGGGCCTGGGCCAGCTGGGCTTGGGCTGGCCTAAGTCCTCCCTTGGTCCTTGAACTTTAAGTGCGCTTCTTCGTAGCGTAAATATCGGAGCATAAGCGTCACGAGATTTTGGCGTTGGCTTCGCGTACGTGATGCGATCGGTGCGATCGTATCAATCCGTTAGTCAACGCTCTGTTTCCGTTACTTTTCTGTTAGTTGACTGTTGACTTTGATTTAAAAAATTCAAAAAAAATGTAGAAAATCCAAAAAAAAAATTAACCTAAAAATCTAGAAAAAATGTAAAAATTCCAAACAAATATTTAATTAATCTAAAAATCCAGAAAAAATGTTAAAATTCTAAAAATAATTGTAAAAAATCCAAAAACATGTAAAATTCCAAAGAAAATTAATTAATCCAAAAAAATTATAAAAAGTCACAAAGTAATATAAAAATTTCAAAAAAATGTTTAATTAATCTAAAAATCCAGAAATATGTAAAAATCTACAATTAATTATTTTTCTGGATTTTCAGATTAATTTCTGGATTTTACATTTTTTTGGAATTTTTACATTTTTTCTGGATTTATAGATTAATTAATTTTCTTTTGGATATCTACAATTTTTTTGGATTTTTAGATTAATTACTTTTCTTGGTTATTTTTACATTTTTTTGGGAATATTGAATATTTTTTGGAGTTTGTACATTTTTCAGAATTGTTTATTTTTTTTGGAAATTTTACTTTTTTTTTTTAGTTTTAGATTAATTAATTTTTTTGGGATTTTTACAATTTTTCTGGACTTTTAGATTACTTAATTTTCTTTTGGATATCTACAATTTTTTGGGATTTTTAGATTAATTACTTTTCTTGGTTATTTTTACATTTTTTTGGAAATATTCAATATTTTTTAGACTTTGTATATTTTTCAGAATTGTTTATATTTTTGGGAATTTTTACTTTTTTTCTGGAGTTTTAGATTAATTAAATTTTTTTGGGATTTTTACAAATTTTATTGGATTTGTTACATTGTTTTTGGATTTTTTGAATTTTTTTTGAATTTTTACATTTGTTTGGGAATTTTTACATTTTTTCTGGATTTTTAGATTATTTTTTTTGGAGTTTTTACAGTTTTTCTAAATTTTTGTTAGAATTTTTACATTTTTTGGGAATATTTACATTTTTTTATAGATTTGCTACATTTTTTTGAATTTTTTACATTTTTTGTGTGGATTTTTTACATTTTTTTAAAATTTTTTACTCAAAGTCAAACGGTCAACTAACAGAAAAGTAACGGAAACGGAGCGTTGACTAACAGATGGACTTATTTTTCAGCTGACCGAAACTTCAGGAGAAATTGAATAAAAAATTTGAAAAACAGTGGTGATTTTTGTTTTTCGCGATAGTAGAAAGGGCATTTCCACAATTACCACTTCTAATAATTATAATCTATATATAAACCTACAATAACCCAAATAATTACTTCATACTCAAAATATTAGGTTACGGTTATACGTTACACACTAGTCATCTAATATTAAAATCTCACAATGACCTACTGTTATAAACCTCACTAGTATTAGCAATAACACTAGTAGAAAAAATAACATTAGTACATAAGTAGGGACAAATGGCACCACCGGGTCCCTCCTCTTATTATTTTCATTATTGTTAATCCTTAACGTTACAAAATATTCATTTCGCTCTCGTACGTTAGTGGCGTTAGGCACCCGAAGTCCCTCTTCCGATAACGGACCAAACGTCCATTAGTTTTTATTATTTTAATATTAAAACTGAAAAAGGTGTCTGCAAGCGGGTCCCATTTGTCAGATATTTCAAATTTAAAACATAAAAAATAAAAATAATAGATAAAAAATAGAAAAACGAAAAAGGTTTTCTTCTTTTATTTTTTTCTGATTCCTTTCATTTTCTTGTTTCCTTTCTTCTTCCTTTCTTTTTTTTCTTTTTCTTTCTTTTTCTTCGTCCTCCTCCGTCACCAAATTGGGCCGAAACCTTTCTATTTTTTCTTAATTAATCTACAAACTTGCATCTACATTTTACACATACTTTTATCCATCACCAACACTACAACATATTTGCACCACCGTACCCAATCAAAACACTTTCTGCATAAACCAATTCCAATTCCTCTACAAAATCAATTTCAATTCCACTGCAAATTATTCAAAGTGAAATAAATTTCAATCCTTTTAATTTGCAGAAACACACCAATTTCAATCCTTTTAATTTGCAGAAACCAACCCTTTTAGCACAATTAAATTAAGAAAATCAATTTGTGAAAAAATAAGAATGGATCCGGATTCGTTCATACAAAATCCGGATCCGTTCATCACGACCCGGATTTGTTCATCACGAAACCCGACTCCACACCAACCTCTCTGAAAAAAGCCAATCCAAAAATCCAAAAACCCTTGCCATATCAATTAAATCCAATTCCTCTCCGATTAAATTCAAATCCCAAAAACAAATTCAAATACCCTCTTCATCTCTTACTCCCAGCCGAAACCAAACATACCAAAATTTTCAGTTTCCACCTAAAATCAATCCAACCCGAACCCAGCCGAGACAAATCCCGACCACAATTTTCAGTTTCCACCTAAAATTAATCCAAAACTAATTACCCATACCAACCAATTAATCCAAACCAGAAAAGAAATAAAACAGAAAAGAAAGGATAGGGAGGCTGGTGGTGTTCTTCGACCATGGTAATAATTGATGGTGATGAGAGACTGACGAATACGAAATGATAAGAAGTAAAGCTATTTTTCATGTGTTGTTTTCGTGCATGGTGAAGAGTTTGCAGAGAGAGAGAGACGAAGTGAAGTGGCAGAAAGAAAAAGAAAAGGCTTTTAATTTTTTGGCCCAATTTGGTGACGGAGGAGGAAGAAGAAAAAGAAAAAAAAGGAAAAAAAAAATCTGACAGATGGATCCTGCGTCAGAGAACTTTATCAGACAAAATATTAAAATAATGGAAGTTAACGTCCGTTGGGTTCCGTTACCAAAGGAGGGACTTCGGGTACCTAACGCCACTAACGTACGGGAGCGAAATGAATATTTTGTAACGTTAGGGATTAACAATAATGAAAATAATAAGAGGAGGGACCCGGTGGTGCCATTTGCCCATAAGTAGGATGTTATTATTAATTATCATTTATCATTTATCAAGATAAAAATAATACAATAATCAATTAAAAACAAAAACAAAAAAAAACAAAAAAAATGGAGATGGTATTTTAGGAGAAACAAGAACAAAAATAAGAATAAGAATTTGATTATTGTAATCATTTCGAGAATACCCTTTGAGGCAAAAAATAATACAATAATCAATCAATTTAAAAAATGTGCCAAATGGACATGGTATTTTAGGAGAGGTAAGAATATAATAAAAACGTGATTCTCTCCTCTGTCTGGCTATCGTTCTTAAGCTGAAACGCGCGCCATAACAGCGTGGTGAATACTTGCGCTGGAATAAACCAAAAAGAAAAGGAAAGAAAAGAAAAAGAAAAGGAAAAGAAGAAGAGAAGGAAGAGAGGGAGACAGAAGAGGGGCCACTGCAATTTGCAATGCAGAAGAAGAAATATTATCATGGAGACGGAGACCAGACCAGACCAGACCATCTTTCTCTCCTTTCTCCTCTTTCTCCTTGTTTGTACGCTAAAACTCAGCGACTCACCGCAATTAATAAATACACAGTAGCTACCCTATACCCTACCCTACCCTACGCTACCCCGGCCTCTGCCCCTCCTCTCCTCACTTTACCCACTCCTTCACTCCACTCCTCCTCCTCCTCCTCCTCCTCCATTAATTTGTCTTTCATGCATATATAAATAATTAACAAACCTCTTTCCTCTCTTCTGTCACTTGAGAATTTGGGCAAAGTTGTTTTTGGTCTTATCTTTTTTGTATTGTTTCTGTGAATTGAATGAATAATATGGATCATGTGCTGTACGGTAATTTCCAGTCCGGGAGTACTGCAGGAGGGTACTGTGTAGGGATGGAGAGCGGCGGCCTCGGCGGCATGGTGATGGTGGGGAGTGGTGGTGGTGGTGGTGGGGGGTATCAATCGGAAGCTGATCATCATCACCATCACCGGGTGGTTGGGTATTCATCTATAAGTAATCCAGCTGATGCTGGGTATGATAATAATTTCTTGAGTGGGAATTCTTCTGTCACAGTACTGTCATCTGATGATGCCGCTTCTTCAGTGGTGGCGGTGCCTCGTCCTTCTCACCACAATCATCATCATCATCAGCTGCAGGACATGATGACGATGATGATGCAGAGAGGAGGATCAGGTGGTGGGAATGGGATGAGCCATAGTACAAGTATAAGTAGTAAATCACAGTATCATCACCATCACCATCAGGAAAGTTCTAGCGCAGCAATTAGGGCAAAGATTGCTTCTCACGCTCTCTACCCTAACCTCCTTCACGCCTATATTGACTGCCAAAAGGTATACACGTTGCTTAATTGTCAAACTGCGGGGAATTGGAAAAGGAAGCCAAAAGCTTTGATAGCGATTTATCACACTAGTCATTCTCATCAGCTATTTTTGATTCTTAGCTCTCTTTCTAAAAAAAGAACACCCACTCTTTTATGATGTGTGGTAGTGAAACTGTAGAGTCAGTTAGATTTCTTTTTTTTGTTGTCTTTAAATTTTAAAAGTCTTGGGAAATTTTCACAGCTGGGAGCGCCACCGGAGATAGCGTCGTTCTTGGATGAAATCCGTCGGGAATCAGTAACCGACCTTTCCAATTCCAGGCGACCAACAGCCGTCGCGGCCACCGCCACTTCTTGCTTGGGTGCGGATCCAGAGCTCGACCAATTCATGGTATCTTTCTCTCTCTAGTCTTCATCCTTTTTTTGTTTTTGAATGTAAACCCAAAACCCTAATAAGATCTTTAATCTTCATTCTTTTGTTTGCTTTGAAATGATATAGGAATCGTATTGTGAGTTACTGGTGAGGTATAAGATGGATCTGACAAAACCGTTTGATGAGGCCACCAATTTCTTGAACCATATCGAGTCCCAGTTCAATTCCCTCTGCAACCCTTCCTCCTCTTCTATCGCCACCAACATCGCTGCAGGTCCGTCTCTCTTCTCTTTTATACACCATCCTATTTTGTTTTTTTGTTTGTTGTTTGCCTTTTTTTCTTGAAGTCTGTGCTGTGGGTTTTATTGCTCATTGTTTAATCTTCCGGGAGGATCACAATAGCACAAAGACCTCTCTGGGTGCGCACGTTAACAACACAGAAATGAAGAAGCCCGACTGGAAACCACTAATTATCACATGAGGAAATACAGTAAGAGTCAGTTGGGTTCTTTTGCTGCTTTGACGGCCAAATTTCCCCATTTTGGCTTTTGTACAGAAACCCTGCACTCTACCCATTTCAGGTGATCTTTCTGTACAGAAAGCAGTAACTGAACCCAAATGGTTTCACTTTCAGATGTGAAAAAAGAAACCATCATTTTCTTGGAAATGGATGAATGCTGCATTCATTCAATGATGAAAACCTGAGAGTAGAAGGCATTGATTTGTCTGTTTAGGGTTTATATTTGGATTTTGGATGGATGTGTTTTCTTTTTCTTTTTCTTCATTTTTCTGTATGGTTCTTTGTGCAAGGGATATTTTATTTTGTGCTTCTTCTGAAAATCAAAATTTCTGTTCACTCTCACATTAGAGTATAAAAGAAAGGAAAACATGGATGGAGATAGTAGCAGCTCTGTAGACTGTGCTCATGTGTGGACATAGCAATAGGTAGTCAGTAGTATTGAAGCTTTTCTCACCAACTTTTGCAGTTGTCTGCTGTTACCAGTAGTTCTTAACTACTAGTATTATTTATTCCCTTTCTTTTTCCCTCTTTTGAAGGAGAGGCCACTAAATTTTACATTTTGGAGTATTATTGATGGCATAGCTTGTGAATTGATGGCGCATAGCTAAGCCCTTATTAACAATATGGTGAAATTTGAAAACATAGCAGATTTTGATATCTTGATAAATCTCTTTTGAGCAAAGACTTTTTGATATTTATTTGCTCCAATTTGGTGGAAAAAACCATTTTTTTGTCATTTTTCTTCATTACTAGAATTTTATTTTTTTGTTAATTTTTCACTTGCTTGATTATTAGAATGCATAGTTTACTTATGCATCCAGATTATTGAGGGAGCTGAATTCTAGTAGTTTTTCTTTTCTACTTCTGAAAATCCAGGGTTTAGGGAATGAGAAGGGCAGTGAGTACTTGGAAATTATTGAATATACTAAGATGAAAAAGGATTATTCTAGCTACATCACTTTCATATATATAATTCATAATGCTTCACCGGAACTAGCAGGAGCTTATATACATTTGTTGGGCTTTTAGATTAGCATTTTGGCTGTGAAGTGTGACATGAGGTAGGCATAGTTCTTAGGCCACATCAGTCAGCTCAATTCGATATAATTTGACTACATTCATAAAAAAAAATCGTTGTTTTGAAAAATTGGTTCGCACAAAATTGTTTTGGCCTGACATGGCTCACTTCATCGTGTATTTATTTTGTACTCGGGAATGGTTTAGATAAGGGAAAGATTTGTCGTTGTTTATTAACAAATTGTTACATGTGTTAGTAATTGTTCTAGGATAGTAGCTTAGCTTAGTGTTGTGGCTACTAGTGACAATGGTAGATTATTGGTAGTTCCCTTTAAACTTCTTTCTCATTAGTATTGTAATTGAAGATTAGAGTTTCAATTTCAATACAGCATGAGTTGTATAGTGCATGGCCACAGTTTGGGAATTTTAAACTATTCCCTGGGAAAGGTCTTAGGATTGAATGGGGCGAAAGTATGGGAAAGCTAATTTCTTTGTACATAAAGAATTCATTGGAAAGAGTTGCAGGGAGTTATCAATGTTAAAAAAATTAAGATCAGATCTTAAAGCAAACATCCCTTTTCTGCTTAATCATCCACATCATTCCACCAATTGGATCCTTTGGTGAATCTTGTATTGAACACATGAAATCATTACAGATTTTAGGACCATGAGTCTAGGTTTTCAAAATATTACATTTGTTCTCGATCTAGTTGAATAACTGGAAAGAATAATTTAAATCTCGTGTTAGAATATTGCTTTCCATCTTTCTTTGTCATCTATTCCTTCCTTTTTAATGTACTTGCCACTGTGATCTCTCCAGCTTTTGAGGTTTAACATAATTCAATAATGGCTGGAACCATTAGCATTTGTACTTTGATGCACAAATACAGATAGACCTGTCCCAAGAATTTGCTATGTGGTCAAGGCCTAATTAAGATTGCACGCATTGGTTTCTGGCTATTATAGAATCACTTTGATGGAAAAGCTTCTTTCGGTATGCTGTTTTTGATTGTTGCTGTTGGTGTAGCTTGTGGATTTTGTTTGGGAATAATAACTTTTGATCCTTTAAGGTTTGATTGGCTGAAACTAATTTATATATTTTGCATGCGTAAAATTAAAGTTCTAATTTTAATTCAAGAGAAGGTACTTGAAAGCAATATAGTGGGGGCTTTACATCCTTTTGCAGATAATTTCCTGCTTGAGCTAGCTGTTTCTCTGCATTTTCGTATGTGGCAATGCTATATGCTTTAGACAGTCTCTGAGCATGCATGGATTTTAAAATGCTGTTTTTAAAGAATGTGTTAACAATATTATTTTATGGTGCTAACTACTAACTGCATATGACACTTGTACATCTTAATTGTTAGTCTCTTGATATGGAATTTCCATGGGAGTATGTATTTTCTTTTCGTTTTTTAAAATGTTACTATTATTTTTCTGATTGGGAATAATCTATGGAAATGAAACTTGATGACTTCCTAATTATTGCTTGATTCTATATAGATCCATTGACAGCATCTTATGGATAAATTATTTACTACTCCTAGAGTGCCAACTTTCATGATAAGTATGGGTTTTTGTGGGTTCATGTGATGGACCCTAACATTTATGTGAGTAGGATGTAACGAGTGTCAAATTCCCCTATCATGGTTTGGATTAATGCTGGGATTTCCACCCCCCCTATTAACTGAATCCCTGGAATTGCATGCTCATATTCATCAAAAGGGTGGGAAAATGTTGCTTATTAATTCTTTTATTGGGTATGTTTTTGTTTTTTTTTTCTCCACAAAAAATGCTTTCCCTTATGTTCTAAAATGTTTTTTCATGATCACCTGAGGCCAGGCTTTGTTTGTGCTTGTGTTGGAATGCTTGAGGTAAAGCCCTAGGGAACATCTTGTTGATGTTTTATTTTGGTTTGTTGCACAGATTTGGTAATGTGGTTAATATAGGGTGATATGGTTGCTTTAATCTTCTTTTTCTTTTTCTTTTTTTAGAATAGGTTGCTTTAATCATGTAGCTTTAACAGACAATTTACATCAAGTAACAATTTTATTTTTTTTAATGAGAAAAAAATAAGACAGAATAGAAATGAAGAAGCCTTTGGATTTGGAAGAAGGGAAGTCGTTGGGATAAGGCTGGATAGTAGGGGTAACAGTGGTATTTTGGTTGGTCAGGAAGAGAAAAAAAGTAGTGAAAAGTGGAGTGTGACTCCCGCGGTTGGCGCTGGCTGCAGAGCCAGGGGCCAGGGGCCAGGGGTGGCAGGGTTGTGTGCATTCACGGTCAGGCTCAGCGGACCAAATTTCGGTGGTGGCTCTCTCTCCTCTACTAGTCTCTAGTTAGTCTCTACTCTCACTTAACACTGCACTCCCTGCACTTCCCTAGGTATGTATGTTCCTTTGTTAGTCATCACTCATCATCAAACATCAAATGAGATGAGAGATGAGAGATGAGAGATGAGAGATGAGAGATGAGAGATGAGAGATGAGAGATGAGAGATGGGCATTCATTTTTTCACTGACACAAACCAAACTTATTGCCATAGTTTGTTTTGGACCAAAAGGACAATGCATTTATTGCTCTATCTCAAGAAAGTACTACTACAAGAGTTGAATAAAGCATCATTGGTTCTTGCCTTGGAGAAGAGTACAAAAAACACTTTGATGTAGCAAGGTTAGGTGGAGACTGGAGAGGAACATGTAGAGATAGAGGCTTGGTATAAAAAGAAAGAACCGAAATGATAGTTTCTTTTATGCTTGAAAGCATTGTAGGTTGTGGTTGTGGTCTTGTGGATATGGTGCAGCGCAGTGGCTGACCGGTGACTGGTGCGTGCCTTCCGGGTCACCTCTAAATATTTCTTTGGGCTTCTCAAAAAGTTAAAAATATATTTTGTGTAGTACTCCTCTTCAAAATAAATATTTAGAGGTGGGTCCTAATGGCGTTACATCACATCCACGGTGACATTGACATTGGTACTACCGTGGCTCCATGTCATGTGTGTGTATGTAGTAATTTCACGGGGCCCACTTTCCCTCCCATGGTTTCTTTATCGAACTCCAACTCTCCTCTTTTCTCGCAATCTTTTTCTCTTTCTTGGGTTTGGCTATGGTAGATCACTCTGGTTGGTGTGGGTTGCCCAGCAATGGGGACTAGAAAGAAACAACTGAACCCCAGCAATCCAGCAAGTAACCCTACAATTTGACCATTCACTTCAATTTCTTTTGAGTGCATTACAGTGTTATGATTGTGGATGCAATGTCTCTTCATACTAGTATATACTAACACAAAATTTACTTATAAATTGTTTGTTCTTGATGCCCCTTTTCTGTTTTGTATATACAAAAGAGTATATCATGGCTCTTGTATTTTTCTTTTGAATTTTGTTTTATGAGGTTAGGACTTAGGACTGACTTGTTCATGTGGTAGTCTCATCAATCGTTCATTGATAGTACATCCATAATTTCGACCGAAAATAAAAGATAGTACATCCATAATCTTATTTTCCAATTCATGTTTCTGTTTTTGTCATACTATTATAGCTGTAACAATCATATCATGTTTCTGCTAGCAGATGAAGCTGTTGGTTCGTCCGATGAAGATGGCAGCGGAATAGACGTAGAGGCCCAGGATTGTTCTGCTTCAAGCGAAGATCGAGGGCTCAAGGACAAACTGTTGCGTAAATACAGTGGCTACATTAGTAACCTAAAGCACGAGTTCTCTAAGAAGAAGAAGAAAGGAAAGCTTCCCAAAGAATCAAGGCAAATCCTGCTCAATTGGTGGAACGTCCATTACAAATGGCCTTACCCAACGGTAAAACATCCCCCCTTCCACGCACACTAGCTAGTTTAGATTTGATTACAGCCTCTTAATGTTCTCCAATGGTGCAGGAAGCTGATAAGATCGTGCTGGCAGACTCGACCGGGTTGGACCAGAAGCAGATAAACAATTGGTTCATCAATCAAAGGAAACGGCACTGGAAACCATCGGAGAACATGCAGTTTGCTGTTGTTGATAGTCTCTATGGACCTTTCTTCATGAATGATTGAGGGGTGGTTTTTCTCAATCAACTTGCTTAATTTGCCAGCCTTTTTTTTGTACATATTCTTGAATGACACTGCAGGACCCAATCCTGATGATGATGGCCTAATTGCAAATGTTTAACCATTTCAATTATATCTAACTAAATTATGCTTTTAATCTGTGTATTTTAATTTTTCACCAACATCATGATCAGTCCTAAACGTCCATTTGTCTTTTCACTAAGATCATTAGGTTTTTCACTAACATCCATGTTCCGAAAATTTAAAAAAAAAAACTTGCAATAATATTTATGCGATTTTAATTAAAATCCTAATATCCAATCTTGAAAGCTATGTATGCTAGTGGCCGAGTGTTTCTTGTGGGGTAGGAATAGTGATATTCGCCATTTACAGAGTCGGAGAATCTATATATATATAAAAGCTGAAAGAAGTGGAATTACATATTGATGTCATGCCACGTTAGATAGCAATTTGTTAGATAGCAATTTGATAAATATGATAGATATCATGTCAGCATTTTATTGGATAAATATTTTACATTTATAATAATTTTCGTTTTTAAGATTTTGAATTAAATAAACTCATAAGTGCAAATTAGATTTGCTAAAGGCCATTTTCTTTGTTTATTTATTTTTCTATGTGAATTTATCCTGAATTTTTTCTTAATTGTACCCTAAGGGTAGAAGTTCTGATTGCTTTGGTCATAATATGTAATGAAATATTGCTCTACTCAGTTCGTGCAGAGGCATTTTTGTTTTAATGTGAACATAGTTTTAAAAAAATGTTTAACGTAATAATTATGATATAAATTGAAAAAAAATGTATATTAACAAATGAAAATTAAAACATATAATTATAAATATTACAAGGGAAAAATAATACACTCTCCTAATTGAAGAAGTTAATTTAAAGAATAATATTTTTTACACATGTTCAATCTTATTTAAAGTGTTATGGAAACTTTTTCCTTATAGTTGAAGAAACTATATATTTTTTAATGTATGTCTATGATAACAGGGAAAAGATAAATTGGAATTAAAGAATTAAACAATAAAAGATGAGAAAATGCTAGAAAAATATAATAATATATATAATAATAAATGTACAAACTAAACATAGTTACAAATAATTATTGTACAACTTTTGCAAAGAATAATATTGTCAACCATAAAATAATGCAATGCAATGCACAACATCGCACCAATCGTGAAATTAAAAATATAATAATATTAAAAAATGTTAGGTGACAACGGATAATTCATTAAAAAAAACACTTTGAAATAAAAAACTAATTGAGTAAATCCAAACAAAATACAAAGATAAATAAAAGTTTTTGTTAATGTAGGGTGCCATTTAAAAACATTATACAAAACCAAGTGGTAAAAGGTAGCTTAGCCAAATATATATTATTACTTAAGCCATGCTATAAGATCAATTTAAAAATTTAAAAATAAAAAATAAAGTGTCATACATATGTTTAGTCATATTTAAAAGGTTACGTAATTTTTTAAAAATAGTTGAACAAATAAAATATTTTTTTAATGTAGCTTAATTATGTATATAAAAATAGGTAAAAGATGAAATGGAAGAGGAGAATTAAACTACTAGAAAAGAAATTAAAAAATTAAAAAATGTTAGAAAAATATAATAATAAATATAATAACAAATGTAGAAACTAAATTGAGTTAAATGATTATTAAAATCTAACGAGTTAGATATTTATAATTTTTCTAATTGAGGTGATTGAAATTTTAAAATATAACTTAGTTATGTATGTAAATAATACGTAAAAGAAGAAAAAATTGGGGAAAAAGTTATTATGTAAATGGACATTGGTGTTGAAAGAGTTAAACATTAAAAAAATTCAAATTAGGTAATTGAATAATTTTTATTTAACTTATCTTTATGTATAAATTATAGGTGAAAAAAAAGTGAATAAGTAAGGAGATAAAATAAAAAGAAAAACGAGATGAGAAAATGAGAAAATAAATTAAATATGAACACGGGGAAGTGAATAGAAGGAAAAGGATTGCACCATGCAATAGAAACAATTTAATTTAAACAGTTAAGAAATTATATTACTACTAAATTTTTATTGCAAGAATAATTTGTAAAAAGATTGTTAAATCAATTCTCAAATGGTATTTAAAAGAGCTAGATAAAAAAATTATTTAAAATGAAATGATTGATTTTTTTGTTAATATAACTTAGCTATATGTACACATAACATGTAAAAGAGAGACATAAAGTGAAAAATCTACTAAACTCACGTGCTAAGATCAATTTTAGTATGAATATAGTTACAATACGAATGACTATAATTTACAGAAGTATAACATTAAGACATGAGGTATAATGAGTTAGAATGTACAACATTCAATTAAAAATTAAAATGCAGAGAAAAATAAAAATCAAAGAATTAGAAATAGAAAAATAAATAATTAAATAATTAAAAATATGAGAGAAAAATATACATTATTGATAAAGACATGATGCAAGAGAATTTTTTTAAAACAAAAATAAAGAGTCATTAAAATGGTTCAAGATATTTAAAGGGTTAGATAACTATTTTTTTATTTTATAATTGAGGTAATAAAATATATTTTATTGCAGTGTAACTATGTGTATAAATAATAGATGAAGAGAAAATGAAAAATGGAAAAAAACTAGAAAAAAATAAGATAAGAGAAATGATAAACGAACGACAAAGATTAAAAAATAAATGATAGAAAGTGGTTCGCGCTATATTGAGAGAAATGATTAATTTTTACCAGCAAAATATATATTACCACTAAAGTAATATTGCAAAAAGAAATGTAAGAACAAAAATACTTATATAAATAGACAGTGTTGTTTAAGGAGTTGGACTATATTTACCGAGTGAAAAATATACAGTAATGGAAAATTCATGCTGAAAGAATAATTTGTACATTTATTTTTAAGAAATAAAAGAGTTAGATAAATGGTTATTAATATTTAAAGGGTTAAATATTTAATTTTTCCAAGGTAACTCACCCTGAAGACCACTCATAATCTTGACATCAATACAATGCGACCCACTCCGAAGAAAGTTAACCACAATAAGAGACCCACTCATAAAGAAGAGACCGCTCTTCTATGGGGACCCTCGCACTCAATAGAAAAAGATATAGGCAAAGTTCCATTTTTTATTCAAATCAAGCAATTCATTCGAGTACAATTTAGTTTCACTAAGAAAAACGAATTCAAGCGCCTCTAAACCTATTACCTTAGCAAAGGTTTCAATTGCCAGAGGGTTCCAAAGCCCCTGCAGTTCCACGCTCGGGTACTCGTGGCCGCCTCATCATAACTGTCCATCTCTTGTCCATGCACTGTCTTAGACTTATTATGCAAAGAGAGGTGACTATCTGGATCCAAATCCTCGTCAATCATGTCAAAATTTCTCTTACTAGGTAACTTGGGCCGTTGCCTAACACCCGACTTCCAGAACGTTGGGCCGGGCAACCTTCAAGCTTATTGCCTAGCTGACCGAAGGATGCGACTAGCTGCCCCTGGACTCATCCGTGACTGTCTAGAGCCTAGCACCCTACGCGCTAATCTATCTAGGTCATCTACAGTCGCAACTGGGTTCTCCTTAGCTGGGCCATCACCAACCAACACCTCAAAGCCCGCCGACCCATCGAACTTTCCACTGCTTAAAATCGGTATTATTTCTTCCTTCGGGTTTGATTCAGATGATGACGATTCAAAGCCCACATCCCCCCTATGATACGATCCTAGTAACCTAGGCTTTATTTAACCTCAATACGATCATGCTCAAAGGATGGATTTCGGTGCGGAAGACTTTGCTCACAAGTGCGAGCCTAAACCAATCAATATTAGATTGCTTAACTTAGTCGATTTCAAGTGAGGTTCTCAATTGAGTTCTAGACCTAGATTCGACTATGCGAACCTTAACCTAGGGGAAATAATTGATGGACGAAACTTCGGGTTTTACTTGCAATAATCTCGAGCTTTCGGACTCAAGAAGAAATAAGGTTCACGCGTGAACAACTAGAGTAAAAACTCTCAAAGACAATCTTAATTTATCAAATTAGTAGTCCCTTACAATGAGCCAAATCAGCCCTTTAAATAGAAAACCTAAAAACCCACTCGAAATAGAATTAGGAATTCTACTCGAGCAATAACTCTAAATTGTTCAACAAAATAAATAATAATAATAAACAAGTTCTTGATAAAATAGGAGTCCATTGCATGGACGGGCCAAGGTGTGGGCCGGGTGCGTAATGTGCATGGCGTGTGGGTGCACGCCTAGCACATGCGATGAGGTCGACATGGGCCTATCTTGAGATCCACTCCTGCGAATGGGCTGAAACTCGATCTGGCTCGAAAAAATGACACAATAAGTCCGAGAAGATGTATCGCACCTTGCTGTGAACCTCATTGGTTCGAGTTAGTACGGCTGACTTCGTCTGGTGAGGCTAATAATACTATTACTAGCCTCAGAGACTTCTTGCTCAAGACAACTTCTTTGATCAGCATCTCTCGCTCAAGCTCCTTGTATAGAAGAGTCATCGGGCCAATCAGTGGCAATGGCACGGCGTGCGCATGCGATGAGCTTGGATTCGCATCATTCCCTCCCCCTTCGAAAGGATTCGTCATCGAATCACCACCCTCATCTACATCAAGCAAAGATAAGTCAGTAACATTAAAAGTGGCACTAACCGAACCATACTCACTCGGCAAGTCAAGCTTGTAGGCATTATCGTTAATCTTAGCAACGATTTGGAAAGGGCCATCGCCACGCGGCGTCATCTTTCCACGACGTTGGCTAGGAAAACGCTCCCGAAGTAGTTGCAGCCAAACCCAATCACCTACATTGAAGGATACAAACGTCCTTCCATGGTTTCTCTTATGCGCCAACTTCGCATTCATCCGCTCAATGTTGCACTTGGCTTGCTCATGGATGTTATTCACTATCTCGGCCTTCTTGCTGCCATCTATGCTAGACAACTCTCTCAAAGGCAAATGGGTCAAATCTAATGGAGTCATAGGATTAAAGCCAAACACAGTCTCAAAAGGAGAATAATGTTTAGTAGAGTGAACAGAATGATTGTAAGAAAATTCAATAAATGGAAGACATTCCTCCCAAGTAGACACATGATTACGAACCAAGGTACGCAATAAAGAACGAAAAGTCCTATTCATCACTTCCGTTTGCCCGTCGGTTTGTGAGTGACAAGATGTAAAAAATAGCAATTTCGTGCCCAATTTCCTCTACAAAAACTTCCGAAAGTGACTAAGGAACTTACCATCACGATCACTAACTATGCTCAAAGGAACACCATGCAAACGCACTACATCCTTAAAGAATAAATTAGCAATGTTAGTCGCATCATCAGTATTAGCACAAGCAATAAATGTGTCATCTTAGAAAATCGATCGACTACAACAAAAATAGAATCATTTCCCCTTCTAGACTTCGGCAACCCAATAACAAAGTTCATAGACAAATCGGTCCAAGGGTGGGAAGAAACCGACAAAGGCACGTATTCACCGTGATTAGAAACCCTAGATTTAGCCTCTTGGCACACAATACACCTAGCGACAATGCAGACAACATCGCGCTTCATATAGGGCCAATAAAAATTCTCCTTCAATACATCCAATGTATTATTCACACCGAAGTGGCCCATCAAACCGCCACTGTGTGATTCATGCACTAACAACTCACGCAAGGAACAATGCGGCACACACAAGCACTTGCGCTTAAATAGATAACCCTTATGCTTATAATATTTGGACTCAGACTTAGACACAAGTGTTATAAATCTCTCCAAAATCAGAATCAGTAGCATAGAGTTCAATAATATGAGCAAAACCAAGCAATTTCGCACTTAGAGAAGAAATAAGCACATACCTCATAGATAATGCGTCAGCCATTATATTTTCCTTACCTTGTTTGTACTTGATGTGGTAAGGCAAAGACTTGATGAACTCCATCCATGTGGCGTGTCTCTTGTTCAACTTACCTTAATCCTCGAGGTACTTCAAGCTAAGGTGATCTGTGTGCACAATGAACTCGCGCGACATCAAATAGTGTTGCCAAACCTTTAAGGCATAGAGCTCATTGTCATAGGTTGGATACCTTAGTTGAGCATCCTTCAACTTCTCACTGAAATATGCAATGGGCCGCTTTTCTTGCATCAACACAACACCTATACCAAGCCAACTTGCATCGCACTCTACCTTAAAGGCCTTGTCGAAATCCGGCAGGGCCAAAACAGAATAAACGGTGGTAAGTGGTTCACGCTATATTGGGAGAATCAATTTATTTAAATCAGCAAAATATATATTATTATTAAAGTCATGCTATAAAAATATAAAAATATAAATAATTATACAAATAGACAATGTTATTTAAAGAGTTACAAAAAATTTACGGTGAAAAACATATAGTAATGATAAATTATGCGAAAAAATTAATTTGTAATTTTTTTTATAGAAATAAAGACTTAGACAAATGATTATAGTTTTTGACATAGATAAAAATGTTGACAAGAAGACTTGAGCTTGAAATATTTCTCTATCCATTTTGTAGGAACTAAACTAAGCAACAAATGATTATTAACATCTAAATGTTAGATATTTATTTTTTCTAATTGAGGTGATTAATTTTTTTATTATAAATTAGTTATGTGTATAAATAATTGGTAAAAGAGAAAGAGAGATGAGAATAAATCCATTCAGTTCATTTAATTAATCAAATAATTGGTTTTACCTAATGATAAAAAATAAAAATTATAAACTTAAAATTTAACTTCATTCATAAACTTACTCAACCCATTTGTAATTTAAAGTACGATAAAAATATTTTTTATTAAAAATAGTACCATAAATTAAAAATATATATAAATCTAACAATAAGAAGTTAAATTCAATTGAAAAAATAAAATATAATTTAATGCATTAACTAATTATTTCTCTACAAATTATTTATAAATGATAACACATATTTCAAATTTACGTTCATACAACAATCTCATATTTAAAAAAAAAACTTTAATAAGCTAAAGGAAAATTATTTTGATTCATAAACTCACTAAATTTTTTTAAAAAACAACATACAGTTAAACCTCGATAAATGAATGCTCTTAGGACCAGCAAAAAATATTCGTTTAGTGAGTTTATTTACTTATCGATAAATGAATATATTATTCATTTATCGATAAATGAATTTTTATTCATTTAGATAGTATTTTTACATTTTTATTTTTTCGTATGATTATTTATTTTACATTTAATGTACAAATACGTATATAGACTATGTACATGCATCATGTACTTATAAGATTCTATGTATGGAATACTTAGAGTCTAAATGCATGCAACATGTACTAATAATAATATTCTAT
The DNA here is from genome assembly GCA_963691705.1 of Viola odorata. Classification (NCBI taxonomy): domain Eukaryota; kingdom Viridiplantae; phylum Streptophyta; class Magnoliopsida; order Malpighiales; family Violaceae; genus Viola; species Viola odorata. The sequence continues at coordinate 43,557,578 of OY829544.1, forward strand.
GTATGGAATACTTAGAGACTAAGACAATGTACCTAACCTACCTACAAACTACTATATATATTTTTCTAGAGTATATATAGTGGCGTCACACCAAATGTGTCATCAAAAGAAGCCTTTCAAGCAGTAATCACCCTACGAAACTATTTGCTACAGCAGGAGCAGAATATTCCAGAAGTTGTGTTTGCACTAGAAAAAGTCGCAGATGTGATGCATTTTGGTGGAAGGAAAAAACAAACAACTTTAGACGCTTTTTTTGTGAAGAAATGACTTCTTGTATGAACATTGTTGATTGTAAGAAATATTTTTGTTTTTAGGATAAATAAATATATATCTTATGAATTTTAATGATTATTCATTTATATTTACATGGGGTCTTTAAGGATTCAAAAAAAATTATTCGTTAATGCATTTAGCGAGGTTATTCATTTAGCCCATTTGCCCAAGTCGGGACCGGAGAAAATTATTCATTTGGCGAGGTTATTCGTTTATCGGACATTCATTTATCGAGGTTTAACTGTACACATAATAATAAACAACAATTTAATCTACCGCGTAATGACCGGGCGAATACCTTTTTATTATATGGTAGCTCCAAATGGATTTTTGCAGTTAATTCTAAAATAAATGGCAGGTACCTTGTAATTTTGGGCCGGGCTGGGCCGAAATCTTGAAAAAAAAAGGGTTTAGGGCTCTAAGGAAGATCCGACTGACATCAGGAACTCTGTCCCAAGAAAAACATTTAGCCATTGTGGTTTTTTGGGTTAATATTCATTCCTTGATTTTGAAGACACCATATTATTAATGTATTATTAATTCATTATAGTTTACTTGTATAACCTTCTCCCTTTTATTATTACTGTTATTTTTCCAAAATTTAAATTTGACATGAAGTGATAGAAGAAGGTTTCTTCAATTCTAGTTTTCAATCATGTGCTATAATCATTCATACATTATACAAATGATTTAGGCCTGCAAAGTAAAGAAAATAGTTTTTTTTTTAATTATTTATTCATCGCTCCTTACTCATACCAACATCGTAACATCGAAATAAACCTCGAATGTGGTTCCTCCATGGTGTCGAATTCCAGCATCTACGCGCGTTTCATTCCTAATTTCGTGGAGGTAATGGATTCTGTACTGAAAAAAATCTCTCAACAGGAATGGGGTTATGCTTCTATCACCTCCCCATCACCTCAAGTCTATGCTTTTGCCCAATGCCAGAGTGACCTATCAGATGTTGATTGCAAACTCTGTTTCAACCAAGGCAGAGTAAAGATTCCAAGATGCCTCCCTGCTACTTCTGCTCGTATGTTTCTTGATGGTTGTTTTATTCGCTACGATAATTACAGTTTATATGGAGAATCCATTGATCCTAAACATGATACTGTGAACTGTAGCGAGCCCACCGGTATTCTGATAGATAAGATCCTGCATATGGAATTCAGGAGCAAGGTTTGCCAAGTGATTAAGAATGTTACTGAATTGGCCATAAAGAATGGAACTTTCGCGACAGCGGAGGCGAAAAGAGGAGTTGTTCCTGCCTACGGGTTGGCGCAGTGTTGGAATAGTGTGGACAGGAGAGCGTGTAGCGATTGCTTGATGAAGGAAGGGTCAGCATTGAAGAAATGTGCTCCTGGGTCACAGGGGAGTGCCCTGTTTACTGGCTGCTATATGCAGTACTCTACCGAGCGATTCTTCCAAGAGCACCACGAAGCAGAACATAATGATGAGGGTAAGCTTTCGTTTCATCTCTCTATTTATGAATTTTCAATTTTCCAGTTAAGATTCGTGGAGTATTTGTGAACACTTTACTCCTTAGTGGACCGACCTATCCCAGAGTCTTAGGGATATTTATGATTCAGACCAAAGAAAAATTATTAGTGCAATGGAGGATTTCAAACTTAACCGGCATTAAGCAGTTTGGATGGTTTTTCTTCTATCTTCAAGCATGAATTTTCCATTTTACTTAATTTCTTATCTGATGTCATGTTTGTTGTCTTTACTTGGTGATCTTAGAACTTCATTGCTACTTGATTCTTGTGCAGGTCGTAGCATCACTGCTGTGGTGCTAATCGTTTCATCCTATATTTGTTGTACTCATTGCTTTTGGTGCTTTCATAGGATATGACAGATTGTCAAGGAGAAAAGCAGGTAACATTTACTTCATTTCAGAGAGAATATGATTGTCAGACTTGAATTTTCTTACTTATCCAATTTCTAACAGGCATGACTTTTTTACTTCTTTCCAGAGCAAAACTATCTCGGTCGCTTTCCATATAGCCTGCATTTTAAGTATGAAGTTCTTGAGAAGGCGACGGAATTCTTCGACGAGTCGAGGAAATTAGGCCAGGGAGGAGATGGTTCATTGTTTAAAGGAACTCTCTCAGATGGAAGAACTGTTGCGGTTAAGAGATTAGTGTATAATATGCGGCAATGGGATGATCAGTTCTTCAATGAGGTCAATTTGATTAGTGGCATTCGGCACGAGAATCTCGTAAGGCTTTTAGGATGCAGCATTGAAGGCCCTGAAAGCCTTCTTGTCTATGAATATGTACCTAACAGAAGTCTTGATCAATTTCTCTTTAGTAAGGCATCCTTAAAATGCGTAATGTATCTGTAGTTTTACCAAGTTGATATATCCATAGCAGTAACAAAATCTTGATTTTTCTGCAGAGAAGAATACAGACCAAATCCTAAGTTGGCAGCAACGGTTTAACATTGCCCTTGGAACCGCGGAAGGGATTGCATATCTCCATGGAGGTTCTGGTGTGAAAATTATCCATCGAGACATAAAAACTAGCAACATTCTCCTCGATGAGGAGCTGACTCCAAAGATCGCAGATTTTGGACTTGCTCGCTGTGTTGCTGCTGATAACTCCCACATTAGCACTGGTATTGCAGGAACATTGGAAGCATAATGCATCTCCTTTCAGTTCTAGTCTTAACTTTCTTGTAGTTGAATTATTTATCAAACAAAATGTGATTGTTTCTTGCAGGGAATATCTTGTTAGAGGACAACTAACAGAAAAGGCTGATGTTTATGGTTTTGGTGTTCTAGTTGTTGAAATTGCATGTGGCAGGAAGAACAGCGTTTTCTCGGAGGGTTCGAGTTCAATTCTCCATTCGGTAAGCAATTTGTATTCCATTGATTTGTATAGCAGTTTACTTAGTATTTTGTTTGAAGCAGATACTTCTTTGTTTTTGCTCCAGGTATGGAAGAATTACAAGGCGGAAACAATCACGAATGCCATTGATCCTAACTTAAACGGTATATTTCCGAGAAAGAGGTAGCAAACGTGCTTCGTATCGGACTTCTATGCACACAAGCTTCTGCTGCATTAAGACCATCCATGGCCGAAGTAGTACAAATGCTAACGAATCCTGAATACAAAGTTCCATCTCCTAAACAGCCGCCGTTCCTTAATGCTAGTGTGCTTAGTGCAGATGATGTTACAGAAAATTGCATTACAAAAGTTTCACTCTCATTTAGCTCAACTGAAGATCAACAGACACTAGCTCTACTTTCTTCAAGTGGCACCCAAAATTCCTACTGTACTATAGGTCCTGACTCGCTTCATTCGACAACGACGGATTCATCCGAGGATAGGTAGTTTCAGCTTGGAATTATAGGTCCTAACATTTTTTTTCCTCCTTTGGTCATCTCTCTAACTATGTGTACTCCTTTTCTCTCCGTGTACGCATTCTGACCGATATCCCGGATGGTATTAAAGGTTGACTCTTTCATGATATAATTAGAACTAATCCTTAGATTATAATAAATAAATAAATAAATAAAAAAGTAAAAAAATAAAAGGGCAATTATAATTGCAAAAAGAAATTTATGTTAATGGGCCCAGGCCGAAGCCCATAAGACAAGAACGAGAAATATATTCCGCGAAATTCGAATAAGGAATTTCCGGATAACGAAACGACCTACTTACTCCTACTCATCATATCATAGTCATCGCCTCCTAAATAAATAAATAAAAACCCAAAAAGAAGAAGAAGGAGGTCATCCATCACAACAAGAATCTCAGTCACTGAACATTCAACAACGCCAAAAACACTCTTATGAGCTCAACGCGCTAAGACGACGTGCCGTCTCACCCAAGCTATGTCTTCTTCAACCTCTCCTCCTCTTGACTGGAAACTCTCTCAAGTCTTCGGCGAGCGAGACGCCGACGAAGACATTCAGGACGGTTCTGTTCTCACCTTCTCTCTCACTCTCTCTTGTCGTTTCGTTGAAAAATCTCCGTCGTTTTAGTCGCTGAAATCACTTTTCTTTTGCCCTACTATTTTCTTCCAGTCGATGTTGTGACCGCTGTTGAATTCGATAAGACTGGGGATTACCTTGCCGTTGGCGACCGTGGCGGCCGTGTTGTAATTTTTGAGAGAAAGGGTTGCAAAGAAGTAAGGGTTCTAGTTGAATTGATAATTATATACATACTTGGCATTATTAATATTTTTGTTCTCTTTGAAATTTATTTTGTGCTATGTATTTTTTTTTCTTTTCTAGGCTGTGATGTTCTTACTTAATTGTTGGCTTATTAGAGTCCTAATCAGTGCCATTCGCGTATGGACTATGCTATGAACACTACGCATGATTACCCCGAGTATCAGTACAAAACGGAGTTTCAAAGTCATGAACCTGAGGTATGTATTTATCTATGGTCTATCACAAAGAATTATTCAGTGGTTTGGGTATGTATTACTCTTTCAAGCACTTGCACATGAAATTCCTAGGTAGTTATAACGGCATTCAGTGGTTTGGGTATGTATTACTCTTTCAAGCACTTGCACATGAAATTCCTAGGTAGTTATAACGGCAAACCCACATGTTGTCGGTAACTGAATAGATATGCCATATGTATGCAGTGATTTCTTTTTTACAAAAAAAGTCTTAAATAGAAAGTTTTGTTATTGTTATGATAGGTGTGTTTTGTGGGATACTGATGGTGTTGTTGCTTTCTTTTCTTTGTACAAAAAATGATAGTTTGATTACCTAAAGAGTTTGGAGATTGAAGAGAAGATAAATCGAATAAGATGGTGTCCGACGTCCAATGGGTCATTGTTTATCCTTTCAAGTAATGATAAGACCATTAAATTATGGAAGGTAAAGTAAGAACACTCAAAGGTTTTTAGCAACCGTTCAATACATCAAATTACGCAGGGACGTTGGGTAACGGTTCGCTTTACATGGAGCACAGCATTCTATATCCCTGGCAATAATACTGTTACTATTGTCTGGCCTGCTAACGGTTAGCTTACGTGGTTTTTGAGGCTAGGTTAAAGAGCATAAGATGAAGAAAGTAAAAGAGATGGAGGCTAATCCAGTTGTCCATTCTGAGAATGATCTTTTGGCAGAAAGTAGTTTCATGAGCAACAATGGGAAACCATTGATTGCCAATGGCTATCACCTTGAAGGGAAAGAGAAGGTTGTTAACTATACACTGCCATTTCCCAAAGTAGAAAACAAGGTAGTTAAGTCTGGAGTGCTTTTGAACTATTCATTTAATGTTTTTTCTGTAGCATGAGTGTTATCTATTATACAAGATCACCTTACTAGCTTAATGTGTGATTAGAATGCTTATGCTGAAGAAACTGCTCATGCAAGTTGTCGGAAGGTGTATGGTCATGCCCATGATTTTAATGTCAACTCAATCTCAAACAACAGGTAAATGCTGCAATAAATAGCTTGGTCACATCATCATTACACTGCAGGGAAAACTCTAGCAATGGTGCTCAGAAATAACATATAGTCTTTTTGCTGCTTCTATGTTGCTAATGATCTTTCTTCAGCGATGGCGAGACATTTATTTCTTCAGATGACCTTCGAATAAATCTGTGGAACCTTGAGATAAGTGATCAGTGTTTCAATATCATTGACATGAAACCATCAAACATGGAGGAACTTACTGGTAATTCCACTGTTCATTTGTTCATTAGTAAGATAAACTGTGCGACCGCTTGCATTTCTCTATTTCATCATTCTATTATTATACATTGAATTTCAAGATGCTTAGATCAATGAGGACACGTTATTTAATAGGCTAACACAAGGTGGCTGCACTATGAATGTGGTAGAGACTCAAAGCACTCCCTAGCAATCTTAGTGCTTAAATGTGCTTACCTAGGCTTTCCAAAATTATTTTTTTAAAATCTGTTTTATGGGTTTATGACACTACGGTAAGATCTTCCGGATCAGAATTTCCATTTATAAGCAGTCACAGCATTGAAGTTTACAGAGTGCAGCTTCTTCTGCTGTCCTGGTGACTGTCCATTTGTTTTCTAAGGACTCGATAGAATATAATCTCAGGCTTGTTATCTTAGACCTAATCATCTCCATCCATTGCCTTCTTCTAATAAAATATCTTAAACTTTTATTCAGAGGTCATCACTTCAGCCCAATTCCATCCAAGCCATTGTAATCTCCTTGCCTACAGCAGCTCAAGAGGTTTTATTCGTCTAGTTGACATGCGGCAGTCTGCGTTATGTGATTCTAGTGCAAGCATGTGAGTTGAAGTGCACTGATTAGTTGTTTTGCAACGCGAGAGTATTTTCTGATGTCATTTGGAGTTTATTGTACAGATTACAAGAAGCAGATAACCGTGGGTCGAAATCGTTCTTTACGGAGATCATTGCGTCCATCTCTGATATGAAATTCACAAATGACGGGCAACACATCTTAAGTCGCGATTACATGACTTTAAAGGTCTTAGACCCATAATTGCACCATTTTTCTTTTCAATTCTTGCCATCAGCTGCATCCACTTAATGGATATTCCCTATAACTACCTTACCATACATATTTGCTAAACTAGTATATGATGGCTTGTACAAGTCTACTAATATGGACCTTGGGATATTGCTGCTAATTATACTCTAAGTTGCAATTATACCTCTGGCAACTATGGACTACAGTTGCAAAAAGTTTTTGTCAAAACAACTTCTGAATTGTTATCTTAGTGTGAATACTTTCTTTAATAATAAGTATGTCTCAGTTTAGTGTAGAGTGTAAAGTGACTTGTCTTTGTTTATGAACTGTGATTTACTAACTCTTTCACATATTAGGATGAACTCCATTCTAAATGTTTCCCTATATCAAGTGGATTTCAATTAGATGGCACCATGGATCTAAGAACACTTAACCAGCTCATGCTTTAATTTCTTGCTTTAGCTGTGGGATATGCGGATGGATTCTTCACCAGTTTCAGTATACAAGATTCATGAGCACCTACGTCCTAAGGTAAAACCATTTGATTACGACTCCTCTTTCTATCAGTGTTTTTGTGGAATGGATTGGTAACTGTAAAAAGTTTTCGTACTTAATTGTTGTTAGTGCTTCTAGCTTCACTTGATTTTTTGCTGCAATACTGGGCAAAAGGTTGAAGTATCTTGAGTTTAAAAAAGAAAATATACCATTTTGGTAGCTTGTTAATGTCGACTGTAATATAGTTTTAATTTAGTATCTTATAATAAGAATGAATCCATTTGCAATACGAGTTGCTTAGGAGATCCAAATTTGTGACAATGGTGATATGAAATCTTCTGCTTGCTTGCATTTAGTTTCATTTGAGGTGATGGTAAGAAGTCGGCCTTAGCTCAGTGGCTAGAACGGAGGACTGATCCTCTGGATCGCTGGTTAGATTCCGGCAGGTTGAGCGATGAGGATAGTGATCAGCTTTTTATGTCCGTGTCTGTATTTCCTGATGACAACTGTCCTTTGACTTTGCTCTTTTCATCTGTAGAAGTAGTTCTAGTTCTTGTCTACCCTTGAATTGTGAATCTTGCTTTAATAGAGAGTTACACTAATGCCACCCATTAATATATGCTATGCATGTGGGTAAGCAGGTCAGTAATCCATCTACTGAAAAATTCACCGCACCTATATTCTTCTGGATTGGTTTGTGATGAAAATGAAGTACAGCTTATTCTGACAGGTAGACTGACGTATGGAAGCTTCTGCGGTAGTTTTCATGAAAGACCAACACTGAGCAAATTCCACTTAAATTTGATAGACATAAGCGGAGCTTCCGTTCACTACATGTTAAAATGATTGGACTGAAAATACACAAAATGAAACACATCTTAGAGAGATCCTCTCCTCAAAATTTGAACTATTGATATACTTACTGATGATAATCCTTTAAGATGATTGTTGAAAGGGATGAATATTGCTGTGTTCATGACTTTCTGTGTTACATCTGATGGCTTACATGTGTCCTGCAGCTTTGTGATTTGTATAATGATGACTCCATATTTGACAAATTTGAGTGCTGCATTAGTGGAGATGGGTCTCAGTTTGCAACTGGATCTTACAGGTTGGCACATTTCTTTAACCACGCTGACGAAGAAGTCTTTACTTGTCTTAACCTAGACATTGCAGTTCTAGTGACAGTTCTCTGAATTTTGTTTAGCAATCGTCTACGCATTTTCTCACATGGTGTTGGAAATGAAGAAGGGATTACAATGGAAGCTGGGAAAAATCCAAACAGGTTGATCTATCTTTTCTGTTCATAAAATTATGAGCTGTAAGGTCATTCTGTAACATACTAAGCTTTGGAGAATTCACTACAATCTTGTAACTGGGTATCAGAAAATATGCCAATTACACCCATATTCTCTCCATCTGAATCATCTCTTACTTTCCTCTCTGAATATGAAAAACAGGAGGTCACTTATGCATACTGCATCAAGGGCTAGGAGGTCATCCTTGAGCAACCTTACTCGGGGATTTTACTGGCAAGGTTGGAGAGCTTAATTTATTTTCACTCTACAACATTTTCTTGGCTTCTCTGTGCGGTGATACTTCTCTGATGCTTTTGCTGACCATGTAGGCCATGAAAATTCAAGCTCAGGCTCGAATGAAGCGTCCTGTAACATGAGCTCCAAACTGCTCCATCTGGCATGGCATCCAACAGCGAACTTCATTGCTTGTGCTTCTGGAAATAGTTTGCTGATGTATCATGCATAGCTGAGCACGGGGTTCTGTACATTATCTCTTGTGGTTCTTCAAAAAGTTGAGAAGGTTACAGATTTTATTTGTGGCTGTTAAATTTGTAGAGGAAGTATAGATTAACAATGGTTCGCGCATTTTCTTATGGCAGGATTCAAAGAAAGCAAATCCCATAGTTGCAGTTCTCGTTAGATGCTGCATGAAACTGTAAAATGTCACACTAAGTCACTGACATTCTTGCCGGGGATTTCTGACTAAATTCAAACAGGTGGTATGGATTGTGATTTTTTTAGATGTCGAAAGGAAGTTTTGATAAGCTTTCTTTCGAATTTTGAAACCGTTGGATGGTTTTGTATATTCTCAAGTGTAATGCTATTGATACAAGGAGATATCATGTAAGTAAATAAAGATGACAATTACTTGTGTACAAAGGTGAAAGGTGTTGCATTTAAACGTTTTTACGATATGTATTCTCTTTTCATTTAAAGAGAATTAAATTGAGGATTGACCTAATAACGAAAGAGATTAAAATTTGAGATTTAATGAATTGAGAGCAACCATGCTTTTAATAAATATAAATAAATAAAGAATATTTATACCAAATTGTTAATAAATTCACACCATTTAATTTTTTAATGGTAAAAGTGTGAATTTTGATTACTTTTTGTATTTTTTTTAAATTTAAGAAATGTAATAAAATAAAACTTTAAAGTATGCAAAAAGATTATTTTAGAAGCAAACTACTTTGGCCAAAAGTTCAAAACTATTACGGGCAAGTCGGTTTAGGGGTTTGGTCAAATGCGAGTGCGGTCAACTCACCTGAGCCGCAACATAATTGAGAAATTCCGGCCATAACATGAAGCCCTCAGTATTTAGAGAGTTCAATCGAAATCTGACAAATTCAAATCAAAAGATTTGAGATCAGAAGATCGGATTTATTTGGATGTGATCAAAACTCTCCGAATGTTTCGAAGTCTCATCGACTGTTTCGAATCGATGAAAATTCGATTGAATTTTCGGATTTCTTCAAATTAGGCCGGCCCATTAGGCATGGGTTTTTGAAGTCACCACAACAAATACAATTTGTTGCTCTAAAAATTCCATTCAAGCAATTCCATAATTTCCAGCAATAATTCCATTCCATTCCAATTTTCATGTAAATAACAAGAGCAATTTCATTTCATTCCTCAAACACAATCTGATCAATACAAGACAATAACGAAACCAAACAATAATTCAAGCTTAGTACCCATTCAAGCAAAAACACACAATAATTCAAGCTTTGTATCCAATTCATTTCATCACATGATCACAAGAGCACAATTCCACAAACTTAGAAATTAGAATTCAAGTTTAGTGAGTTAGAATCCTATCCAATATTCATTCCACAATCCATCTATGTTAAGATCCGGACTGTTGGGGAAGAGGAGTTAGGACTATGACTGTCTGGAATCACTGTAATAACTATCCGTCGTACCTGTAAAGGGCCGGAGGGGGACTCCGGCGTAGACACTCTGATGCTTAAGTTAGTATGGCTGTGAAATTTGGCAGAGATTTTGGTAGAGAATCAGCCCCTACCTTCGATCTAGAAATGAGTGGTATTTATAGCTGAAGAAAGAAAGGTTGTTACCCCCAGGGGTGGGCGTTATCAAGGGGAGATAACGCCCATGATGACGTCAGCACACGTCAGCTGACCCGTACAGGATGATGTCAGCTGGCCGATATCGCTGGTGGATATCGCTGTCAGGATATCGCCCATGGGCACTGTTGGGGTATCCTGGAATGGGATGACGCCGTGTGGGTCCCCCCCTGATGTCGACCATCCCAGGATCCTTGGCCTAACGGGGGCGGCAGCCGGGTACCACATGTCAGTCAAGGTCAACAGGGATCCGACTTTGACTTGAGTTGAGAAGACGATTATACCCTTGGCATTTCCTTAATTGTTATCATAAGCCCAACTGAAAACGAGCCCGAGTGTTTACCAAGGGCTGCCTCTCTCGGTCTCTGGAGGAATCGCTACTCGCTTTGCGCCGCGTTAGCTTTGGGAAAGATTACCGAGTTTTTCTGATTCCTTTGTTAATTCCATTGTACCGGACATACGATAGCGAAACTGGTAAGAGTGACCGTCTGCCAGCGATAGCTCAGGTCTTCCCCGAGACTTTGGCCATCGTTCTGAGGGCGATATGTCCATGCTTTTCCTGTACATTCTTAAACGTGGTGTTGTCATGTTAGCGAAAATAACATGTAGTGACAAGTATTGGTTACCCTTAGGGGTTTTCACCCACTCATGTCGGGGTGTTTTCGGTGTTGCCGCTTCCCTCCAAACTCGCAGGATCTGGTCATGTGGTAGGCTTCCCGCAATGTTGTCTTGATCTTACGCCATGAGCTGCTTACAATTTGAGCGGTCTTACGCCAGAGCTACCGGCAATATTGACGCGGTTTTACGCTACTAGGAGCTACCTGTAATATCGGCGCAGTTTTACGCTGTAGGCTGCCTTCAAGTTGTAAAGCCTTACGCTCCCCGACATATTCTATTCAAGCATCCCAGGTATCCACCAGGAGTTCCGTGTTAGCCCTTCCCTCCAACCGCTTCGGGATAACGGCACGGCTCGATTTTCGAGGTGTACACCTTTGTGCGCAGCTATCGCTTCGGATCTATAAATGTGATCCTTTTCTGCAGATTTTTCACATTCTCTCTGTCCCTCATTTTCCATTTTCTCATGGAAGATCTCACTAGGAACTTTTTGATCTCCAAGGCCTTGACCCTAAAAAATCTCACTGAGGGTGACATCAGTTTTCTGGAAAACATGATGACGAAGTCCGGCGAGGATATCCTGGAGCTCTGGGGAATGATGACCCCAATTCAGGCCAGGATCGGGCTGCTACCATGGAGGATTTTAATCCTATTGGGAATGTCTCCAAGTTGGCCGTCGCCGTCGGCCGTATCGAGGTATCTATCGCTATGCTGCAGCAGAGGAAGGATCTGCTGAACTGCTGCCTGAAGAGTATGAGGAGCACCTCTTCGGAGCTGACTTTAGTGGAAGAGGACTTGAGGGATATCCCTACCCTGCTGGTGGACGATGACAATGATGCCGGGTCCCGGGCTTGAATACTTGCCGCTCCGCTTTCTCTTTTGTTTTCTCTTTGTATATTTTATGTATGCGAACGTATATTCAGGCCGTTAGGCCGTAATGAAACTTCTTTCCGTTATTGGCCTTGTGATCTTTTCCCTTCTTTCTAGGGCGTCAGCCCTTGCTTTAATTGAGGGCTATGCCAGCCCAACTGAAAACGAGTCTGACACGAATAAGATATTTGAAGTATTTATTCTCTTTTGTCTGCCAGGTGGCGACGGTTGCTTAGGCAAACTGCTCTGCTAATCACGCGCCGTCTCTTCGGCAATAACTGATTGGGCGGTTTTTCTGCGCTTCTTGATCGTCGAGAAATTTCAACAGGCGTGATCGAAGAATTTTGAATTCGCCATCATGATTGATCTTCTCCAGACGCATTAAATTATCCTTTTCTCACTTGTGAAATTTGAAGAGTCTCACCATTTTATCTATTTATGGGGAGTTATTCTCTTTTTTCCTATTCATCTTCTTCTTAATATTTTCTGCTGTTACTGATTTTTATCTCTCATGGCTGATTTATATGATCAGGTCTCCGATGAGCGAGACTCTCGTCCGAATCCTCCCACTACCCCAGATTCCGACAATCCCCCTTCGCCGTCATGCCGGAAGAGGCGGTTGCCACGTCGCAGAGGTCGGAAGAAGTCGAAGAAGAGAGCACATTTTGATACTACTGGCTGGTATCCTTCTTCCTCAGGCCTTCCAGTTTGTGAGGGCAAAAGATTGTTTCCTCCCGCTGACTAGTTTGAGAAGGAAATTCCTTCAAGCGATACCATTGTGAAGGCGACATCTTCTGCTGTCAAAGAGGAATCGAAACCACTGATGCCGAGTCCAGGGTGAAAGGCTAGCAAATCCTCTCCTTTCGCTGATGAGGAGCTTCCTCCTTCGGACAAAGAATACTGGTACTGACCCTCTTACTGGCCTGGCGATGATTGATTTCGCCCTTGGCAATCCTTTGTAGATGTCGTATGGCTTATTATTAAATGAAATGATGCTTTGCCTTTTTAGTTCTGCATGGTCGGGCGTTAGCTCCTCTTTGGACGGCTATCGCCGAGAAGATGACTATTGCTTTGACGTAACCGTTGCAACTGATTGTCAGTAACTACCCCCTCCAGTAGATATAAATGCCTGGACATAAATATCCTTCTGAGGTTTTTACACGTGTCACTTTTGCTTTGGGGCGTGTCCCGCTCTTACAGGCTGTTCACTTCTCGAACCCAGCCCTTTAAAAGGGAGCAACTGCTCTCTTTTAATACTCTTTGCTTGCATTTTGAAATTTTCTCCCTTTCTTTCTAATGTTTTGCTCTTAAAGAAGCTACAACCACAGCTCATCGGCGCCGACGGTTTTTCCCACCGCCTTCTGTTCAAGGTACTTCGCTTCTTTTCTTCAGATTTCCTTCTTGCTGATTCATTATGAGTACATCTAGGATACCCAAAAATTCTTAGTGGCCTCTGGCCACGAATAGATCTCTGAGGAGTCTTCAAATTCTCCAGCGGCCCATAGATTTAGAAATTGAGAGAACTCCCAGTATTTTTGTTGATCAAGCGGTGTTGGAGGCAGAGTTGGAGGAAAATGGTATCGTTTTCCCTCCAGGTTTCTTCGTTAGAATTCCCGATGCCGGTTGCCGGCTTCATGATCCTCTATCGGGGGCCGATAGGATGCTATATTTTGACATGTTTCTTTACGGTTTTCGCTTTCCTATCCACGAAGCGGTGAAAAGATTATTAGTTCGATATGACATTAACCCAGCTCAGCTTACGCCTTCTTCCTGGTGCGGGATTTCGGCCTTCATTCATATTTGCGAGTTGCGGGGCATCCTTGTCCCGTCTATCAATTTATTCCGCAAATTTTTTAGTCGTAGGTGCCGCAACTGTGTGGTAGATATCACCCCAAGATGAAATGACGCGCTGCTGCAGTCATTCTGGCAGAGATTCCAGGGCTTCGAAGAGACTGTGGCCGATTGGAAAAGCGGTTTCTTTATTGTGAATTTGCCTTTTCGCCCTTGGCCCAGGGGTTTCAATCGGTATCTTAATGACTCCATTTGGACGAACTCGTCAATAGTATCCAAGGAAGAGCTTCGACAAACAAACGCACTGCTGGAGCTGAAATCATTTTATCGCATCCGGGAGTTTGCCTTGCACAGGCTTAAAGAGAAGTGTACTATAAGTAAGTTTCTTTTCTCTCGTTATCGCTTCAGCTAATTCGCTGTTCTGATATGTTTTGTTGGTAGGTGACACTGGAAACCAACCGTCGAGCGATAAAGACGTTCCTTTGGACGTGAGGCCGCTTCAATCATTGCCGCCATCTCCTCCGCTTGAGAGTCCCAGTCACCCTGCCGCTCTAAAAAGAAAAAGATTCAAGACTGTCGCTAAGCGCGGCATCTCTAGCCGCACCTCCCGTTTTCTCGAGAACTAGTTACCCATTCGGCAAGGAGTGACTCTGAATCGTCCTAAGACTGAAATACCTGGCAGCAACAGCGAGGATATGGATAATGATTCTGGGCTTCGCCACGCTTCCGCGTCTCAGCGAAAGAAACTACGCATGGGAAATAACAATCCAATTGTCGAAGCTTCTTCGTATAAAGCTAGCAAAACCCTTGCTACTGGGGCAGGCTCTTTTGGTGGTGCGTGTACTTCCAAGGTTGTTGTAGCAGTTGAAGCGTCAGCCGACATTCCTCCTAATATTCCCGAGGTTTCGTCGGAGGTCAACATTCCTCCTCCAACTGTCGCTCCTGACTCCCCTATCTCTTCTTTTATTCCTGACGTTGCCGCCTCAAATCCTGAACCTGCCGTTACCCCTGATCCTTTGTTAGATGGCTTTCCGCCATTATTTTGCACTTCTATCTCAGGAGCTGGGGGTTCAGTTGGAAGCCGTTCTCCTCCCTTCACTGCTGATCTGTCTCCTCAAGGTCCTCAAGGAGCCACTTCCTATCGCCTGGATCTGTCTACCTTTGGCACTAGTGGACTTCGTGCCCTGGGGATATCGGATCCGTTATCACGGAGCGAGCCCGTGGGTTCTGTTGTAGGTGCGATATTTGGATCTG
This sequence comes from Viola odorata, assembly GCA_963691705.1. Classification (NCBI taxonomy): domain Eukaryota; kingdom Viridiplantae; phylum Streptophyta; class Magnoliopsida; order Malpighiales; family Violaceae; genus Viola; species Viola odorata. The sequence continues at coordinate 43,572,703 of OY829544.1, forward strand.
CTGAAGATAGGGTGGAGATGTTAGAGCTTCCTCTGGAGGTTCATCGTGAACGCGCTTTGAATGACGTGCTGGCCAGCTTTCGCATGTTGAATTATTTTCTCGATATCTAGGGTGACAAGACTCGAGGTTCCCCTTCTAAGTTGGCGGAGCTGACGCAGCTCCAAAGCGATACCAAAGCTGAGCTTGACGACTGCCGTGCTGAATTGGCCAGAGAGAAGTCAATAGGGAAGGCTAAGATAGAGCTTCTGGAAGCGAAACTGGTGGCTGCCGGCAGAAGAAACTCTCTCCTCCGCGAGGAGATATCGGCCCGCGACGCAAAACTAGCGAAGGTGCCTAACGAGATGTCACGCTGGAAGGACAAGGCGATTCATGCCTTTGCTACTGGATTTCCAGATTATTATCGCAGCAAGGCTTTCGATCCTGCCAAGATAGCTGATTACGCCTTGGAGAGGTTGAAGGATATAAACGCCGGGGGCGACAAAGGAGTCCTCATGTGATGGGAGCGAGGCAGCGTTTGAGAATGTTTATTTTATTTTCCTTTCAGCATTGGTTTCATTTGGCTTGTAATAACTGATAACGCTTTCATAATAACGGTTGTCATTCTGCTCTGGATAACTATTAATTTACTTCTTGGCGCTATCTTTGCTGATTACATCATCAGGCTTGACTTCTTTCTGATAAAGTAACTCTGCTTTTTCAGAGCATTTAATGCTCAGAATCCCCTCATTAATATGAGTGAAGGATCATGATGGTTCGAGGACACGTGTCTGCTTATTAGGACGCTAGGGCTAGCGTGATTTGATAGGATCAAAGCGTCTTCTCTCCTTTCTAGGGTTATACTCATGGCTTTTGCCTGTCACGCGCGTCGTGACTGTTCCAGCAGTCATTTCTTTTAGCCTCTTAGGGTTATAAAACCCCCCACTTTATTTCTTTTTCTACTTTCGACAATCTATTTCTCTGCATCCTCTCAAATCATCTTGCATTTCTGGTTTTTATCTTCTGGGTATTTCAATTTTCTTCTAAAAAGGTACTTCTTCACTTCCCTTACTGTGCTCTTCATCTTTATTTTCTTTTTTCGCCATGGGAAAAAGGAAAACTCGTGCCTCTGGTTCTAAATCAGTTGACGAAGAAAAGATAGAAACCATAGTCAGTACTATTACTTCTTCTGCCATTCTTGATAGACATCTGTCCGATCATGGTGCCACCCTCCCTGAGGGTTTTAAGGCCATCGCCGCTCCTGAGTCTTTACGCCTGAATAGCGTTCTGACCGGTAAGTGCAGGATTATGTATGCCCAGATGTTCCGCTATAGTTTCCGGTCGACCTATTTATCAAAGATTTGCTTACTTCTCTGGATCTGAACCCTGTTCAACTGGCCTAAAATACCTACTGTGGCATTTATGCATTCTTAGAACTCTGCAAGTACAAAGGAATTGAATCTCCTTCCCTCGCATTATTGAAGTCTTTGTTCAAGATGTATAACCGCCGGGGTGTAATAGCGATATCGCCCCGTTATACTGATGATTCGCTCCAGAACTTTACCTGGAAACTCCTTCACCTGGAGTCTTCCGTTGATAAATGGAAAGAGCAGTTTTTTGTGGTTGAGACTCCTGAGCTTCAGGGGTCGTGGTGGCGGTCTGGTTTCAATCAGGACGTTAAGGACAAGGCTTGGTGCCGAGAGGCTCTTGACGAGACAGATCAGGATGGGTTTGATAAATTGCTCAGTCTGGACATCAGCGTTCACACCCACCTTTTGGCTTGAGGGACCGATATTAGAGCCCGCGTTAGACGTGAGTATTGCGTCAATCTTTGACTTTCAGTATCAGTACTAACGTTGACGCTGTCTTGTGTTTTTGCAGCGACTGATCCGAATTACGTTCTAGAGAGCGTTAGGAGGCGCCGAAAGAGACTTCGAGATAGGGAAGCGGCTGCGGCTGTTAATATCGCCACCGCTTCAGCTGCTCCTTCTGTCACCGTCTTAGTTCCTCCCCAAACAACTTCTGCCTCAGCTGACGCGGAAATCGACACCATTCCGACCGGTGTTTCGGTCATATCAATCGTTGTTCCTCCACCCCAATTAGTTGCGCACAGGGCTTCCGCGATGGGAAAAAAGAAAAGGAAGAGAAGGAGCGTTGCTACCCTTCATCCGCAGATTCCGCCTTCTTCAGATACGGCCGGTTCCTCGGAAGCACCTGCCGCTGAGGCGGTAACAACTGCTGTTGCTTTATACTTTTTGTGCTGCTTGTTTAATGCTTTCTGTCTTTCCTTTAGTTTTTCCTTGTTTTTCTTCGTAGGTTACCTCTCGTGCCCCTACTCCTGCACCTTCACGAGGTAATATGGACTTGAGGCGTATTCTTTCCCAGCCAAGGAAGAGGAAGAGGTCCAACGAGGTAGGCCCAAGCCCTTCCTCGACTCAGGTGGATATCGGGGTGGAGCCTCAAGCTGTCCATGTCTCTTCCGCCCCTCCCACGGGTCAAGCTGGTAGTATTTTCAAGGGAGTGTCTATGCTTGGGCCTTTCGAGAATTCCCCACCTTCATTCGGCTCGGAAGTACATCATTATTTCTCCAACGTGGTCCATACTGACGATCTGTCGGGTTTCTCCGCCTATCAGTCCCAGGGATCATTCATACCTCAGGGAGGTTCTACTTCGGACCAGCCTCATGAAGTGGTTGGGCCCCAGGGAGGTTCCGTTTTGAATCAGCCTCCATCTCCTCCTGCAGTGGTCTTTGTTCCTTCTGAGGCTTCCCTGCTTAGGCGCTTTGGGGAGGGGACACCAGTGTCCACTCTTATAATACCACTGGGCCTATCACCCATCAAGTGGACATGACTTCGCTTCGTAGTTCAGGGATTGCGGCCATGGGGGCAATAACTCGGTCGTCACTACTTCGTTCTTAGCTGCACACATGCTAACGTCCCCGGAGGAACGAAGCACCTTCGCTGCTAAGGGAGACGAAGAGCAAGCCGACTTGCTGCGCTCCAAACTTTTCACTGGGTTTCTCAAATTTCATCATTACACTGAGCGCGCATCCCAAAAGGCGGCTGATCTCGCCGCTTTCGCTACCCAACTTTCACAGGAACGAGAGGAAAAACAACGGCTACTGGAAGAGCAAGATAGATGTATGAAGGCCCTGGAGGCAGCCAAGGAGGAGGCAAGGGAGGCAAAGGAACAACTGGCTAAATCTAACGCCGCTCTGGCGGCTGATCAGGCAAAGATTATCGCTCTTGAGGCAGAGAGAACAACCTTAGCGGAAGAGAAAGCAGCTTTGATAGAACAGAAAACAACGCTTGAAGCAGAAACGCCAATCAAGTGTTAATGGTACATTGAAAAGACTGCTTCTATCATGCCTAACAGCTTTGTGGAAATTCACGGGGAAGAACTTTATGACGGAGATGTTATTTCCGACATTTTTCATAAGAATTCTTCCAATCTGAATGACGAGGGCTTTCGCTTGGCCAGGTCGAAGGGCTACCCAGAGGGAGGGATCATCGAAGATGAGGAGTAGGCGGGGTGCTATCGCTCCTTTCTTTTTGCAAGGATCGAGTGTTACCCTTTTTGTATATCTTTTGCACACTTTTGTATCCCTTTGTGGGTATTTGATTCTGAACAATCAGCTTTATTTAGGGCCATTTTCCCTTCCCATACTTCCTTTCTTTGAATTTTTATCCCCCTGATCCGGCTTCGTCATGCCCATCTTAACCACTGCTTGGCCCCGTCAGAGAAGACATTCCCGAAAGAAGAATGCTTCTTTCCTTGATCAAAAGAGATAACGAATAGGGTCTTTAGGCCCTATCCCCTAAACCACGTCAACATCAGTGTGTTTGGCTTCATGTCTTATTTTGTCGAAGAGTTATACAACTCTTTTATCAATTCGAGTGCCGCGATCTCTTGAAACTGGAGATATCCTGCACACTCAATTAATATCTATTAGTAAGAAGTAAGTGATAACAGACACGAGTTTCCCGTAGGAGCCGATCCGCCGCCATTCTAGGGTATCGATGTCGCTTGTTATCGCTTTCTCAACCAGCTCACTTCACCAGGGATTCCGCATCTAGTTACTCGCTGGGATTTCGTGATTTTTCGCATTTCCATAGTCAGCCGGAAAGTGCCTCTTCCTAGTGAGTCGTCTGATCAGGACAGTCCCTCACAAGGCTAGGATTTTTCACTTTCGGCGTTATCCTCTCATCCTGGAATCGTGCCTTCCCTTGGCGGGCCGCCTTCATCAGATCGGCCGCAAGGATAGGATTTTCACTTCCAAGATGGAGTTATTATCTCCTTAGGGTGTGCCTCTCCCTAACGAGCCGTCTCCACGAGAATGGCTGTCATAAGGACGAAGCTTTTTCACCTTTAGGAATCCTGGGGCGTGCCTGATGGTTGCCGAAACCGTCAAAAATAAATTAAGTTACAATTTACCATGCACGTACATAATTTAATTGCAGTATGTGGTAAAAGGATCGTTCCTCAGAGACTCGGTGGATTAAAATCAATTCTTTGTATAAATTTAAAAGGGTGGCAAATACCAATATGAGTTGTTGGTTGGTCGCAAGTAATTTAGATTAACAGAATTAAACAAAACAAAAGATGTAGTGGATGATATAAATCAATGGATGATATAAATCAGTGGATGATGACTTCCCAGTAAGGATTTCTTATAGCTCATGATTCGAATAAGTTGATCATAGATGCAAGAGTGGTAAACACTAAACTTATAGGAAGGCTATAGAGACCAGGTATTGGTCACCTAGATCTCCTACTTTCCTCCTATACAAGACTTCCAAAGAGACACTCTATTGGAAGTCCCTAATCACCCTAACAATCCTAAGAGACACTCTATAGGATTTAATCAGGGCAATTGATAGACGCAGGGAAAGACCTAATCCCAGGCCTGGGATAGAGATTCGTGTCTATCCTATAAACCAGATCTGATCCTTCTTCTAGCTGTCACCAGCTAGTTGCCTTCGTATTTTTCTTGGCAATGTAGACTCCAAAGCCGCCAGAAAAGACTGTAATCGTCCAAACCTTATGTGAAGCTGATCAGACTTTACTAAGAACAGGGACAAATTGTCATGCAAACAAGAAGAATAAGAATACAAGTATGGTGTGTGTGAAGTGCTATTTGACCTCACAACCTAGGAATCATGGCTTCGAATCCTTACTAAGAAGAGGGCGTTTAGCCTATAAGAGACATAACAATAATAATAATAAATGAGATGTACATAAACTGAATCCGAATTATATTGAAAATAAGGGAATAGTTTAAGCTGCAACAAAGGTAGAAAATTCGAGAGAGAGAAGATGAACCTCTTCTTCTCAGCAGCACCTTTAAATAGGAAAAACCTATCTCTAGTTCAAAGTTCAAAAGACGAAGAGAAGATTGATATCTACTCTTGCGGGATTGTTTGTTTAAATACAAAAAGAGGGTATTGGTAATTCTAATCGATGAAGGAGTTCTAGTTACAGATGAACTTCTTTTCTTTCGGGAGACTCCAGCTAGATTCTTCAAATCCGCTCACGGCCCATGAATCAATCTTGCGGCCCAGATAGCTTTTAAGTCGGTTGACTCTGGTCAACGCTTCCAAATCCTCGTCTTATCCCAGGTCTGGGATCCTATATTTCTTTGCTAAGCAAAACAGCTCTGATAGAGGCTCTTTTGGCTCCTATTGGTAATTTCTGCTTCTCAGCAGTGTCTCTGTAGAAAAGGAGTGAAAGAGCAACAATTAGCAGTATCATCATCCCAAAACAGAAGTAAAAGGATGATGAAAAGATGACTTTTTAGCGTTCTATCAGTGCCCTCACTCAGTGAGTCGGCGGATCCAGACTAACAATCATGAGGATAGGACTTTTCACTCCCAAGGGTGCCGGGGCATGCCTCATCTTATGGCCCCCACGTGGTTACCACAAGGATAGGACTTTTTCACTCCCAACGTTACATATTAGGTGCGCCAGGGAGTGCCCTCACTTAGTGAGCCGTCGGATCAGGACAAGCCATCATAAGGATAGGACTTTTCACTCCTGACGCTAAATATTAGGTGTGCCGGGGCGTGCCCTCACTTAGTGAGCCGTCGGATCAGGACAGGCCATCACAAGGATAGGACTTTTCACTCCTGGCAACCTTTTTTCCATTTTTCTTATCGCATGCACACACACGTAGCCACAAAACACAAGAAAGCTCATTACTCGAGCGTTAGCAGGGGTTAGGGCTATCGTTAGTAAAAAGGTGCAGGGATAAATCAAAATCTAGCATGATATAATTTCAAAATGGCGATATTTCAGGAGTTAGGTAAGGGGGTACCGTCGAGTGTCTCCAGACGGTATGCTCCTCTCCCAACAATATGGGTAACGCGGTACGACCCTTCCCAGTTTAGACTGAGCTTCCCCCGGCGTTGACCAGTCGCTCGTTGATCCCTGAGTACCAGGTCACCTTCCTTTAGAAGTCGTTCTTTGACACGCCTATTATGATATCGTGCCATCTTTTATTTATAGTGTGTCATTTTCAGGAGAGCTTCCTCTTGCAATTCGGGCAGTGTGTCGAGGTTCGCACGCAACCTTTCCTCATTTAGCTCTTCTCTAAAGTAAGCTACTCGTAGGCTTATGGTACCAATTTCCACGGGCGTAACGGCCTCAGTGCCGAAAGCCAGTGCGAATGGTGTCTCTCCTGTGCTGGTTTTTGCGGTCATGCGGTATGCCCACATCACGTACGGCAGTTCATCTGCCCACTTCTTTATAGATCCCTCTAGGTTCTTCTTAACACCGTTCAGTATGGCTCGGTTTGTCACCTCAGCCTGACCGTTGGTTTGAGGATGAGCCACGGAAGAGATTCTTTGCTCTATTCTGAATTCCACACATTGGTCTCTAAAGAATTGGCTGGTGAATTGTGTTCCGTTATCGCTGACTAGCACGAGGGGAACTCCGAAGCGCATAATAACTTGGTGTTTGAAGAAACGCCAGATTTTTTCTGTTGTGATGTTGGCAACCGCTTCAACTTCCGCCCATTTGGTGAAGTAATCTACCGCCACGACCACAAATTTTAGTTGGGATCTTGCCCTTGGAAACGGTCCGAGGATGTCAATTCCCCATTTCGCGAAAGAACAGGGAGCGATAAGATCATAGATTTTCGTGGCAGGTTGTCGAGGAATCTTGGCGAATTCCTGACACTTTTGGCAGGTCCGCACGAAATCATGACAGTTTTTCCGGATAGTGGGCCAATAGAATCCCGATCTAAAGACCTGTGCAGCTAAGGTTCCGCCGAATGCGTGCATGCCGTAAATTCCTTCGTGGATTTCGCGGAGGGTATGAAGGCCCTCTTGTTCCGTTATGCATCTGGCAGCCGGGTGGGAGAAACACCTCCGTATCAACTCTCCGTTGAAGTACGTGCATCGTGCCGCTTGCTTGAGCATCCTTTTCTTTTCAGCGTTATCCGCTGGCAGCTCGTCATGTTTCAAGTATCTTATGACAGGAATTCTCCAGTCGTTTTCACTTTCTTCTACGCAGAGTGTCGCCTGCTCTTCCATAAAGGAAGGCACGGGTAGCTCCCGGTAGTACACCTCTTTTGGTATGGATGCCTCTGGGTTTGCTGCGAGTTTGGCGAGGTTATCCACTTCAGCGTTATCCTTTCGAGGAATATACTCGAAGCTAACCTGTATGCCACATTTCTTGATTTCTATCAACTCGCGTTTCACCTTAGCCAGGTATTGCACCATGATGGGTTCTCTAGCTTGAGAATGTCCCAGCACCTGATCTAATATCAACTTGGAGTCTCCACAGACTTTCAGCCGCAGATCTCCCAACCTTCCTGAGTCATGAATTCCTTTTATGGAGGCGTTTTTTCCCATCCTGAGTTCGGCTAATAACGCCTCATATTCCGCGGCGTTGTTGGACAACGGCTGCAAAATCCGGATGACAAACCGCACATGGATGCCGTGAGGCCCACTCATGAAGATTCCGGCCCCGGGAAGCTCTTGATTTTTAGCGCCATCTACATAGATGACCCACATGTCGGTGTAGGTTTCGGGGAAGGGGAGATCCAACTCTTCTTTTTCCTTTTCAGTCAACTTCGTCATTGGATCTGGTGTAAAGGTGCATTCCGCGATAAAGTCCGCCAGGATCTGAGCCTTTATGGACGGTCGAGATCTGTAGTGTAAACCATATTGCTCAAGTTCGATAGCCCAAATTAGCATTCTTCCCGAGGATTCGAGCTTCTGGAATATCCTTTTTAAAGGTTGATCCGTAAGTACAATGACGGTATGAGCTTGGAAATACCGATCCATTTTCCGCGTGGCTTGCACCAATGCGAATGCTATCTTCTCAATTCGAGTGTATCTCAGCTCAGCATCTTTCAGGATGTGACTAACAAAGTATACAGGGCGGTGTGTGTGATTATCATCTCTCACAAGGACCGCTCTGACCACCTCGTCCGCAACCCCAAGGTATAGGTACAGGATTTCGCCAGGCTCTGGTCTTGTCAATACCAAGTCAGACGATAAATAGGCCTTCAGGCTGGAAATGCTTCCTCGCATTCTGCTGTCCATCCGAAGACAACTTTCTTGCGTATAACCTTGAAGAAGGGGAGGCACCTCTCTCCTTGCTTAGAGATAAATCGTCTCAGTGCGATAACACGCCCTGTTAACTTCTGGATCTCTCTTACAGTCCGAGGGGATATCATGTCCTGGATAGCTTTGACTTTTGACGGGTTAGGTTGAATGCCCTTTAGGCTGACCACGTAACCCAAGAATTTGCCCGTTTGGAAGGCAAACATGCACTTTTGAGGGTTCAACTTCATCTGATATTGCCTCATTACTTCAATAATTTCCTCCAGGTCATACAAGTGTTCTTTGAAGCTTCGGCTTTTGATCAGTATATCATCGACATATGCCTCTACGTTTCGTCCGATCTGCTTCTCAAAGACTTGATTCGCTATTCGCTGGAAGGTGGCTCCAGCATTTTTCAACCCAAAAGGCATCGCCGCATAGCAATAAGTGGCTTTGGGAGTGATGAAAGCAGTTTTCTCTTCATCCTCTTTGGCCATGGGGATTTGATGATACCCTGAGTTGGCGTCTAGCGAGCTCAAATATGCATACCCGGCAGTCTGATCAACTAGCTGATCGATCCGAGGGAGTGGGTAACAATCTTTGGGACAAGCATCATTCAGATCTGTGAAATCAATGCACATGCGCCATTCTCTGCTGGGCTTGGGAACCAGGACAGGGTTAGCCAACCAGGTGGGATATTGCACTTCTCGAATAAAGCTAGCGTCAAGAAGTTTGGCAACTTCCTTTTCGACCGCCATTGCTTTTTCAGTAGAGAAAGCACGTCGTTTCTGTTGGACTGGTCTTGCATCAGGGTTGACATTGAGTCGATGTTCTGCCACCTTCCGCGAAATACCAGGCATGTCGGAGGATTTCCAGGCAAACTCTCCTTTGCATTTGTTTAATAGCTGGGATAACTGAAAATTTTCTTCGGGACTGAGGTTATCGCTTACCAGAAATACGGCTCCATTTACCCTGCTAAGTGGGACATGAGTCATTTTGTCTACGGGCTGAGTGCGCTTTTCCTCACTTTGTTCGTATGGATCCACCGTTACGCACACGTACCTGTCACAACTCTTCTGCGTCATGAGCAGGTAGCATTCAGCCGCTAATTTCTAATTACCTCGGATTGAGACCACACAATCCCAAGATGGATATTTCAGCTTCAGGTGTTTTTGCGATATCGCTGCTCCAAAACGGTTGAGGAATGGCCGTCCCAATATGACGTTATAAGGCAGGTTTAGATCCACTACCAGGAAGAGAAGTTCCTCTGACCGTTTGGAGGTATCCTCCTTAAAATATACAGGTAAAGTGGTTACCCCAGTCACCGGGATGGGGGCTCCATCAACCCCAATAATGGGTTTTTTGCAAGGCGTAAGCTCGTTATCTGGACGCTTCAACAGATTGTAAGCTTCCAACGAGAACAAGTTTACGGCGCTTCCGTTATCGACCAGAGTTCTCCTGACCCCATGGCTGGCGATAATGGGTGTAACCACCAACGCATCGTTGTGCGGATATACCACACCCTTCTCATCTTCTTCAGAAAAAGGACAATATCATACGATCCAGGGTACTTATCGCTTCACCCTTGATTGACATGCCTGCTCACTTCCGCTTATCCCCTAGCACGGGTGCCAATTGTGCGGACTCATCCAGGTAAGGTGTGCCTCCAGCGATAATATTAATGATGGGAACATCTTCATCATCAATCGTGAGCGTCTCTCAGCCTCCTCCCTTAGGACCAGTGTCATGGCCTGGGGGGCGGGAAGGTGTCGCTCTGCCATCGGCTACTCTGCTTGTTGGGTTACTTTTGGCCTCTTCCCGCATTTTCGCGACGAATTCCCCCAGATAGCCTTCCTCCACCAGACGCTCTATTGCTGTTTTGAGTTCCCGACACGCCTCAGTCGAGTGTCCTCTAGCTTTGTGAAATTTGCAGTAGACGTTTTCTCTTCTTCCCAGGATTACCCCCAGTCTTACAGGGGCAGGATAACGGATGGGTAGGTTTCGCTGCTCCACTATTGCTAGTATTTCTGCTCTGGGCAGAACGAAGGAAGGAAGGCCTGAGTCATAAATTCGTCCCTTAGGAGGATCACCCTGCCACTGGGCTGAAGAATCACTGGACTTTCCTTTCGAGGAGTTGCCTCTCCTCCGATTAGATGTCTTGGGGATGTGGTCCTTTCGCTGAGCATAATCATCCATAAACCGATCTTCAGAAGTAACAGTAACAGGAGCGTTATGGACTGTAGGCATAACTAGCGGCATGTTTCGAATCATATCTCTGTTTTCTTCCTCTTCCATCCTAGCATAATTATGGGCTTTCAGTCTTAACGCATCCAAGGTTACCGGCGGGTCAACCATTAAAGTATCTCTGAGCTTCCCATAACAACAGTTTCATTTTAAGGCTTCGATAGCGAAGTCAACCGTTACGCCTGGTGATAACAATTGAAATGCTCCTGACGGCGACATTGGGGCTACGGCATCTATCCTGGACAAGTTTCTATACGCTTCCCTGAAGTGTCAACCTATCGCCTGGGCCAGCGGAAATTTCCTAGGATGGTCGACTTCAGCGGGGGGGGATCTCATGCGTCTTTACACACACGGCGTCATCCCATCCTAGGAGACTGGAGAATATATCGCCCCAGATAGGCCTCACTCGATTATCGCCCGCGATGACGTACCTGATATTGCTCGAAACGATATCTTCAGATTATGTCCACCCCTATCGCTGTCAGGTATCGCTAATTTCGGTCTATAAATACCCCCACCTTACCAAACAGAAAGGAGGATCGAGATCATCTTGGAGAAACTCTACTACTTTGAAAACTTGAACTGACTTAAGCATCGGAGTGTCTACGCCGGAGTCCCCCTCCGGCGCTTTGCAGGTACCTCCGACGTCGACCGCCTCCTGTACGACTACCAGTGGTTGCCGTTCCGTTCAGAAGAGGTCTCGGATCTTATCAAATGGTGCTTTCATTGAGAGCCTTGGTGTATTAAGTGAGCGTCCTTAATAGCCAAGCTCTGTTCGGTCGGAAGAGTGGAACGGTTATGACAGCCGGATCGGAGCCGGTCCGATCGACATTCTCTAATATTCCTTTCTCAACACGCAGGCGGTTGTTCCCCTTTGCTACTGCTGATCTCTCTATGACGTCACAACCAGCTATTTCGGGATCTCTGGACCTTTCGGTCGGGATCGCCGGAGGATCTGTCTCTTCGCAGATGGGTATTTCTTCATCACAGACTGTGGGATCTGATCTTTATACCCCTCTTTCAGGAGGATTTGTGCCTAATAATAATAATCCCTTTGCTATGGAAATAGCGGCTCTTCGTTCCCGCTTGGAATATTTGACTGACATGGTCACAAGAATCACGCCTGGCGCTTCTGGATCTAATGTTCCTCCTCGCATCACGTTCACACCATCTATTATTGCTGATCGACTTTTGCCCCCGTTGTTTCCAGAAAACTCCCAAATGCCTCTGTCAGCGGGAGATCCCCCGGTTAGTCTTGTACAGCTCACTCAAGGAAGAGTAGAGGCTTATGTACCACAAATGCCGCAAGGACTCTATCCCCAGGAAGACAGGCAGATTGAGGCGTTAAGGAACCGTTGGGCCGGACGGAGGGAAGGAACAAACAGGAGTTTATCTCCCGAATACAGTGAAAGATCCAGTAGCAGGAGGTATCGAAGTCGTTCGCCCAGAAGTCGCAGTCGGTCTCCTAGGCGACATCATACACCTGAACCTCGAGAAAGGGGGCGACAAGGGGACATATCTCCCCCACGTCATGCACGTGAGATTCTTGATGATACCTCTGGACATCCTTTCAGTCGTCGCGTAAGGCGACATAGGGTCAGCAGGCGAGTGAAGCTTCCCGCCGATACTTACGATGGTACTAAAGATCCTATTTCGCACATCAATAAAGTGAAGGACTTCGTTCAGTTTCAGACCCACAGTGATGCAGCTTTGTGTCAGATATTCGTCATGACCTTATCAGGAGTGGCACGACTCTGGTTTGAAGGTCTTCCTAGTGGATCCATTGGTAATTTTACACAGCTAGAATCTAAATTTCGGAGCAGATTTAGTACGGCAATTCCCATTCGGAAATCTGCCGCGGCGTTATTTGACATACAAAGGAAGCCTCAAGAGACTTTAAAAGAATTTCTCAGCCGATTCGATCTGGAAATGTCGTTAACGCCGGGTGTCACTATCGATTTCGCCATAGAAGCTCTGAAAAGAAATTGCCATTACGGGAAGCTGAAAGAGGCTTTAATGGTGGATCCTCCAATATCTCTGGACGCATTAAGACTCAAGGCCTACAACTACGCAAAAATGGAAGAAGAAGAGAACAGAGATAGAACATTTAATATGCCACTTGGGGCACCTCACATCCCCGCCGCTCCTGCGAATCCTCTGATCGATGATCGCTACATTGACGATTACGCCCGACGAAAAGATCATATTCCAAAAACCTCGGATAGGCAGAAAGGAAATTCTTCGAAAGGAAAACAAGGTGATTCCCCTCATCAGCGTCAAGGGAACGCTCATAAAAATCGGGCGTATGATCCAGACTTTCCTTCCCTGAACGTACCAAGAGCCGAGATCCTGGCGATAGCAGAACACCGAAATCTTCCTATCCGTTATCCAGCACCCACGAAACCTGGAGTGCTCTTGGGCAAAAGAGAAAATGCCTACTGCAAATTCCATAAAGCTAGGGGACATTCCACCGAGGTTTGTAGAGAATTGAAGTGGGCGATAGAACGCTTGGTGGAAGAAGGATATTTGGGAGAATTCGCGACTCAAGTGAGGGAAGATTCCTGAAATAATCCTGTAAGAAGAGCGACAGACGAACGACCAAGACCCCCTCGGGTCCCACAGCCCGATAGCGCTCCGGAAGGAAAGGGTGAGGAAACTTTCGCGATGGATGGCGATGACATCCCAATGATTAACATCATAGCGGGAGGGATCCCCTATACAGATGAATCAGAACAGTCGATGGTGGCGAAAGGAGAAAAGCGTACGCGAGAGGGTATGACAAAGAAAGGTGGAGCGATAGGCATACTTGATCGCATGATCTTATCCTTTTCAGAAGAGGACGAAAAAGGCGTTATCTATCCTCATAATGACACCCTGGTAGTCACACCTATTATTGCCAGTCATGGGATAAGAAGGACTCTTGTTGACAACGGGAGTGCTGTCAACCTCTTTTCGCTGGAAGCTTACAATCTCCTGAAACGCCCCACTAATGAGTTAACGCCTAGTAAGAGACCCATAGTCGGGGTGGATGGGACTCCTATCCCGGTCATGGGGATAATCACCTTACCCGTATACTTCCGAGAAGACACCTTCAAACGATCAGAGAATCTGCTGTTCCTTGTTGTGGACTTGAATCTGCCTTATAACGTCATACTCGGACGACCTTTCCTCGACCGCTTCGGAGTGGCGATATCACAAAAACATTTAAAGATGAAATACCCTTCCTGGGATGGAGTGGTGTCGATAAAAGGCGATCAGAAATTAGCCGCGGAATGCTATTCGCTCATGACTCAGAAGATTTGTGATAAATATGTGTGTGTAGCGGCTGACCCTTATGAGCAGGGTGATGAAAAGCGCGCTCAGCCCCTTGACAAAATGATATCTGTACCGGTGATAGGCAAAGAGGAGACCAGTTTCCTGGTGAGCGAAAAGCTCAGCCCGGCGGAAAATCTTCAACTGGCACGGCTGTTGAACAAATGCCAAGGAAATTTCGCATGGAAACACGCCGATATGCCAGGTATATCGCGAGAAATAGCCGAGCATAGGCTTAACGTTGACCCTAACGCTAGGCCAGTCCAACAGAAACGACGGGCGTTCTCTACTGAAAAGGCGTCAGCCGTAGAAAAGGAAGTTGCCAAGCTCCTTAACGCGGGTTTCATTCGCGAAGTACAGTATCCCACTTGGTTAGCCAACCCGGTTCTTGTTCCTAAGCCCAATGGAGATTGGCGTATGTGTATTGACTTCACCGATTTGAACGATGCTTGTCCTAAGGATTGCTACCCGCTCCCTCGCATAGATCAGTTGGTTGACCAAACTGCCGGGTACGCGTATCTAAGCTCGTTGGACGCCAACTTCGGATATCATCAAATCCCTATGGCTCTAGAGGATGAGGAGAAGACTGCTTTCCTTACTCCTAAAGCCACGTATTGTTATACAGCGATGCCATTTGGGCTGAAGAACGCGGGAGCCACGTTTCAACGATTGGCCAATAAAAATTTTGAGGAACAAATAGGGAGAAACGTGGAAGCATACGTTGATGACATACTGGTGAAGAGCGCTAATTTTCAGAATCACCTACGGGATCTAAAGGAAGTTCTTGATGTGATGAAAAAATATCGCATGAAGCTAAACCCCCGAAAGTGCATGTTTGCATTTCAGACGGGTAAATTCTTGGGCTACGTGGTTAGCCAGAAAGGTATCCAGCCTAATCCTTCCAAGGTTAAAGCCATACACGACATGATATCACCAAGAACCGTTAAGGAAGTACAAAGACTGACAGGGCGCGTCATCGCCCTAGGACGGTTCATCTCCAAGCAAGGAGAAAAGTGCCTCCCCTTCTTTAAAGTCATACGCCAGAAAGCCACGTTTGGGTGGACCCCGGAATGTGAACAAGCGTTCATGAACTTGAAAGAATATTTATCATCTGATTTATTATTGACAAGGCCTGAGGCAGGCGATACCTTATACTTGTACTTGGGCGCAGCGGACGAAGTGGTCAGTGCCGTCCTCGTTCGAGACGATAACCACTCTCATCGCCCAGTGTATTTTGTGAGTCACGTCCTAAAGGACGCGGAATTGCGATATGCCCGAATTGAAAAAATAGCGTTCGCTCTCATACAGGCCGCCCGTAAGATGGACCGATACTTCCAGTCTTATCCTATCATTGTGCTTACAGACCAGCCCTTGAAGAGGATATTTCGAAAGCCGGAATCTTCAGGCAGAATGCTGATCTGGGCACTAGAACTCGAGCAGTATGGTTTAAGGTACCAGTCCCGACCATCCGTAAAGGCCCAGGTCCTGGCTGACTTCATAGCGAAATGTACCTTCACGGAGGACCCTCTGAGTGGTGTACCTGAAGCGGAATGGAACGATATGGATCTCCCATTCCCTGAAACATATACGGACCTTTGGATCGTTCATGTGGACGGAGCCAAAAACCAAGAATTGGCGGGGGGCGGAATCTTCATAAACGGGCCGCACGATATGCGGATACGGTATGCTATCCGAATCTTACAGCCTTTGTCCAATAACGCAGCCGAATATGAGGCGTTGCTAGCTGGACTCAGAATAGGGCGAGAGTTTTCTTCTAAAGGGAGGCGCGATACTGGCCAGACAGGAGACCTGCGTCTGAAAATTTGTGGGGATTCCAAATTAATAATTGACCAGGTCTCAGGACACTCTCAGGCCCGAAAACCTATCATGGTGCAGTACCTCGCTGAGGTAACGCGAGAGTTAACGGAGATAAAGAAAGAGGGCATGCAAATCAGCTTCGAGCACGTTCCTAGAGAGGAAAATGCTGAAGCCGATTACCTTGCCAAGCTGGCCGCAAACCCGGAAGCATCAATACCAAAGGGTATTTATTATCGTGAGCTATCGATGTCGTCCTTCATGGAGGAACAAGCCTCCTTATGTGTGAATGAGCTTGAGAATGATTGGCGAATTCCAGTAATAAAGTACTTAAAGCACGAAGAGCTACCTGAAGATAACGCTGAAAAGATGAAAGTGCTGAAACAGGCTGCTCGCTGCACGTACTATGACGGGGAGCTTATTCGGAGATGTTTTTCTCACCCCGCCGCCAAATGTATAACTGAACAAGAGGGTCTTCACACCCTGCGTGAAATCCATGAAGGGATATGCGGAATGCACGTGTCGGGCTGCACCATGGCGGCACAAGTTTTCAGATCAGGATTCTACTGTCCCACCATACGAAGGGATTGCCACAATTACGTGCAAACTTGTCCCAAGTGTCAGGAATTCGCCAAAATTCCTCGACGTCCAGCCACTGAAATATCTGAAATCATCGCCCCTTGTCCTTTCGCCAAATGGGGGATTGATATCCTGGGTCCATTTCCAAAGGCGAGATCCCAACTGAAATTTGTAATAGTGGCTGTGGACTATTTTACAAAGTGGGCGGAAGCTGAAGCGGTTGCCACAATCACGGCAGAAAAAACATGGCGTTTTTTCAAACACCAAGTCATCATGAGATTCGGGGTGCCTCGTATCCTTGTCAGCGATAACGGGACCCAATTTACTAGCCAATTCTTCAAAGACCAATGCTCGGAATTTGGGATTGAGCAGCGATTTTCTTCCGTGGCTCACCCACAAACCAACGGAAAGGCAGAAGTAACTAATAGGAGCATCCTCAGTGGTATCAAGAAAAACCTGGAGGGGTCTAAAAAGAAGTGGGCTGACGAGCTGCCATATGTGATGTGGGCATACCGCATGACTGTGAAAACTAGCACTCGAGAAACGCCTTTCGCGTTGGCTTTCGGAACTGAAGCCGTAACGCCAGTGGAAATCGGGGCCATGAGCTTACGAGTGGCTCACTTTCGTGAGGAACTAAATGAGGAACGGTTACGTGCTAACCTGGACGCGTTACCAGAGGTTCGAGAAGAAGTCCTTCTGAAAACGCAGTATTATAAACAAAAAATGGCCCGTTATCATAACAGGCATGTGAAAGAGCGATTGCTGAAAATTGGTGACCTGGTGCTCCGAGACCGGCGAGCGGCTGGACAGCGAATGGGGAAACTTAGCCCTAACTGGGAAGGACCATATCGCGTCACCCACGTTGTGGGGAGAGGAGCCTATCGCCTGGAGACACTTGACGGTACACTCCTATCCAATTCTTGGAATATCGCTCGTTTGAAATTATATTACTCTAGAGTTTAATTTTATCTGCACTATTTGGATTATGACAACCCTAACCGTGGCTAACTCTCGATATGAGAGTTTTCGTGGGTTTGTGGTTGCTTTTGTGCAGATAAAAAGGGGGATACCCTGGGAGTGAAAAGTCCTATCCTTGTGATGGTCGGTCTTGATCAGATGGCCCACTAAGTGAGGGCACGACCCAGTGTATCCTTGATTAGCGTCGGATCGAAAAATCCTTGACGCTCCCGGGGGTGAAAAGTCCTATCCTTGTGATGACCGATCTTGATCAGATGGCTCACCAAGTGAGGGCACCGCCCGGAATCTTTGGGAGTGAAAAGTTCTTTTCTTGTGCTGGCCGTTCTCGTGGAGACGGTACATCAAGACAAGACACGTCCCAAAGAAATAGAAACTCTGTTTAGAAACAAGAATCCTATCTTAACGGTCGGGCTAGTATAGCTAAACCATTAAGAAAGGACACGGTTCTAAACAAGAGGTCAACGCCTAAAAGTGAAAATTCCTAGCCTTGTGAGAGTCTTGATCCGACTGCTCATGAGATGAGGCACTTTTGAGGCCGATCGAGAGATAAGGGGAACGTGGAGAATCGCGTAATTCCAGTTAGTAACCGGATGAGTAATCCCTGGCGAAGTATAGAACTGAGGGGAAACGCGATTCGAAACGGGTTCCGTGATAAAGCCCTGTGACGGCAGCGGAAAGGCTCCTACGGGTAAATCACTCTCTCTCAAAACTCGTTTTGTTACTGATGATCTACAATTAGAAATGTGCAGAATACTCCCGAACAGCGGAAGGGGTGGTGGTCATGATACCGATAAGCTTATCGAAAGGCCTACCCGATATAGACCTTAGTCATTTTGGTGGAAATACTAAGGGTTTGTTCGACAAAGTAAGCACACTATGAAGATAAGTCGACCTCAGTGATAAAAGAAGTCTCGCGAGGAGACAAATACAAAGGAAGAACAGTGATAAGAGATTGCTTAGATATATTGAAGGCATCTCAAGGATTTACAAAGATCCAGTGTTCAAAATGATTATGCCGTAGGCATAAAAGACAAAAACTAGGCGATGCTTATCGCTAGAAGGAACAGCAAAGTGCCATGACATATCAGCTCTCGGGGATTCTTCGTTTCCAACCCGCGGCCTTGGCTTGGCGATAGCCTGCCTTATGGATATGGGCAGATTTCTGTAGAAAGGCTTTCGCAACCTCTTCGCCCTTGTAGGCATCTACCCCGTGGATTTCCTCGAAACATTTAACCAGAACACTGGCAGTCTGTTCGGCATGCCACCAACTCATATCGGCTGACTCTTCCGCCAAAGCCGCCTTCTCCTTCTCCAAAGCTGACTTCTCATTCTCCAAAGCAGTCACTTTGGCCTGCTCCTCTGCCAAAGTTTTTTCCAGCGCGGAATGCCACTTTTGTAGATCCTGATGATCTAGTATAATTCTGGAACGCTCATCCAGCACCTTTTTCTTATCATTCCGCTCTTGGGATAGCTCCGCTGAGACGGAACGAAGGGTAGCAAGTTGATGCTTCACCTCCTCAGCCCAATAATGGAATTTCATCATACTGGAGAAGAGGCCAGTGCGGAGGGAGTTCGCCTTGTCATCATCAGCCAGAGAAAGAAAGGTCTCCCGTTCCGCAGATGACGCTAGAATTTGAGAAGCTAGCAGGGCAGAAACCTCATCTGAACCATCGCCCCCGATAGCTGCCAAGCCACGGGCACGGAAATCAAATAATTCAACTTGATGGGTCACTTCGCCAACCCCATTTAGCGGGCAAAGATCTGCCGCAAAATTAAAAGTGCTTCTGCCTTCACCATAGCGTTGCCGCCAAGGAACGCTTGAAGGAGTGAAAGCCAGGGGGGCGGGAGCGCGAACCTGTGAGGAAGAACTGCCCAGAGCCAGGAAAACACCATGAGGCTGATAGCCCGCGAAATCCTGCAGGACGTCTTGATAGCCTAAATGAGAGGGAAATGAATGAATAGGCCCGCCAAAGGAATTGGGCGAAGAGCCAAAAGGGTCAGCACCACCCAGATTCCCCAAAACTTCCGTAGAATGTCCACGTGGAGGAACCATGGCAGAATCAAGAGCATTGATAGGGTCACCCTCCCTCACGACGTTAGAAGAGGATATGTTTTCACCCTCGCCCTCTATCCGGGCCCTCTTTGAGGCGCCCGTCAGCACATAGGTCAGATCCATATCGCCTGAGGGAATGGGAGTAGTAACTACAACAGTTTCCTACAAAGGAAAGGAAGATAAATCAGATAGCGATAAATATCGATGCGCAACATATCGCGATTAAAAACACGCTTACGGTAGCAGTGTTGGAAGGAGGAGGTGCCTCCGAAGAACCCGCAGCGTCGGGAGAAGGAGTAAGAGTGGCGATACTCCGCGTTCTTTTCTTCTTTTTTCCTCTGGCAATGGCCTTAGGGGCCTGAGAAGACGAAGGAGCAGCAACGGTCACGATGGGCACACCTTTAGGAATGTCAGTATTCCCTTCACCCACAGAAGAGGAGGATACTTGAGCGAGATTCGCAGAAGTAGCCGGTAACTCAGAAGGAGTATCAGTGGCTTCTGAAGCAGCTCTCTCCCTGTCTTCCCTATCCCGAGCTCTCTTTAAACGCCTTCTTACACTCTCTGGTCTATAAGCAGGATCCGTCGCTGCAAAACCGCAAAATGATGTCAGCGTTAGTATCAGCGAGGAAAGGAAAAAGAGTAACGTGATACTCACGCCTAACACAATCTTGAATGGCCGTTCTACAGGTCGTAAGTCGAATGTGAACGCTAATCTCCAATTGGAGTAAAGTGTCCAACCATCCTTGTTCACGAGCGGGAAGTGTCCCTGGCCGACTCCAAATGCCATCTTGGACGTCCTGGTTAAACCCAGAGCGCCACTCGGGACCAGGAGCGTCAGGAAGATCCACCAGAAAGAACTCCTTTTTCCAAGCCTCGACAGAAGACTCGATATGGAGTAATTTCCAAGTAAAAGACTTGAGAGAATCATCGTCAAAGCGGGGCGATATGGTTATCACACCCCGACACTTCATCAATTTGAAAAGGGATCTAAGCAACAAAAGAGAAGGGGAAGTAATCCCCTTATATCTACAAAGTTCCAAGAAGGCATAAACACAGCAATATGCATTTGGGGCTAACTGGGCAGGATTAAAATTGCCAACAATAAGCAAATCTTTGACGAAAGGATCGATAGGGAGCCGGAAACCATAGCGAAACATCTGGGCGTATAAGACCCTACGATTGCCGGCCAGAACGCTGTTCAAACGTACTGACCCAGGGGCGACTATGGCTTGGTAGCCATCAGGAATAACGGCACCGTGAGTGGCCAAGTGCTCCCGGAGAATGGCCTCGGTAGTAATCACACTACCTGTGGTATCTATTTTCTTCTCATCTATGGATTTTGACTCAGAACGACGAGTCTTTGCCATGGTAGAAGCAAAGAAATAGAAATCGAGAAGATGAAGGAAAGGAGAAGAAAGTACCTTTAAGAGGAAAGAACTTCGAAAGCCTGAGTAGAGGTAAGAAGAACAAGACGGCGGGGAAATAATATCAGAAAGGGGAGTGAAAAAGAAAAGGGAAGAAATAAAGACGGTTTATAACCCTAGTAATTAAAAGGAAACGGCAAATGCTACAGTCGTTGTGTTGGAGCGAAATGAGGGATAAGACTCAAACAATGAGTACAACTCTAGAGAAGCGCAACAAACGTTTCGATTTTGTCAAAAGTTCTAAACAAAGGTGAAGAGGCAGAAGAAACGGACACGTGTGCCTAGACCATCATGACTTTTCCCGTGCACTGACGGAAGGGTCGTGAGCAATAAATGCTCTGAAAAGCAGATGTGACTTTCTGAAAAACAAAGGCGATATTACAAGAAAGGAAATGACGAAAGACGACGTTAATTGAAAGGCAACCCTCAAGACAACGCGAGAAAGCGAAATAAACAAGATATCGCCCAAACGGCAATGTACTGATATCGCCGCGCGATATGGCATTATTACAAGACATGAAAAACAAATAGCAAGGTCCTTTAATGGATCAATCAAGAGTCATCATGTGCCTCGCCGTGATCGTCCCCTTGCTTCCCCCCAGAAGAAGGAAAATCTTTTTCGCTTTCGCCAAGATCTTTTATCTTTTGGGAAGCATAATCGGCCAGCATGGATGAACTGACGGCCCCGCGGATATGGAGATCCATAAATCCTGCGATACAGACCTCGATGGTCTTATTCTTCCACCAGGTTATCCTTGAAGGAACTTTGGCCAAATCGGCATCACGAGATGATAACTCTTCGCGGAGGAAGATGTTCTTTTTATCAGCCACCACTAGTTCCGCCTCCAGTAGCTCTGCTTTCGCCTTCCCCTTTGACCTTTCTCGTGATAGCTCCGCACGACAATCAGCTAACTCTGCCTGGGTTCGCTCTTGCAACTGCGATAGCTCTTTCGCCTTTGCCTGAGCCGCATCTAACTGTTCCTGCAGAACGGAAGAGGGCCGAGTTTTGCTACGCTGATCTTCAAGGAAGTAATGAAGTTCCCGAAAGCTAGCCAGCATGTCGTTCATAATATGTGATTGTCGTGTCTCGGGGGCATGCCGTAAAAACTCCTCCTTGTCCTTGGAGGAAGTAAACATCTGGCCCACTATTGGACCCACAGGCTCTTCCCGCGATGACGGATCCGATATCCCCAAGGCGCGGAGCCCGTCGGTGCCGAAAGAGGACAAATCCAGCTGATATCCAGTAGGGCCTTGAGGACTCTGAGGAGAGAGGTTGGCGATATAAGGAGGAGAACAACTTTTTGCGGAATCGCCGATACCCGAAATCGAAGATAGGAATAAAAGGTGGGGATTCCGTGGAGAAGAATTAGGAGGAGCACTTGACTCTGAAACTGGTAACGCGACTTCTGGGATAAAGGAACCTATCGGGGAAGTAGGAGGGACAGATGACAAAGAAGAGGCCGCGGCCGCTGGGGTTTCGTTATCTTCAGAAGTAACGCTGGAAAACACTTCGACAACCTCCACCACTTGCGAAGTGCTCACGGCATGAGAAGCGCTAACTTCCACAGTGGGGACCACGTTAGCTTCCTTTGAAGGAGAAACCGGCAGGTCGGTCCTCTCTTTGCGAACCCTCTTCACGAGACGTTCCGTCTCTTTTGCAATCTCTTCGCTATCGTCCTCAGTGGATTCCGCCGCATTGTCGTTCCTCCTCGACCTGAGTTTCATCCGTTGGGCAAGAGTAGCATGACGTAACTCGGGACCAGGGTCCATGCTCTCGCTATCACTGTCGATTTTCTCAGGCACAGGATCACTTTGAGCTACTTTCTTGCCACGAGGAGGAAGCCAATCTTCAAGAAAACGAGAAGGTCGAGCAGAGGTTCTGCGAGTAGTGATGGTCGTATTCCTTCTCCTCCTAGGCGGAATAGGTGGGCGATGAGAATTCTCGGGTGGAGGAGAAGGGGGCAGCGACTGGAGAGGTATTACGTTCAAGGGGGCATCACCTTCCCCAGAGGAACTACTCTCAGCGTTACCTGCCAACAAAGCATATTATCAAAGTAAGAAATTTGAAGCGATAAAGCGGAAAAAGGGAACTCACCCACAACGCACTCTGGCAAAGGCCTGAACCGAGCAAACTCCCGGATGCGGAAAGACCCTTCTATCTCTAACAAGGCACTAACGTTAGAAACATCCTGGCTTGACAGCGTGTCCGGTTTTTTCCAAACGCCGCCATGGATTCTTCGATTGAAACCCCCGCGCCAGGGTCGTGACGGCAAACGGAGGGTAAAAAACCCAGACTTTCAGTCGTCTACGTTTTCTTCAAAACCTTGAAAGTTCCGCCAGAACAGTTGCACAATGACATCGTCCCATCTAGGGGTAATTAATCGTCAATCAAATACAGAATTTTATAGTGCCTGAAAACGTGTGTGCACAAGAGATAAAGTGTACAGTGGTAGTCAGGGTCGAACACAGGGATTGTGAGAAACTGATTTATGGTCGTGAATGTATTCGGGGGACAAAGGCACAAAGGGTAACACTTGGGGGGGGGGGGTTTTCTTGGCCAAACGAGTTGGCCAAGGCAGATTTTGGGAGCTAACATTTTTTATCTAGGAAAGCAGTATTCGGGGTCCCGAGGTGTCAATTCGGGAGTCCCGAATGATAAAATAAAGCAAGTAAGCAAATAATTCCAGAAATAATAAAACAAATCAGAAACAGATGCAGAAGTATCAACGCAGGCGTGAAATAGATCAAGAGTGAAATAAGCACGAATAATCAGATGGAGGAAGTGTTCTCGGCAAAGGCATTCTGGGTTGCATTCGGGACCAGATCGTCATCAGCTCAAGGGTATTCCATTCGAGATGTCATAGAAATGACATGGGGACCAGATTCCTCGGATATCCCCTACTTTTCTCTTAAGAGAAACTACCCCCCGTTTCCACATATGAGGTAGTCTTGACAGTTTGCCATCCCTCCAAGCACGAATGCGAGAGGGCCATACTCAAACTGCCCATGAAGCTAAGAAAAGACAGATCTAGAGCTAAAGTCCCTCAGTTTGTCAGGCTCGTGACCCAGCCCTAATCAACTACCCAACCTATCTATTCAAGACCACCTTGACACAGTCAAGACTAAATAGATGCCTACTTACTCATGCAATTTTCCTTCCGTATTCATCACATAAATGGCAGCCTTTACACAAGATAATTATCAGTTGATCAAGCCTCAAATTAAATCATGCAAAGATATAATTAAACCGATGAATAGTTGAATATAGCATCAAGAATATTTTAAGCACATTAAGGCCTCGAATCTGCCCTTGCAACCCTTGAATCAGCCTTGCCGAGAACTAAGAATTTAGCTACTCATACTTACAGATAAACAAATAACGATTAAAGAAAGCATAACAAGTAAATAAATAGATGAAGGGAAGAAAACTTGTTACTAAAATTCCGTTTATAGCTCGGCAGCAATGTTGAAGAAGCTAACAATGGCTAGAGAGAGAAACTAGAGAGAAGTCTAAGCTACTTCTAAATTATGCTAAGTGATTAAAAGCTAGGAAAAAAATCCCCTAACTATTCTTGGATGCCCTTTATATAGTAGGGTTCCAAGCACAAAATATCTACAGCCCAAAAACTAGGGACAAAATGTATTAATTGAAAGCCTAAAGAAGTGGATCCATGTTCCTTAAAGCACAAAGCTGGAAAAGCATAAAGCTGTCTGATTTTTCCAGCTTTGGCAGGTCTGGACTGAGCTCGAGGCTGAACTGGTCAGTTCGGTAGGTGTTTGGTAATCAGTGCAGAGCGCAGGAACAGTGTCAGAGGAGTCACATGGGCGTTTTAGGTGGGATGACACGTGGAAATGACATCCTTTGCCCTTCGGGGTCCCGAACTGGGAATCCGACTCGGGACCTTGAACGCTGCTTTGGGCTCGGGACCTCGACTTCTGGTCTTGAAACTGGAATTCGCTCAAAATGCACCAAAAACGCATGTTTTAGCACAAACTCCCTTTTTAGACCTGAATCTGCAATAGTAATGAAATCAAGGGTAAATTAGCAGAATCATGCTCTAGATAAGTGAGAAAGTGGAGGGAAAATCATGCATAAAAACATGCTATCAAATAGCCCCCACACTGCCCAATGCTCGCCCTCGAGCATTCACAAAATTTAAAACAGTCCCAAAACAGAACAGACACACCAAACAATAGCACAGAGAATAAGCATGCTTGAAAAGATTCGGGACCCCGAATGAAAACAGACTTTGCCTAGATACAGCTGCATCAAATCAGAAGGGTAATGACCCTTGAGAAGAGACTTTTCCACATTAGCCTATATACCAGCAGTCCTCACATAGATTCGTGTTTGCGCTCATGCTCATGAACAAGGGTAGGTGTTTAAACACTCAAGTATGCAAAAACGCGGCACAAGACCAAGTTTGCAAGTTAATCCGAGTACATTAGACACATGCATAGGCAATCTAGCAATCAAAAGACTTCGCATCAAGGGCAAGAGGGGGAAACAAAGAAAATAATTGATGAGAGGAAATGGAAGAAGCGTATTGAGAAGATAAAGTGGAGAAGAGGGAAAGTAAGGTTGTGAAATGAGAAGGTGGTGAAACCAACTCAAACCTGGAACGCTCCCTTGGCAGAAGGAATCGAGATGGTGAGACAATGTTGCTGGGGCGAAAGCTAGACTAGGCTTTTCTTTTTCGAGGGGGGGTCCTTGCCTTCATTCGGGACCTAGGCTCGGGACCTTGAATGGATGCTGGCTGCTGATTTTCCTCTTCTTGGCTTTCAAGGTTTGGTCTTGCTCTTTTCTCTCTCCTCTTTTTTTTTCTTTTTTCTTTTTTTTTTTATAATTTTTTTTTTCTTTTTCTTTTTTTTTTTTTTTTTTTTGAAGAGAGAAAGAGAGATCTGAATTGAGGATCGAGACCTTGTTCTTCGGGGGCTTGATATTCTGATTTCACTTCCCCACACTTGTGTTTTGCTGTGGGTGGGAAGTGATTTTTCGTTCTGGTCTGCCCTTGAATTCAGCTTTGGGGTCTCGAATTTGCGCCAGCATTCAGGGTCTTGAATTTGTGCGGGATCCCCACACTTTGCCTTTGCTGCTTCATTTGTCTAGTCTAGCCCTCGATAGTGCTCCCAACAACATTGCTCACCTGCCAAGAGAAAGATCAAAGAAAATTCAAGTGGTCAGAATGGAAGGTCAAGAAGGGATTCGGGGTCAGGAAGGGAGAACAGAAAAAAATGAGAGAGAACAATTCGATGCGAGGACTAATCTTTTTGCTGCTTTCCTATGTCTAAATGTGTCTATACCCATGGATATTATTCAAACCCAGCCAGTACCTAGTCATGCATTCACTCAATTAATAAACATAGGCATGAAGGCTCAAATGCTCACAAGGTGTTAATTCGTGACTACTAGTGTCTAGGTCTTGAAGCAGATATAAGGCATAACAGGCAAGGGATATCACATTCGGGACCTTGACTATAGACAGCATTTTTATTCTATGTGCACAAGTCAGGTGTGTGTCCATCATTGGGGTGTTTTCAAAAACTAGGCAGCAAAATAAAGATAAAAATCCGAAAAAATAAAAACTAGAAATTAACACATGCATAAACTTAGGAAAAATAAACTAGAATATAATTATAGTATGCATAATAAATACTAGCAGTTTAAACTCCTCCCCACACTTAGGCAGCGCATTGTCCTCAATGCGGAAGGGAGACAAAAGATAAAGCAGTTTAAAGTGAAAGCAGGAATGGAAATTGTTCAAGAGTGATAGCCAGCCCACGCAGGGGCAAAAGTGATTAAAATTGTTCGGGATCATGGGGGAGGACGAGGACGGCGCATCGCAATCAGCACGTCCGCTTGAGTCTGGATCTCTCGAAGGATTGCAAGATTGGTTTCCAGGATGAGGCGGAGGAGCTGGTTCGTGGTGTCGTCAGCTGGAATGTTGTCGGGTTTTCGGGAGTCAACTGCGGGTTTCGGGGCTGGTGAAGTGGTGGCGTTGCTAGACGGAGGCTCGGGAGCAGCAGACGGCTTGGAGAGGTCTGGGTACCTATACTTGCCTTCGATCCGACCCTTGTTACCTGCATGGAAACTCAAGACACCATTAATGACACAGAGAAATTCCATCGCGTCCAAAGATTTGAATCCAAGGATCTTGAAGGAACTCGGGTGTCGATACAGATTGAGCTCCCGAAGTGTCGAAGTGTAAAGCTTTGAGGCCAAGCTGGTGACAACTGATCCAAGAACAGGAGAGCGACCCTGGGGAGCATTGGCGACGTTATGAGCAGCGGTGGCGATCCAGTATCCAAGATTGACCCGTTTCTTGTGGTACATGGCCCAGAGAAAGAACAACTCCGTTTGGGCAAGCTGTCCAGAGGTCCCGAATTTACCCGCGAGGGCAATGGACAGGAAGCGTTGCAGGATGCGGAGCGCCGGGTCTTGAATGCAGTGGGCTTTGGTATTGCGAGAGTCGAAGATGATCTCATCTTGGCCAGAGAGCTCCCGAAGTGCTTTGTGATTGTTGAATTCAGCAGGAACGGTGGTGAGAGCATTTTGATAGGCGGCCTCTTGAGTCCCTTCACGACTGACGAAACCAAGATAAACGTTGAAGTCGTTGAGGGACAGAGGGTGCCATTTACTTGCAAGCCTGAAATTCACACAACCCTTCGCAGACAAATCGGGACCTACCCCACCCTTAGGCTTGAACAGATCAAACTTATACCAAAAACTAGCAAAGAACTCCAAACTGAGTTCCAGATAAGTAGGCTGATCCATATAAAAGAAACTCTCCCACCCGATACCACTGATATACTCCCGAATTCGGGACCCAACACCCATCTTATCATAGAACTCCATATCTAACTTAGGGCATGGGGCTACTCCCTTAAAATTCATCAAATGTACCTTATCCAAGGAAGGTTTATCGTTAAAGATGAAAAGCTCATTGAAAGTTTCAAGGTTAGCCGTTACCAGGTAACTGGGTCGAGAGCCCGGAGCGGAATCGAACTCCTCATCCTCTGTCTCGACGCGCTGGGATTTGCGGGGGGTCTCAGTAGCAGGCGCTTTGCCCTTGGAAGAGGCCGGGGCCTTCCTTTTATTAGCGGCCGGAGGTTTGGGGGCTTGAGCCTTGGGTGCAGGGGGCTTGGGAGCGTTCTTAGCGGCTCGGGTCTTACCCCTGGCCGGTTTCGGGGGTGGACTGGGAGGTTGGGGTGGGTCGATCTCCCCTTCTCCTTCCTTGGTGACCTCCTCAGTTGGGCCCTCTGGAATGTACTCGGGACCGGGAGCAGTGTGCTCGGGGTCCTGGGCGTCCTGTGCTTCTGGTCGCTCAGTCAGCTCGACCTCCTCTTCACCGTCTTGTCCGCCGTCGTCCTCCTCCTCTCGCTGGTCGTCGGAATCCCACGGGAATTGCTCCTCATTCTCTCTCTCCACCCGCCGGGCTTCCCGGAGGCTAGAACTGGACTGGGGTTCCTCCTCACCGTCGGTGTCGGACGGAATGACGTAGCCGATAGGCTTAACGTCGAGGGGAACGGAGTTGACCGGGCTGGGAGGCGTTCTCTTCTTGCTACCGGCGGTGGTGGTTGGTGGGACACGGCGAACCTTGCCAGATCTGGTCATGTCTGGGAGAGGGATGGTGTGGGGGGCTTCGTCTAGGTTGAGGGTGGTCTCAGAGGATGTGGATCCGAGCCGTTCAGTGGCGGCGGGTGAGTGGTCGGAGGTGATGGTGTGCGGCTGTTTCGGGTTGGAGAGAGGAGTAGGGGTGGGGGTAGAAGAGTGAGAGGAGGGATTTTTGTTGAGGTTAATGCTGGTGTGTGCCATAAGGGAGGGAATAGGGTTTTGTGTTGGGAAAGCAGAGGGAAAGCTGTGTTTTGATTTGATTGGGAGAGCTGAAAAGGGTTTGGTTGGGTAACGGTTGGGTAACGTGGAAGGGTGACGGTTTAGGTGGCGTGGGTGAGTAGGTTGTGGCAGGCGTGGAAACGTGGAGAGAGAGGCGGGAACTGACGCTTCGTCCTCCGTTGTCCACGTGGCGCGATGGGAGAGGGCGCTAAGTGCCATGGGCAGCGTGCGCTTACACCTGTACGGGAATCAGAGAAAGCAAATCAGCTTTTGGGATGTTGGAGAGAGGAGAGATAAGAATAAAATCAGAGGTAATTAAATGGGGGTGATAAAGAAGGGGACAAGGCATTAAATAAAGGAGAGAGGGGAACATAAAAATTAAATGAAAGGGGGATAGGACAACGAAAATTTTTTTTTTCCTAGGTAACATAAAAAGTGCACATAAAAAATTTGAAAAGTTAGAGTTGACTCGAATAATAGAAGAAACTAAAGAAACCAATGGACAAAAGGAATAAGTCTGGACAAAACTAATTAAAATCACCTAGGGAAGATAAGAAATGGGTTTTGGGAAGATGGAAAAGAGGATGTCGGGTGCAGAAGTAAGAGATAAGAAAATTAAAGGAAGGGGGTTAGAAATCAGGGGCTTGTCCCCACACTTGGCCTTGATTATCGTCCAGGCCTGGACGTCGTGTCCTCATTCGGGAGTGTTGAGTGTTGGGTCCTCGACCCTTGCTTCATCTGCAGTTGAGGGCTTGAATCCCTCATAGAAGGGCTTCAACCGATGACCGTTCACCTTGAATGGCTCCCCGCTGTCCAAATTCTGGATCTCAACAGCACCATGATCAAATACCGCGGTTATTCGGTATGGTCCCGACCATTTGGACTTGAGCTTGCCCGAAAAAATCCGTAGTCTGGAGTTGTAGAGCAAAACTTTCTGCCCAATGGTGAAGTTTTTGACTACGAGGTGCTTGTCGTGCTGGGCTTTGGTCTTGTCCTTGTAGATCATGGAATTCTCATAGGCGTTCCCCCGAAGCTCTTCAAGCTCTTGAATTTGCAAACAGCGTTCCTTTCCCGCTAAGTTCAAGTCCATGTTGACTTTCTTGAGTGCCCAAAAGGCCTTGTGTTCTATTTCGACAGGAAGGTGACACGGCTTGCCATAGACCAACCGATATGGTGTCATGCCGATCGGGGTCTTGAATGCGGTGCGGTAGGCCCAAAGCGCGTCCCCTAGCTTGAGACTCCAATCTTTTCTTGGCTGGTTCACTGTTTTTTCGAGGATAGCCTTGATCTCCCGATTCGAGACCTCAGCTTGCCCATTGGTTTGGGGGTGGTAAGTTGTGGATACTCGATGAGTCACCCCATACTTGTTAAGTAGCGAAGCGACTGTTCGATTGCAGAAATGAGTCCCCCGATCGCTGATGAGAGCTCGAGGGGTCCCGAATCGGTTAAAGATGTGTGTCCTGAGGAAATCGGCAACCACCCTTGAATCGTCATTTTTGGTGGCCTTGGCTTCGATCCATTTGGAGACATAATCTACTGCAAGCAGAATATACGTATGCCCGAATGAATTTGGGAACGGTCCCATGAAGTCAATGCCCCAAATGTCGAAAATATCGCACGCAATGATACTAGTCAAGGGCATTTGGTTTCGGGCTCTGATGTTTCCCATGGCTTGGCATCGAGGGCACGTTGCGCAAAATAAATAACTGTCCTTGAAGATGGAGGGCCAGTAAAGACCCGCCTCGAGGACTTTGAGTGCGGTTTTCTTTGCAGCAAAATGTCCCCCTTCCGTTGTTGAATGGCAGAACTTGAGGATGGACGGGACCTCGTCTGTGGAGACACAGCGCCTAACGATTTGATCTGAACAATGTTTCCATAGGTAAGGGCTGTCCCAGACATAATACTTGGCTTGTTTGCGGATTCGGTTGTGTTCTGCACTCGAGGCCTCGACTGGAAGCGCACCAGTGGCACAATAGTTAGCTATGTCCGTGAACCAGGGGTACTTTGCCGTGTCAACTAAGCACAAATGCTCATCAGGGAAAGACTCCCGAATGGTTACTTGGGAGTCGTCTTCTTGATGCGGTAGTCGACTCAAATGATCAGCTACGCAGTTCTCGGTCCCTTTTTTATCTTTGATGGCTAGGTTGAACTCTTGAAGCAGGAGAATCCAGCGGATAAGCCTAGGCTTCACGTCTGTCTTCTTGAGCAGGCATCGAAGAGCGGAGTGGTCAGAGTATACTATCACTTCTGTGCCCAGGAGGTACTGCCGAAACTTATCAAGGGCATAGACAATGGCCAAGAGTTCTTTTTCCGTAGTGGTGTAATTTTGCTGGGCGGGATCCAACAACTTGGAGGCATAATAAATGACATAAGTCTCCTTGTCCTTCTTCTGGCCCAGAACAGCTCCCAAGGCTTGGTTGCTCGCGTCACACATGATCTCGAATGGGAGCGTCCAGTCGGGGGCTCGAATGATGGGAGCAGAAATGAGCTTGGCTTTCAGGGTCTCGAATGCCTTCTTGCACTTGTCATCAAAGACAAATTCTACATCCTTGTGTAGTAATTGGCACATTGGCTGGGCAATCTTGGAGAAATCCTTGATGAACCTCCTATAAAAACCTGCATGTCCAAGAAAAGAACGCACATCTCGAATATTTGAGGGGTAAGGCAAGGTCTCGATAGCTTGGATTTTAGCCTTGTCTACTTCGATACCCTTTCGGGACACGATATGGCCTAAGATTAGTCCTTGGTCAACCATGAAATGACATTTTTCGAAATTAAGAACAAGGTTAGTTTCTATACACCTTTGCAGAATTTTCTTTAAATTCAAGAGGCATTCGGAAAAGGAGTTACCATAGACCGTGAAGTCATCCATGAATACCTCGATGCATTCTTCTACAAAATCTGAAAAGATGCTGACCATGCACCTCTGGAATGTGGCCGGGGCATTGCATAACCCAAAGGGCATGCGTCTGTAAGCAAAGGTCCCGAAGGGGCACGTGAAGGTGGTTTTCTCCTGATCTTCAAGGGCTACTGGAATCTGGTGGAATCCCGAATACCCATCCAGGCAGCAGTAATGCGTTTTGCCCGCGAGGCGCTCCAACATCTGATCTATGAAGGGAAGTGGGAAATGGTCTTTTCGGGTGGCTTCATTCAGGCGTCGATAGTCAATGCACACACGCCAGCCATTCTGGATTCGGGAGGGAATTGGCTGGCCCTCGGGACCCGGAATGATTGTGATGCCAGTTTTCTTCGGGACCACCTGAACTGGGCTGACCCATGGGGAATCAGAAATGGGATAAATGACTCCGGCATCGAGTAGCTTCAGGACCTCCTTCTTAACTACTTCCATCATGGGAGGGTTCAAACGCCTTTGGGGCTGTCTCACTGTCTTGGAGCCTTCTTCGAGATGTATGCGGTGAGTACACAAGGATGGTGACAAGCCCTTGATGTCGGCAATTGTCCAACCGATGGCCTTCTTAAAACTCTGGAGGAGGTTCACTAGCTCAGCTTCTTGCTCTGCTTCTAATTTGTTGGAGATTATGACCGGGAGCGTTTCTGCCTCCCCAAGGTATGCATACTTCAGGTGTGAGGGCAGCGTCTTTAGTTCCAGGTCTGGGGCTTGTTCCAGAGATGAAGGAAGTCGTACATGATCTGCGCATTTAGGAGACTCGCTCGGGGGTTCAACCATCAGGGAAGCATTTTCTTCAAGGGTTGCGGCAACGGTGCTTAATTCAGAAGGGACCGCGATGGAAGCTGTCATCTCTCGCAGAGATTCGGGGGTGAGACTATGGTCAAGAACCAGCTTCAAGGGCTCGACAGAGTTCAGCCCAGTAACTTCCTCCACAAGGGGGTCTATTATATCAACAAAATTGATGCTTGAGAATTCGGGGGGGTACTTCATAGAGTCCAGCATGTTAAAACGGATGATTTCCCCGTCGAACTCGAGGGATATCGAGGCCTCATAACAGTCAATCTTTGCACGGGCAGTAGCCAAGAAAGGACGTCCCAAGAGCAGATCCGAAGACTTGGTGTTCGTGGGATTTTCCATGGAGAGGACATAGAAATCTGCCGGGAATAAGAATTCACCAACCTGGACAAGAACATCCGTGATGATACCTTTGGGATATACCACCGAACGGTCTGCAAGTTGGATTACCAGCGTGGTTTCCTTCAAGGGCCCGAGTCTGAGGCTATTGTAGATGGTCAAGGGCATAACATTAATTCCTGCTCCCAAATCGCACATTGCGTTCCCAATATCAATGGTCCCGATCCTGCACGGGACCGTGAACATGCCCTGGTCTTTGCACTTGGTCGGGATTCGGCGCTGGATATGGGCGGACAAGTTGGCTCCCACACTGATTCGATTCACCTCGGTAAACTTATTCTTGTTGGTGCATAGTTGTTTTAGAAACTTTGCATATCGGGGCATGTTCTTGATGGCCTTGAGGAGCGGAATATTGATGACGACCTTGCTAAACATTTCGAAGATGTCCCGATCTTCCTTTTCTTTCTTTTTCTTTATCAATCGCTCGGGGAATGGGGGCTCGAAGACTTTGTTTATGAATTCTTGGGAGAATTCTTCCTCAACGGGCTACTTCTTCTTGCATCGGGATTTCTTGCTGGAGAAGAAGTGATCAAGTGCTGCGTCGCCAAATCGGGACTCCTTGGGTTGGTCATTTGTTTGTTCGGGGGGTGGTGGTACAGTATTGTTGGTTTCGGGACCAGGAACAGCAATGTTGGCTTCGGGATCTGGGTGGACACGAGAAGGGATCTCGAGACCACTGCGGAGGTTCATGGCACACGCTTCATGCTTCGGGTTAGGTTCCGTTTGCCCTGGAAATCTCCCTCCATTTTTTACTTCCTTCATTTCAGCCATGAGGGTCCGAATCTGTTTTTCCAGTTCTGCGATTTTCTTTTTATCGGGGGAGGGGTCCTCATTCGGGGGCGGTGGCATGGTGAAATTCTGGTCTGGGGGAGGCTGCCTCTGGTACTGGTAATTCTGAAAATTGGGCCTAGGCTTGAAGGCCTGCATGTTGAAAGGAGGGGGGTGATTTCCGTATGGATTTTGGCCATACTGATGGCTGGGTCCGGCCTGCTGGTTGTTGTTCCATCCATAGTTAGGTTGCTTCCAACCTTGATTGTGGTGTTGGCCATATGGGGCGTTGAATCCTCCAGCTGCATTGACTGGAATCTCATCGGGGATGAATGGGCAAGCATCTGTTGGGTGGTCTGAAAATTGACAAATCTGGCAGGCCTTGACCTGGACTGGCTGTCCCGAAGCCATGTTTTGCAACATGCCCGTGATGGCTGCAAGTTGATTCTCCATAGCAGCTGAGCGTGCATCTTGAACGCTAGTGGAGTTGTTGAGCTGGAGGTTGTTCTTGGCCATGAGTTCGATGGTGGCCTTGGCAGCAGCTGGAGTGAGTCTAGTGATGGATCCATTAGCGGCAGCGTTCAACAAGGCCTTGTCCCGACCGTTGAGTCCTTCACAGAAATACTGCATGAGGGCATGTTCGGACAGATTATGCGAGGGGCATAGGGCTTGCATCTTTTTAAACCGCTCATAGTATTGCTCAAGATCTTCCGAATCCTTTTGGAGGATGGATACGAGCTGCTTTCGGGTCACCATTGCTATGGACACGGGGTAGTATTTGTCCGTGAAAGCTTTAGACATCTCGGCCCACGAATTGATAGATTGCGGCTGCAAGTCATAAAACCAGTCAAGGGCGTCGTCCTTGAGGGACCACATAAAGGCACGAAGCTTGGCATGCTCAACAGAAACGTTGTGGGGCTTCATGGCGTCGCAAATGGAGTGTAGCTGCTGTAGGTGGCGGTGTGGATTCTCCTTGGCCAATCCTCGAAAGAGTGGCAGATGATGCATGGTTGCAGACTTGAGTTCCCAGTCATTCGGGACTGCTGGCCAGACAATGCAGCTGGTTGGTGCTTCGGGAGCAGCGTTGAAATCATCGATGGTCTGGACTGGCGGGGGAAGTGGTGGAACGCGATCTCCTACGGGACCGTGGTCATCCATTTCGGGTCCTTCTGGGTGATCAAGGGGAAGATCCTCGGGGTCTGGATTGTCTTCTAGGTCAAAAAGACGTTCGAGGTCCCGAACGCAAGGGTTGGAATTTCCTCGTGCCAGTCGTCGAAGTCCCCTTTCGGTCCGTCCTAGCTCGTGATCAAGGGGTAGTAATTCGGGTGCGGATCTCCTGGTCATACAAACAAGAAAAATAAATCAGTCTTGAAACAATCCCCGGCAACGGCGCCAATTTGATCGTCAATCAAATACAGAATTTTATAGTGCCTGAAAACGTGTGTGCACAAGAGATAAAGTGTACAGTGGTAGTCAGGGTCGAACACAGGGATTGTGAGAAACTGATTTATGGTCGTGAATGTATTCGGGGGACAAAGGCACAAAGGGTAACACTTGGGGGGGGTTTTTCTTGGCCAAACGAGTTGGCCAAGGCAGATTTTGGGAGCTAACAATTTTTATCTAGGAAAGCAGTATTCGGGGTCCCGAGGTGTCAATTCGGGAGTCCCGAATGATAAAATAAAGCAAGTAAGCAAATAATTCCAGAAATAATAAAACAAATCAGAAACAGATGCAGAAGTATCAACGCAGGCGTGAAATAGATCAAGAGTGAAATAAGCACGAATAATCAGATGGAGGAAGTGTTCTCGGCAAAGGCATTCTGGGTTGCATTCGGGACCAGATCGTCATCAGCTCAAGGGTATTCCATTCGAGATGTCATAGAAATGACATGGGGACCAGATTCCTCGGATATCCCCTACTTTTCTCTTAAGAGAAACTACCCCCCGTTTCCACATATGAGGTAGTCTTGACAGTTTGCCATCCCTCCAAGCACGAATGCGAGAGGGCCATACTCAAACTGCCCATGAAGCTAAGAAAAGACAGATCTAGAGCTAAAGTCCCTCAGTTTGTCAGGCTCGTGACCCAGCCCTAATCAACTACCCAACCTATCTATTCAAGACCACCTTGACACAGTCAAGACTAAATAGATGCCTACTTACTCATGCAATTTTCCTTCCGTATTCATCACATAAATGGCAGCCTTTACACAAGATAATTATCAGTTGATCAAGCCTCAAATTAAATCATGCAAAGATATAATTAAACCGATGAATAGTTGAATATAGCATCAAGAATATTTTAAGCACATTAAGGCCTCGAATCTGCCCTTGCAACCCTTGAATCAGCCTTGCCGAGAACTAAGAATTTAGCTACTCATACTTACAGATAAACAAATAACGATTAAAGAAAGCATAACAAGTAAATAAATAGATGAAGGGAAGAAAACTTGTTACTAAAATTCCGTTTATAGCTCGGCAGCAATGTTGAAGAAGCTAACAATGGCTAGAGAGAGAAACTAGAGAGAAGTCTAAGCTACTTCTAAATTATGCTAAGTGATTAAAAGCTAGGAAAAAGATCCCCTAACTATTCTTGGATGCCCTTTATATAGTAGGGTTCCAAGCACAAAATATCTACAGCCCAAAAACTAGGGACAAAATGTATTAATTGAAAGCCTAAAGAAGTGGATCCATGTTCCTTAAAGCACAAAGCTGGAAAAGCATAAAGCTGTCTGATTTTTCCAGCTTTGGCAGGTCTGGACTGAGCTCGAGGCTGAACTGGTCAGTTCGGTAGGTGTTTGGTAATCAGTGCAGAGCGCAGGAACAGTGTCAGAGGAGTCACATGGGCGTTTTAGGTGGGATGACACGTGGAAATGACATCCTTTGCCCTTCGGGGTCCCGAACTGGGAATCCGACTCGGGACCTTGAACGCTGCTTTGGGCTCGGGACCTCGACTTCTGGTCTTGAAACTGGAATTCGCTCAAAATGCACCAAAAACGCATGTTTTAGCACAAACTCCCTTTTTAGGCCTGAATCTGCAATAGTAATGAAATCAAGGGTAAATTAGCAGAATCATGCTCTAGATAAGTGAGAAAGTGGAGGGAAAATCATGCATAAAAACATGCTATCAGTAATATCTACCAGACAGTTGTGGCTATTCAAGACAAAGAATGTGCGGAATAGATCAAGCGATGGAGCAAATATACGCTTCATCTCGCACGAACGAAGGAAAGCATAAATACCACACCAAGAGGGTGGAGTAATCTGGACCGGATTGAGGTCATACTGATCTAGCAATTTTAACAGAGAAGTGTGGAGTGGGAAACGAAACCCGTAAGTGAACATCTTGAAATAAACCAACCGGAAGGTTCCCCACATGGCGTCAGGCAAACGGGTATCTTTCAGAGAGACAAAAGGGCGATAGCCCGTGGGAAAAGTAATACCATTCTCCTCTAATTCGACCCTCAAAACTTCATTACAATTGAAAATACTACGAGCTCTCCTAG
The DNA here is from genome assembly GCA_963691705.1 of Viola odorata. Taxonomy (NCBI): domain Eukaryota; kingdom Viridiplantae; phylum Streptophyta; class Magnoliopsida; order Malpighiales; family Violaceae; genus Viola; species Viola odorata. The sequence continues at coordinate 43,609,842 of OY829544.1, forward strand.
CTTCGGGATCTATAGGGTTTTCGACGGTTGAAGACATGAGGAACTGGAAAGTAAATCTACGGCGATAAAATGAGTAAATACCTGGAACAAAAAGCCAGTAGGCCGGTCGCCGGCACCAGTGAGCGGTTGCAGTAAAACCACTCGAAGAAAAAGAAGTGCAGAAGAGAGAGAGAAAATGTGCAGAAACCCAGAAACATTAGCAAAAACAATAAAGGAGAGAGATGATTTCCTTATAAAGGAGAAAACCTAAAAAGAGACAGCCTGTAAAAACAAAACACGTGCAGAACCGAAAGGGACACGTGGATAGTCATCTATGCCTTCCGAAAGAAGACAGTTACTGATTGAGAGTTGAAGGCAGTTACTCGCAGCGAAAGAAACGCTTCCGCGATCGCCCGGAATGCCCAAAAAGAAAAAGACAAACAAGCGATGAGAGACGAAAGGGAAATAAAAAACATCATTTATTATGGGAAACGCCATACGGCATCTACAAAAGACGGGCTATGCCCCTTAGTCGCTGACGGACCAAGTAACGTCGTAGCAATAGACTACGTCCTCTTCGTCATCGCCACCCCAGAATGGTGAATCCACAACAGCAGGGGGAGAAGACTCACCGACCCTCCTTCTAGCGGCAGTAGTCGACCCGGTTGTTTTCTCCTTAACGCCTGGCGATACTGCCTCAACGGCTGAACCAGCAGAAGGAACCCACGGAGGCGAATCACTCAAAGGAGGAAACGATTTTTTCTCCTCCCTAGCCAGAGAAGCCAGAGAGTCAAAAAATGACTTAGAGGCCTTGGCAGCCTCCTTCCTTCGTTGTTCAACTTCCTTCCTCCGCCTCTTGCGACCACGCCGGCGGACAACCGGCCTCCAAGGAGGCGATGGGGGAGGATTATCTGTGTCAGGGGTAGTCGGAGGAGTTGGCGGTGAATCCCCCGAAGCCGTACCTAGCAAATAAGAATCAGCCATGAGACTCGCAGAGGATCTATAACGAAGAAAAATGAAGGAGAAAGAAATGGATAAGAATGAAGGAGGAAAAGCCTCATTAAATAGCCGGGAAAAGAAGAAAAGAGACTCTTCGATCCTCCAACCCGACTCTTGAAGATTGTCACGTGTACAGTCTGAAGTGCAAATGTAGATTTGCAGTCACGCCTGTTGAAATCTCGCGCAAATCAAGAATAATGCTAATATCTGTCGATCAGTTGTTATAATGAGGACGGCGCGGAGTTAAGGCAGAAAGATCAACAGAAAAACCGCCCAATGGCAAGACTGTTTTCAGTTGGGCTAAGAATATTCCTTGGAAAATGACAAAGAGCTCAGTAAAGAAGAAGAACAGTTGCGAGAGGGCATGATGAAAACACTTTATTTATTATGGCCTAGTGGCCGGAAGATACATTTACAAGACAAAGGGAAAAGAGAAAAGGCCCAAAGGGAGCCACCGCTATCAGGCGTCAGAGCCTGTGTCCTCGGGCACTTCAGGAAGATCCCTCAGGGAATCTATAACCAGAACTAGATCGTGGGAAGTGGCTCTCATCCCCTTCAGGCAGCACCCCAACATGTCCTTACGCTGCTGCAGCATAGCGATCACCACTTGAATCCGAGAGATGGAGGCAGACAGCTTTGAAACGCTCTCCAAAGGACTGAAGTCCTCCAGAGAGACGGCTCCCAGCTGGGAATAGAGCGGAGTCAGCATCCCCTGTAGCTCCAGAATATCCTCAGAAGTCTTGACCAGCATGTTCTCCAGGAAACCGACGTCACCGTCATTGAGGTTCCTGAGTGAATGACCCTTGGAGAGAAGAAAATTCTTGGTCAAATGATCCATGATGCTGACTGATAGAGATGAGGAGAACGTGGATGGAGAAAGTTCTCCGATTTATAGGCTCCACTGAAGGGAGGCCTTGGAAAAAGAAATTGAGGTCCTCAAAAGACGAGCCGTCCCGATATCCTCAAGGACTGATAAGCCTAGAACGGAAGAAAGGGGTAACGGTCGCGATATAGATACTGGAAAGAGTACGAGGCAGAGTCTGAAAAAATGCCGAAAGACACGATATCACTGGTAGCCCTGACGCTAAAACCATAAGGTTACCGGTATCCACAGTATAAGGCCGCGTTGATGTCACCGGTGGCCCTAGATGCTTAAAACCGTGTTGGCATCACAGACGTCTGGTGGTATGAAGCCGCGATAACCACAAGGTAGCTGATGGCGTAAAGCCGCGTTGATACCGCTACTCTCTCGGGTGTAAAGAATAAATTGGGGCTCGTGTGACCTCAGACCTCTGTAAGTATAAGGTTTGCTAACCTATGTATAAGTATCTATCTCCTCTGTGTCTTTGCAGTACACTCGAAAGGACGATAACCCCGAATATATGCCAGCCTAGGGCACGACCTGGTTGAATATCCGTAATGACGCCGCACGTAACCCAACAACGGTCCTTCTATGACTTGAACGAAGTGGAGACTTCATAAGCCCTATCGAGAGGCCAAGAAGATTAATATCGCCTCATGACCGAGCAGATCCCTATTCTAAGATATCAGACGTGGATAGCCCTTGGTGAACACTCAGGCTAGTTTTCAGTTGGGCTTATGATAACAACTGAAATGCTCCTGACGGCGACATTGGGGCTACGACATCTATCCTGGACAAGTTTCTATACGCTTCCCTGAAGTGTCAACCTATCGCCTGGGCCAGCGGAAATTTCCTAGGATGGTCGACTTCAGCGGGGGGGGGGGGGGATCTCATGCGTCTTTACACGCACGACGTCATCCCATCCTAGGAGACTGGAGAATATATCGCCCCAGATAGGCCTCACTCGATTATCGCCCGCGATGACGTACCTGATATTGCTCGAAATGATATCTTCAGATTATGTCCACCCCTATCGCTGTCAGGTATCGCTAATTTCGGTCTATAAATACCCCCACCTTACCAAACAGAAAGGAGGATCGAGATCATCTTGGAGAAACTCTACTACTTTGAAAACTTGAACTGACTTAAGCATCGGAGTGTCTACGCCGGAGTCCCCCTCCGGCGCTTTGCAGGTACCTCCGACGTCGACCGCCTCCTGTACGACTACCAGTGGCTGCCGTTCCATTCAGAAGAGGTCTCGGATCTTATCACCTGGCGTTAGCGACATCTCGGTGTCAAAATAATGGAGGAAACTCCTCAAAGATTCCTGAGGTTTCCTGTGTAGGTCAAATAAGGCAGCAGCTGACTTCCTGATAGGGACTGCAGTACTAAACCGACTCCGGAACTTGGATTCCAGCTGCGAGAAGTTGTCAATAGACCCACCCGGAAGACCTTCAAACCATAAGCGCGCAACTCCTGACAGAGTCATTACAAATATCTGACACAAGGCAACATCATTGTGGGTCTGGAATTGCACGAAATCCTTCACCTTGTTAAGATGAGAGATAGGGTCTTTAGTACCATCATAAGATTCTGAGGGGAGCTTCACATGTCTACTAACTCTGTGACACCTTATACGTTGGCTAAAGGGGTGGCCAGAAGTATTGTCAAGAATTTCTCGCGGTGGGGATACCTCCAAATGACGCCTGCGAGCTTGTGGATCTTGATCATGATGCCGCCTGGGAGTCGGATTGCGGCTCCTTGGTGAACGAGTCCGATGCCTCCTACTGCTGGATCTCTCACTCCCTTCAGGGGACATATCTCTATCGTCTCCGCCCCTTCTACCGTCCCAACAACCTCTATCCTCCTCTCGCCACTGACGTTCCCCTTGGGGAATAAGAAGTATAGGCACCTGCGGTATATACGGCTCCACCGTCCTATGAGCAAACTGTACAAGGCTGACTGGTGCACTCAACGCAGACAACGTTAAAGGGACGTTCACATGCGACGGAGATGACAGTGGTTGTTCTGTAATAATGGGTGGAGTGAAAACGAATTGAGATGGGACGCCTGATCCAGAAGCACTTGGCGTGAATCTGGTAGCCAGTTCCGTCAAATGGTCTAACTGGGCGCGGAGAGCTGAAATTGAGCCCGCGACTAGGGGTAAAATGACTGGGTCTTGCTATTTGGGATGAAGGAGTATACGGCTGGGATACAAATGTTCCTACTGCCTGATCAGGGGGCGGATTTGACGTTCCTGAAAGAACCTCTTGCACCGAGGTGGAAGCATCAGACGTGGCAAAAGTGAAAAGTCACCTGCGAGTATCAAATGGGAGGTTAGAGGACTGAGTCAACGTCGGATCTGATTCAGAAGCCATAATCTTCCAATTCCCAGAAGAACAGAGCTTGGCTATTAAGGATGCTCACTTAATTAAAACCAAAGCTCTCAATGAAATCACCAATTTGATAAGATCCGGACTGTTGGGGAAGAGGAGTCGGGACTATGACCGTCTGGAATCACTGTAATAACTATCCGTCGTACCTGTAAAGCGCCGGAGGGGGACTCCGGCGTAGACACTCCGATGCTTAAGTTAGTACGGCTGTGAAATTTGGCAGAGATTTTGGTAAAGAATCAGCCCCTACCTTCGATCTAGAAACGAGTGGTATTTATAGCCGAAGAAAGAAAGGTTGTTACCCCCAGGGGTGGGCGTTATCAAGGGGAGATAACGCCCATGATGACGTCAGCACACGTCAGCTGACCCGTAGAGGATGATGTCAGCTGGCCGATATCGCTGTCGGGATATCGCCCATGGGCGCTGTTGGGGTATCCTGGAATGGGATGACGCCGTGTGGGTCCCCCCCGCTGATGTCGACCATCCCAGGATCCTTGGCCTAACGGGGCGGCAACCGGGTGCCACATGTCAGTCAAGGTCAATAGGGATCCGACTTTGACTTGAGTTGAGAAGACGATTATACCCTTGGCGTTTCCTTAATTGTTATCAATCCATAACTTATTGATTAGACAATAAGCACTAAACACTAAGTAGTGCAGCAATAGGAACCAGGAACAAGGCAACATCAACATCAAGCTAAAATTAGAAAAGGACTGCAACTGCAAGTTTACAACTTCAAGTGATCAAAACAAGACTCAGTAGTAACACCTTCAAGGCATCCATTCAAGTTCTTAAAGATCAACAGATTCCACCAACATACTTTACAAATCAAAACAACAAATAAACAATCAAATAAGTTAATATTACCCAAAACTGGAGGAAATACAGAAATTACAGAATTGAGAGGAGATGAAAAATTACGTTTCTGAAGTTGTTTAGCTACCTCAATTTCATCTTCTACATCAACAACCAGGGTATATTTGGGCCAATTTTGTAAGCACAAGAGTGCTTGGACTACTTTAGGAGTCAATGAACTCCTATACGAGTCCAAAATTCTTCCACCAGTGCTAAATACTGATTTGGAAGCAACAGTTGATATTAAAATTGCCACCGCATAACGTGCCATGCGAGCGAGGATAGAAAATTTTAAAAAATTAACTCTCCACCACAACAAGATGCCAAAACCCTCACCACTTGTTGCAGTTCCCTTACTAAGATATTGTTTCATTTCTATCTTGTTATCCCAACATCCTAAGTCCAATTGATATCTTTTAAATATGTTGTCAATTAAATCACCATCATCACAACTAGACGCTTAGATTTCAGGTTGGATAATAGTTGAACTTGAAGCAGAACTTGAACTTGAACTTGAATGGAATTAGAATTTGTTTTCCTTCGTCTATCAACCAAGGCATCCCCTTCGCTCAACATTTTATACTCCTAAAAAGTATCATCAAATACTTCTTTCACCTTTTCACTCTTTTCCAAGATAGTTTGCTCACCATGCATAATAGATAATGTAAACTTTAAATAATCTAATTTGCGGCGAGGATCGAGAATCACAACCACATATGTTAACATGTTATGCCCATTGATGCCTTCCCAATATTTGTCATATTTTTTCTTCATACTAATTGTCATTCTCCTCAACTCAAGATCACCATTTTTCATCATTTCTTTCAAAATTATAGAAATTGTAGAAACTTCCCTAAAGTATGGATTTGAAGTTACATATAGTGACCCGAAAACTCTCAAAGTGAGTTCATAAAATTTACGCAAAAACTTCACCAATTTCCTAGCATTTACCCAATCAAGATAAATAGACACTCCATTATCCGCATCAAGATCACTCTTATAAAAGAAGGGGCAATAACATTTAGGCCCCCTGTACTAACGTGAAAAACAAACACTTCCCCCAGACTTTAAAAATTTTATTCGACCTCCCCTGCACTTAAAGTCAACGCACTGTGGGTCCATTCTGTTAGTTTGACTAACGGATCGTTAAATGTTACTCAGGCTAGCCAGTTGCAAAAAAAATTGTTTTTATTTTCATTTTTTGAAAAATAATATAATTAATTTAAAAAATTTAGAAAAATAATATAATTAATTTAAAAAATTTAGAAAAATAATGTATTAATTTAAAAAATCCAAAACAATACTGTAATTAATTTTAAAAATACAAAAAATTAATATATTTCATTTAAAAAATTCAAAAAAATACTATAATAATTTTAAAAATATATAAAAATAATATAATTCCTTCCTTTCTTTTTCTTTTTAAATCTAAAAGTTTCCAATTTATTTCTAGCATCTTTAACTTTTAATATTATCAATTAATGCCTCAACTATTTTATTATTTATTTATTAAAATAAATTACATCCTTTTTAATTCTTCTTTTTAAATCTAAATGAAAAGTAACAATTACTGAAACGCTCATCTTCCTCCTCCTCTGTCTCATCCATCCATCTTTCAAGTTTACATAATCTACCAGGACACAAACACCTTATTACCATTATATTAAAAATTGGGTCGATTTATTTATTTTGTAATGAAAATTACTGAAACGCTCCTCTTCCTCCTCCCTCTTGCTTGAAGACGACGAAGCTGGCTTCTTCTCCTCCTCCGCCACTGCCAACCGCCGCCCATCAGGCTCCAAGAACAAACCCAAGCCCCCGAGCAAGCCCAAGAACAACCCCATCTCCTAAATTCTAAGCTTGAAAGCACAACAACATGCTTCTTTCTAGATCTGGATCTGGTTAGATCCAGATCGATTGTTGTCGCTGTAGATCCGCTTGAAAGCACAACAACATGCTTCTTCTTGTAGATCTGGGTCTATTAGAACAGATGCGCTTCGGTGGTGGTGGTGGCAGGCTCCGGTGGGGTGGGCTAGGCGGCGGCGTAAAAAAAGAACAAGAAGAAAAAGATAAACGATTTAAGGTTGAAATAAAAAGATTTAAGTTTTCTTATTTCTTGAGTATTGTTTCTGGACTAGGGAGAGAGAGGGAAGTGAGGAGGAAGAAGATGAAAAGATTAAAAATTAAAAAAAGAAAAAAAGATGAACAACGCTGGGAGATGGATTCTTCATCTTCTATTTCTTCTATAGGAAAATTAAAAATTAAAAAAATAAAAAGAAGAAAAAGATGAACGATGGATTCTTCATCTTCCATTTTTATGTAATTTATGTAACAAAGAAAAGATTTTTTTCTAAATTTTTTTTGATTTTTTTTGTAATTTATAAAAAAATAAGAAATGAAAAAGAAAAAAAAATTGAAACTGGAACAACCGGTTTTTTTTTTTTTTGCAACTGGCTGTCAAGGGTCACCTTTAACAGTCTGTTAGTTTGACTGATGGCAAGGACCTTGATTTAGTTAAACTTTAGTTGAGGGACCTCCATTTGAATTTTTCTAGTACAGGGGAGGAGTCTGTTTTTAGACTTTAGTTCAGGGGTTTTTATACTATTGCCTCTAAAAAGAATCTACTTCCTCAAACTTTTAAAATGCTCTCTCATAATTTTGAGCAGTTTCTAGCATAGTGTATGTGGAGTTGCACCTAGTCGACACATCAAGATCTAACTTTAACTTACATGTAATTCCCTCAATTTCAGCACTCTATAAATTTTGCAATCATTGTCGGGGAGTTTCTCACATACCTAACCGCTGCCCTAATTCTTGAGATAAACAATCCCAACTCATGCACACCATCAACAACAATAAGATTGATTATATGAGCAATGCATCTAATGTGAAGGTATTTTGATTCGAAAATGATATTGTTCTTTGCATTAGATTTTTTTTTTATGTGTGAAATAGCTACATCATTACTAGATGCATTATCTACGGTGATTGTTAAAACCCTCTATATTCCTCAATCCTTCAAACACCGCTCAATCATCCTAGCAATCGCCTCACCCTTGTGACTAGAAATTGGACAAAAGTTGATAATTCTTTTGTGCAATTTCCAATCCCTATCAATGAAATGAGTCATGAGGCATATGTAGTTAGGGGTGACAATTTTAGTTCCAGTCTCGTTGATGCGAACATCTACCCATTGCACACGCACAACGCACAGCTAAGACCAATCAGACCAAGACGCCGAGTCAAGGATGTGGATCAGACCAAGGATAACCAAGTGAGGTTATCACAACTACAACTCCTATACAAGGAGGTGCTGGAGCTGAGGACACTACTCGAGACAGCCACACAACGCTTGCGGAGCCCATGCCTATTGCGCACGCACAACGCGCAGCCGCAAGGAACCGTCGAGCCAGGACAACGAGCCGAGGATTTGGAGCACGAAGAGAGGTTATCACAGCTCTGCTACATGGAGCTAAACCTAAAGAGGATGCTTGAAAAGACAAAGCAACGCATGTCGATCCCCGCACCAAGGCTCGTACCGCAGGCCCCGCCAGCCGTACAAGGCGACTGTGTCCGAGCCTATTCGGCATAAGGAGGTTCTAATCTAAGGGATTAAAGCATTATAGGCCCATGTTATGTGTTATCTAGTCTTGGTCCAAATTTGAGGACATTTGAGCGAGTGAATCGATTGAAGGCTCGAGTCGATATTTTCACCGACTGGAATCCTACACTACCTATGACTCGCGGATGCGCTATGCGACAGAGTCCATGTCAGTTCAGACTTGCAAAGACTAAACGATGGCGTTTGACTTGGATTCCTAAACTACATCATGTCAATGACATTGAGACCAAGGATGGACCAGAAAGCACGAGCCACACTCGAGATAGTCCAGGGCGATATTGTCGCACGATGTGCACCAGGCGCCACGCAACTTAAGGAAATCGGCCTAACTTGAATCCCGCTCGTGCAAAGACTGATTTAATTATTTAAGATAATTTTATTTATATTTATATTTACTTTCCTTAAGTTAAATAAGGAAGTTACTTGATTATGACTCTTGTTAGCCCTAGTACGAATGCGTTTAGGGTTTTTGTTATTTAAGGAGCCGCTTGGCTTCATCGTAAACTAGCTTTTGATAATTGATAAAAAATGAGACTTTGTCTTGTTAGAGTGGATTCTCTAGTGTTCCTCGTGAACCTTGTTCCTTGTTGAGTCTGCAAGCTCAAGTCGTTTGCAAGTAAAGCTCAAAATTGGATCTATTGCTTGTTCCCCTAGGTTGGCTCTCCCAGGTGTGAGTTCAGGTCTAAGTTCGTTCTTGTAAGCAAACTATCTTCCACGTGAAACATAAACCGTTGAACTAGATCTAAACGTAGACATATGCATCCTTGGCTAACAGGATCGTATCACTTGTGACTCGTATAATGACAAGACTGGGCTGGTTTAGACCCGAGACTCGTACAAGTTTGTCCCGTCTAAATGCAAAAGTAGGTTATTTGGGAATGTTTTCACTTTTCCTTCATCAGCCAGGCAGTCACTGTGAAGATCTCCTCCTTCCTCTTCTCTCACTGTCACTGTCTTCACTCTTCCTCCACCACCACCTCCTCCTCTCCTTTCCTCCACCACCACCATCACCTCCCTCCTCCTTTACCCACCACCAAGCCTCTACCTCTACCTCTCATCTCTTTCACCCACTGCCACCTCCAGCTCTGCCTCAGTGGTCACGCCGCTCTCTCCTCTAACTACAAATCCACCTCCTCCCCGATCCGTCCATATCCATCTCGTTGCTACCTCTCTCATACTCACCCCATCTTTGTCTAACTAATACTTCTACAACACCAGCATTTCTCCAAAAGATTTGCTTTCTAATCTGGTGTTGCAGCATTTTCCTCCTCCTTTGTCCGAGAAGTCCAACTCGTTCGTCGGAACAAAGGATTGCTGCATGTTCTGGGCATGTTGAGGGAATTGATGAAGGTTTTGTGTGGTAATTTTGAGAATCTTGATGTAATTTGTGTTGATTTATACGGTAGGATTTCAATTCATGTTGGTGTAAATCTTGGATGGGAATCATTTGATTGTGTTTTGTGTTTACCTCCACTAAGCTAGTACCAATTTTCATCAAGATTTCAAGGGAGATTTGACGAAGTAATAGATATCTAACGGTACCAATTTTCACGTGTCCGAGATCGGACCCGTCAAAATTCACGGGTCTAGACCAGAACTGATTTTTCAGTCCTGATTTTAAATAGGACAGGTCTAGACCTGACCCGCGGGTCCACGGGGACAAGGGTGTTAGTACCGGGACACGACTTGTGGTACCGTTTTGTCACCCCTACATGTGTCTGTGGCCAAACAAACACAGTCACATGATATCTTAAATGAGCTTTTAAAATGACTTTATCCTCAACATAGTTCTCAAAAATATCTCTAGAAATTGTCTAACATGAAGGTATTTGGAACCTAGGTTGGGAAACCTCCATAAATTTCCTAAATCCCTTACCATCAATAAATTTAAAAGCAAGCTCATCTAAAATAATCATTCTATCCAAAGCTTTTCTAATGGAAGTTTGATCAAATTTCCAAGAACCTAGGTTGGATTCATCATTTTCGGTGTTCTCAATAACTAAATGTGATTGCAAATATTTTGGATCACATGGAATGCAAAGAGATTTACATAAGTGTCCTAACATTGGACCCGTAGCTTATTTTTTAGGGTATGCTTTTGTTTCAAATTGACAATGTATGCACATGCTCCATTTCTCATGACGCGATTTTCTTTCTTGAGGTGTTAAACTCATCTTCCCATCCTTCAACAACTTGTTGTTGTTGCTGCGCCTGTGGATGTGATGGTGGTGGTGGACCTGGTGGTGGCATCATGTCTCGATTGCCTCCTCCTCCTGTTATTCCATTTCTATACATAACAAAATCAAATTAATATTTATGTGTAATTAATACGAGAATACATATATATAATAGAAATATTAACATCCAAAAAATTGATATTGATTTTGTTGAGCAAATATCTTTCCTGTTAAGGATATATGCAAAGTGATATTTGCAACATACATATGCAAAGTACAGATTAGCAAATAGAAAAATTGCAATCAAAATTGCAACTCTGTGACATCTAATAGAAGATGATTCAAAAAAAAAGAGGAAGAAGATTCAAAAAAGAAAGAGAACCCATAATTTGAGAGGGGGCGGGGGAGAAGATTAACTTACTTGGGTTGAAACTGTTGAGGGTTTGCGGTGGTGGAGAAATACAAGAGAAGAAGACAGAGAGCATCGCTGCTAAGTGGTAGTGGTGGTGGAGTAGCGGCCAAAGGGTGACGAGTGGTGCACAAGCAGGAGCGGTGGTGGTGGTGATGGGAGGCAGAGATTGCGATTGATGAGATGGTGATGACACCGTTGAAAATGGTTTTGTGTCAAATTAGCTGATGTCAGATATGTCTTTTTTTGTCTATTAATTTAGTCTTCTCATTCGTAACATTTTTTCAATTAAACCCCTAGTTGATTAGTACATATGGTGATGAGTGGTGATGACACCGTTGAAAATTTAACTAGCGCATGAATCAACATTTAAACACATAAAATCACAGTAGACACAAAAGCCCTCCCCCACACCTATCAGACACATTGTCCTCAATGTATAGGAGAGGAAAAACAAAAACACAAAAAACGAAAAACATAAAACACAAAAAATAAAATAAAAAGAAAACAAAGAAAATGAAAAAGGGACAACTAAGGGTAAGGTCTTCAAGCAAAGGGTGGTGGAGGGGGTGATGGTGGAGTTGGAGTGGGGAGAGTATAGTCAATCTTCTTAGTCAAGAGCAGTAGAGAGTCGAGGAGGGCCTGGTTCATTGTGGCTGCCTGATTCTGGGAAGCCATTAGGGTCTAGAGTAGTCTGTTGGTCTCCTTATATTGCTCCAAATTAGGTGACATCAAACCAGGGGCAGGTCTCTATATGGCAGAGGGTGTAGCTGGATTCTCTTAACCTTGGTCTTAGCCAAGAGCTACTTCTTGGTCTTCTTGCTCTTCAACTCCTGCTTCTGCTGGAAACTTTAGTGGGGCCAGTTGGTACTTACCCTTATGCCTAGGGCTAAAATTTTGTCCTTCCTTAGGTGTGCAACCTGTATTGTAACAAACAAAACCTCTTTCCAAATGGAAATATCCCATCTAATCAAGAGCTTTGAGATTAAGCATTTTTAAGGAATAAAAGTCATAGAGGTTCGTTGCAGCACTCTCTAAGTTCCTGGATTTAACAGCTAAGAGTGTAATCAAGGATCCTAGAACCATTTTGTTCTTGAAAGGAGCGAACTGTTTGGCCAACCAATACCCCAAACTGATCTTCTGGCCAGTTTGTATACGCCAAAGGATGAATAACTTAGTCTTATAAAGAGCACCTGACATATTGCTCTTGACATAAAAACTGACAGATAATGCCCTATGCAGAATTCTTAGGACAGGATCACAAAACATATGGGCTTTGGAATGTTTGGTGAAATGGTCCTCCGAGTTTCCTGTGAGAGACCTGAAAGCACCATATGTGTCCCAGTCCTTAGGGATCTCATAATGGATTGAAGCATACCATGGTGTATTATCAACAACATCAGGTAGAAAACCAACAAGACACTTAAATTCATGCAGAGATAAATGGGACCAAACACCACATAGTCGAAAATTAATGACATCACCAACATGCAAATCAAGGTTTTCTTTCCCCTTAATAGTAAGGTTTGTGAAATCAAACCAAAATATGGAATAAAATTCCAGACACAACTTACTATAAACTGAATTATCAACAAAGAACACAGATTCCCATCCTATATCATGCACCATCTTTTTCAATCTAACAGTCAAACCTAGATTATTTAACAAATCGAAATCAAGTAGGATGCAAGGGGTCAATTCAGAGGTAAGTCGAGACTAGTCTCTCTTTATCAGTCTGGGAATCTAGTTTCAGCCAAGCATTTAGTTTTGAGAGTGGAGGAATTACCTTGATGAGTTTTGAAGACTGTGTGGATTTGGTGAGTAGCTTTAGCTCTTCCTCTTCTTCTTCTAGCTCTGGCTCTATCACAGCAGCCATGGGCTCCTTTCATATCCTCTGTCTGGTTATGACAGCGATAGGGGATGCAAATTCCTTTTGAGTTTGGCGGAGGACATATTTATGGGCCACTTGCTTGGCCCTTCTAGTTAGTGCTGATGTAGGAACAATCTTGGTTATCGTCTTGGCCAAGAGAGGTGTACTCTCTGGCAAGATTGGTGATGGCATATCCATCATATTCTTGGTTCGTCTTTCCGCGGCTGGATCAAACACCAGCACTTCTCTTCTTCTTTTCTTTAGCAACGTTAGAAGAACCTCCTCAGAATCAGTCTCTGACTCCTTCTGATCCAGCTCCTTCCTGCTGGGCTTAAATCCCGGGTCAGAAACCGAATCAGAATCCCTTGAGACACTACTCGTTATCTTTTCCTCTTCTTCTTCTCCCACCTTCTGTTCTTCCTCAACATTCTCTTCTTCTTCCATTGGGTTTATCGAAGGCTCGTCGGCCACCCGTTTTAGGGTGAAGCTAGGTCCCGGTCCTTGAGAGCCGTTAGAGATGTCTTGAATGTCTCTCTCCTCCCCCTTCTCTACCACTTTCTCTTCAGCTGGTTCTCCTGGCTGCTGAACTTGCTCTTGACTGGTGGGGTATAAAGTCGAGGTGGTATCAGAGTCTTCAACAGTGGTCCGACGACAGGTCTCCTCAGTCGAGATCACCACCAGAGTGGTAGTCGGTGGCTGTTGAGGTGTGGACTCGACAACCTTGTCTAGAGTGGTCAAGACCTCAGCTGCGAATGCTTCGGCAGAATGCTCCTCTCTGATTTGAGAACTGGTGGTTTGGTTGGAGTTCATCGGAGCTTGCTCGTTATTCATGGCTGGGAATGGGAGAAATGTTCTGGGTGGAAGAGTAATGGATAGGGTTATTATGTTGTTTGAGATGGTTTTGATTTCGGTTTCATTTTGAGGAGGAAGAGGGAGAAGTGGTATAGCATAAGTACTGGTGACTGGGTTAATGGTCGTGTGGCCACGTCCGTGACCACGACTGGCCCTTATGGAAGTTTTTTATCATGCCATTAATGGTGTAATGACCGTTATAGGTGGAAGGGGAGAGGTTGTTGGAGAGAGCGGGTAGCAATTGTGCTTTTGCAGAAGAAACTGAAAGGTTCAGGGCTTAGTGGGACTCTTCGTGGTCAAGACTTGTATTTAAACTTGTCTTCTTTAACTGAAAGACCACGTGTCAAAAAGGTCGCTCTTGGCCAAAAAGGTCATTCTTGATCACCTTTAGGATCTTGTTAAGAAATATGACAGTCGATTAGATTTCAGCAGAGTAAAATTTTACTGAAATAAAAATAGAAACGAAAAATAGAAACATGGGTTGCCTCTCAAGTAGCGCCCTTAGATATTATCTTAGGCTAGACATGGATTTCTTTCACTCCATGTTTGGTGTAGGTTCCACCACCGTTTCTTTTTCCACTGTGTGGCTTCGCAATCCTTCCAAGTAGGGCTTCAATCTCTGCCCATTGACTTTGAATACTATATATGTTTTGGGATTTTTGATGTTCACGGCACCATAAGGAAAAACATCAGTAATCACAAAAAGTCCATTCTATTTAGTTTTCAATTTGCTAGAAAAAATTCTAAACTTGGAATCTTAAAGTAAAACTTTCTGCCCAACAAAGAACTTCTTCTTGGTAATCCTCTTGCATGGTACGCTTTTGTCTTGGCCTTGAAGATCTCTGAATTTTCATAGGACCGATTCCTTAATTTCTCTAGCTCATGGAGCTCCAACTTCTTTTGTTCTCTTGCCGCATCCATATGTATGTTGATTTGTCTGATTGCCCAATAAACTTTGTGTTCCAACTCGACAGGTAAGTGGCACATCTTCCCGTACACCAGTCTGAATGGAGTCATACCTATTGGTGTCTTGTAGGTTGTCCTATAAACCCAAAGTGCTTCATCCAGCCCCTGACTCCAGTCCTTGCTTAAGGGGTTGACTGTCTTGGTCAAGATGGATTTTACTTGCCTATTTGATACCTCCGCTTGGCCATTCGTTTGTGGGTGATTGGCAGTAGATACTCAATGCATAATACCGTGCCTCTTGAACAAAGATTTAACTATCCTGTTACAAAAGTGGGTTCCTCGATCACTAATGATCCCTCAAGGAACTCCAAACCTACTCAAGATGTTAGATTTGAAAAAAAAGAACAGTTCTAGCATTGTCAGTCTGTGTTGACTTTGTTTCTACTCATTTGGAAACATAATCAACAGCTACGATCAATGCCCCATAAATCAAATATTTCACAAGACATAATTGGCTTCATAGGCATTTGATTTCTAGCACTAATGTTCCCTATCTTTTGGCATTCAACACATGATTGGCAAAACTTATGGCTATCATCAAACAAATTGGAGTAATAGAAACTTGCTTCTAAAACTTTATAAGCAGTTTTCTTTCCACCAAAATGTCCACCACTAGGAGAAGTATGACAGAAGTGTAAAATAGAAGGAATTTTATTAAGTTGCACACATCTCCTTAATAGTTGGTCAGAGCCTATTCTCCACATGTATGGCTCATCCCAAAGATAGTGTCTGGAATCTTTTCTAATTTTAGATTTTTCAAAAGAAGTAAGCTCACCATAATACTTACCTTTTGCCAAATAGTTTGCAATGTCGGAATACCAAGATTTTACTCCTCTTACAAGGAATAAATGTTCGTCTAGAAATTCAGCAACCACTGGTTTTGTCTCTGTACTAGTAATCCTACTCATGTTGTCAGCAACTAGGTTCTCTCGTCCTTTCTTGTCCCTGATTTCGATTTTGAATTCCTAGAGCAATAACACCCATCTGATTAGTCGAGGCCTGGCCTCTTTTTTAGTCAAGAGATGCCTCAATGTTGTATGGTCAGAGAAAATGATAAATTTAGTTCCCAATAAATAAGATCTAAATTTTGCAAAAGTAAATATAACAACAAATAGCTCCTTCTCTATTGTGGTATAGTTCTTTTGAGCATCATCCAACATTTTGGATGCGTAGTATATCACATGTGACTATTTTCCTTTCCTATGGCCAAGTACTGCTCCTACTGCCGAATTTCTAGCATCACACATGATTTCAAAAGACAAACTCCAGTCTGATGGTTGAATCACAGGGGTGGTAGTGAGTTTTTCTTTTAGCTTGTCGAAAGCTTCTTTGCAATCATCATAAAAAACGAACTCAACTTCTTTTTGGAGAAGTCTGCACATGGGTTCTGCCACCTTGGAGAAATCTTTAATGTAGCACTTGTAAAACCCTACATGGCCAAGAAAAGAACGAACCTCTCTAACAGAAGAGGGGTAAGGCAGATTCTTAATGATATCAATCTTTGCTTGGTCTACCTTAATTCCTTCTTAGGAGATTACAAGGCCAAGAACGATGTCATGATTGACCATAAAATGACTTTTTTCAAAGTTTAAATCCAAGTTAGTTTAAATACATCTTTTCAAAATAGCTTCAAGATTTTTGAGGCAGTGATCAAAAGAATCTCCATGTACTGTGAAATCATCCATGAAAACGTCAATACTTTTTTCTATGAAATCAGAAAATATGCTAACCATGCATCTTTGAAATGTAGCAAGAGCATTACATAAGCCAAATGGCATCCTTTTATAAGCAAACATTCCAAAAGGACAGGTAAAGGTTGTTTTCTCTTGATCCTCAAGAGCCACAGAAATTTGGTGAAATCCTGAGTAACCATGAAGAAAACAATAATGAGACTTACTTGCTATCCTTTCAAACATTTGATCAATGAAGGGCAAAGGAAAATGATCCTTCCTGGTCATATTGTTGAGGAGTCTGTATTCAATATAGACCCTCCATCCATTTTGTACTCTTGTTGGTACTTGTCTGCCATCCTCACTTTCTACCACAGTAATTCTGATCTTCTTTGGAACTACTTGCACAGGGGAAACCCAGTCAGTGTCAGAGATTGGATAAATAACTCCTGCATCCAGCAGCTTGAGGACTTCCTTCTTGACAACTTCCATCATAGGGGGATTGAGCCTCCTTTGTGGTTGTCGAATTGTCTTCTTGTCCTCTTTTGTATGTATTTTGTGGGTGTAGAAGGTTGGTGATATTCCCTTGATATCTGCAATCGTCCATCCAATTGCTTCCTTGTGCTCCTTTAGCAATTCCAACAACCTTGCTTCTTCCTCTGATCGCCCGCCGAAGGCATCAAAAGTAGTTGTAAAATAGATAAGAATCAAGATGAAATCCTCGCCACTGGAGTTGTTGGTTTAATTCTGAAACTAAAAATAAAAGAGTAAAAATTAAATAGTAAAATGAGCTTGGTCAAGGGCTTGGCCAAGATGAAATAACAGTGTTGGAAATTCGAAGGATGGAGATTCCTGGTAAGGGCACCTGGTAAGCTACGTTCCTTACGATTTGATCATTGATTCAGTGATGTTTACCTTCATTTTCATAGTACCGCTATAGAATGCAAGGACTCCTATACACTCCTACTTCCCTCCTCTTCAAATTCCCTAGAGGGTACTCCCTACTGGACAATCCTAACCAAATAGCACATTGCTGGTTAAAGGATTTACTACTTTGGTTGATGGTATGAATTGATTGAAAGGTAGCACAATCAACATCAAATGCACAGGGGAAGACGATACCTAACTCAAGTTACCTCACAGCCGATGCCCTAGGTTGTCAATCTCGTCTGAGTTATACTGTTTGTTTTCTCTAGTCTACGCGAGACTAGTTGTCTACTTTAACCTATCCAATTTCGCCCATCCTCTTCAAGGTTGACTACAACTTTCAGGTTATAATGCAAGAGTGATCAGTTCTAGATTTTAACAAGAAAGCGATTTTATAAAATCTGAAAATAAACAATTACAATGTTCCAATGTTCAGCCTCTCATATTCTACCAATGATAAGACATTTATACCAGCTCCCAAGTCACACAAGGCCTTCTCGATTTTCTTATTGCCTATTTTGTATGGAATATCGAAAGTTCCTTGATCCATGCACTTCTCTAGAAGTCTTGACTAAAATACTGATGAAACATTCTTGGTCAAGCTAACCTGTTCAACACCTACAAGTTTCTTTTTTTTAGAACATAAATCTTTAAGGAATTTAGCATAACTAGAAATTTTAGCAATTAAATCAAGCATAGGTATGTTGATTGCCACTTTTTTTAAATATATCCATAAACTCCTTTTCCTCTTTCTCCCTTTTGGTCTTTGCAGGCGTAGGTGGAAAGGGCGGAGGGGCGTTCTCATATTTTTCTTTCTGAATTGTAGCTTCTGCTGCTTTCTTGGCCTCTTCCTCTTTCTTGGTTGTTTCCTTGGCCAAGAAGGTTTCTTCTGATGCTAGGATAATCTCAGCTTCAACCAACTCCTCTTATTCTGCCTCTATTATCTCCTCTGGTGTCTTGTACTTCAACTTTCTCTCAAATTCCATCACTCTTCCTAGTTCTTATGCCTCGGCCGCTCTTGCTCATACGCTATTATTTCCTCCCTCTCTAGTAGGTCTACACTACTCCTCAAACTAATTGCACTCACATTGTGCTTGGGGTTGTCTGCTGTACTAGCAGGCAATCTCCCTTACTTATTCCTATCCTCCATTAGTATTTTGACGTTCTTCTATAATTCGACCAATATAGAAGTTAAATTGCTTATGTCATCCTTAAGAGTTGGGCCAACAATCTGTAATTATTGTGGAGGGGCAGGTAATTGTAGAGGTACGCTAGTTTGATTTTGGGGTGGTCTCGGGATGAAGTTTTGGAGGTTGAATGGTGACTGTTGTGACTATTTAGGACGTGTAGGATTGTTCTGGGGTTGATTCTGGGTCTAGCTGAAGTTAGGATGATTCCTCCATCCAGGGTTGTACACATTGGAGTATGGATTGTTGTTGGGAGGGTATTTGTTCTACTAGTTTTGGTTATAGCCATAAGCAACGTTCAATTGAGCAGTGACCTCCTTTGGAGTTGCAGGTTGCAACATAGAACATTGATTAGTGTGGTGATCAACTTAAACACTCACAGTTACGCCTTGGTTGGTCTTTTGGCCTTGAACACCTCTAGAAAGATTTTTTATGAAGTTAGAAATATTAGAAAGATGATGTTCTAAAGCAATTGAGTTCAAGGAAGAGATAGGGCTAGATCGCTCTACAAAACTGTTGTTATGGCAATTTTCAGCCATTGTTTGAAGCAATAGTTTAGCTTGAGTTGGAGTTTGATCTTGCAAAGCTCCTCCAACTGTAGCGTCAACTCTCTCTATGTCCTTCTGATTCATCCCATCATAGAAGTACTGAATCAGGGCTTGATCAGTCACTCCATGGGTTGGACAGATGTCCTGGAGGTCTTTGAACCTCTGGTAGTATTCTCCAAAGCTCTTGTTTCCTCTCTGCTGAATGGAAATGAGATTCTTCTTGGTTGCTCTAGCCTTGCTTGCATTCCAATATTTGTTCAAAAAGGTTGTAGACATTTGAGCCCATGTACTAATGGTATTGTGAGGTAAACTGTAAAACTAGTTTTTCCCCAAGTCCTCCAATGACCATGAAAAAACTTTCAGCATAGCTCTCTCAATAGGGACTTCCCGAGGCTTGAGTGCATCGCATTCCAAATGAAAATTCCTTAGATGGATGTAAGGATTCTCATTGGAATGTCCATGAAACTTCTTCAGATTATGGATAATGTTGGTCTTGGTAGCCTAGTCATGATCCACTGTTGGTAAATCAATGCAAGAATAAGTGGTCTGTTCTGCTCCTCGATTTAACTCTTTAAGAGTCTGCTCAGCTGGCTGCTCTATGTCTATTCTTGGATTCGGTTCTTCTTAGTCAATAAGATGCTCTTGATCAAGGTGATAGTTTGTTGATGAACTTGGTGTGGTATTCGTTGGTATCAATCTCTTTCTTTTGGCTTTCCTTCTGTTTTCTGTCTCTGCTCTGGTCGGCTCCGGATTGAAAGGTATCAATTCCTTACAAGACGACCTAGTCATGAACGAGAAAACACAGAGATTAGTAAACCGTACCCCCGGGCAATGGCGCAAAAAATTGATGGGTGTCGAATCCGTAAAAAATAATTAATAAATACAACTCACTACTAAGAACAAGTTTAATTGTAAATAGCAAGTAAGAGGTTCGATCTACAAAGAGTAAGGGTATGATTTTCGTGAGTACTTGTAAAGACCAGTAGTAACACTTAGGTATTTTGGGGGGATTTTGTTTAAAACTTAAAACTGAAAAGAAAATAAAGCAAGTAAACAATCCCAGGCCAAGAATAAGATTCTTGGTCAAGACACAGATCAAGAACGAAACAATCAAATGAGAGAGATTCTTAGTAGAAGCTAGCAAGCGATGAGACATGAGCAGCAATCATTGACGTAAGGATATTCATCTTCAATCTACAGAGCTGCTATACTATATCAAAACCACCTCAGGTACGCTTAGAGATGATTCCTAACCAATTAACACTTTGCTGGTTAAAGGATTTACTGAGTTGGCTGATGATCGATTTGGGGAAGACAACTCCAAACCTAGTATCCTTGGTTGTCAATCGAGACTAAATCAAGTTAACCTTTCACACTAGCTTACTCCGGGCTAGTTCGCGGTAGATCTATCAACGCTAGTTTGTCTACTTCGATCCTCTTGGTCTGTAAATGGCCCAAGACAGGTTGTCGTAACTAAGAAGAATGATAGTTGTGATAATCAAATCAACTCTAGACTGGGCAGATCTAAAATCAAAAGGAAGACACAATACAATTATTCTAAGATCAGTTAAATGCAGATTTAAAGATTAATAAAGAACAATTAGATCTCATGCATACTCATGTTCATGCTTTAACACATCTACTAAGAATGGTTTATTTAGCTACTCATACTTATATTGAAAGAAAACAAAAAGATGTATTATAGAATATAAAAATCCTTCGTTCCGTGAAGAACGAAGGAACAAGAAGTTGGAAACCAGAGAAGGGGCGAAGATCAGAAGTCGAAGTCCTCTTCTCAATAACCTAGGGAGAGTATATATAGTTTCCTCTCCCAATAATATCTCTAAAAATAAATAAATAAATCATAATTAAACTTTAATTGTATCTAATCATTCTTCTTCTTTGAATAGAAGTCTAAGATGCCGAGATAAAGAAGGAAGGACACCACTCTAATTGTTCTTCGGGTGGAAACAACAATCATAATAGTTGTAGACTTCTTCTGCAAGTATCGCTTGGAAAGCTACTAGCCCAGATGGCTCCTCTTGGTTGAAAGGGTGGCCAAGAAAGTGGTCAGAAGAGATGTTTGTCTCATTATGCCTAGAAATGACTCTTTTCTGCTCCTTTTTCTCCATTTGCTCTTCAAGATTATTTTCTGCAAAAAGCATGGAAACCATACTGAAATCAATAGAATTACCATTCAAGATGCATGAAAACAGATAGTAAAACTACCACAAATTAAGCTCAATCAGTTAGGCATGTCTTCTTTTTTTTTATTAATTCAGTCTTCTTATTCGTAACATTTTTTAAATTAAACCCCTAGCTGATTAATTTAGTCTTCATATTCGTAAAAGATTTTTGATTGAACCCCGAAATGATTAAAATAGTCCCCATGTTTTTTTAAGCTTTAATTTTTATCTTATTTTCAAACTCTTATTTGTTGATTAATTTAGTTCTTGTTCATTAAAAAAATTCAATCACATCCCTAACTTATTAATTCATACCCCGTATCCGTAAATTTTTTTTAAATCAAACCCGTAAATGATTAATTTAGTCCTCATGTTCATAAAACAAATCAATCAAATTTATACATTTATGGAATTTCATATTTCTTCATGTATTCATAAATTTGGTTAAATTATTTTTTTAGTTAATATTTGGTTCAACTAAAACATACATAATTATTAATTTTTATTTTTAATAATTTTTATACAATTCACTATCAATGATTTTTATTTCAATCAAACTTATACTTTTAATAATTTTAATTCTCAACTCAGTGTCACCTGGGGTCTAATTTGCTAATATCTTATATTATAAAACTCAATTAGCAAAATTAGAAAAATAATACTCCCTCCAACTTCTTTTATTTGACGAGTTTAGGCTTAATTGCACAGTAGAGAATTAACTGACGCCTTGCGCTTTGTGTTGTTTCCCTCCCTCACAGACGACCTACCTTGCACGGTAGCAGCAACAGACTTAAAGAAGTAAATTAAGAAAAAGAAATAAGTTGCCAAACACACAACAATTAAAAAAAAAAAAGTTGCCTTGCATAGTAGCAGCAACAACAAACTTAAAAAAGGAAATTAAGAAAAAGAAATGAGTTGCTCAGGCCCACAACAATTAAAAAACAAAAAAAAAGACAAAAAGTTATCTTGCACAGTGATTGCATTCTATTTCATCATGTTTTTACTGTCCATTTACTTGTTATTTGAACAGAAAAGCTATTGATTTCCTATGAATTTCCCATGCTTTTGCAGTTAGAGCTTTGATTCTGGTTCTAGGAAAAAGGCAACTTCGCGAGCACAACGTTGATTTCAGAGCATCTTGGCCTAGAGCTTGGCCAAGATCCATTAGCACGCCAGCATATCGATCTCAGAAACATCTCGGCCTAGAGCTTGGCCAAGATCCTTTCGCCAAAAGACAATTTCGAGCAATCAGTGTCGACTACTGATTGCATTGCATTTCATCATGTTTTATTGTCCATTTACTTGTAGTTTTGGACAGTAAATCTACTGATGTATCCCTTAATTTCCCATATCTTATCAGGTCTGGTTTGGAGGCAGTACTTGAGGAATTTGGGCAGTAGAGAGTTGGAGCTGACTACTCGAGTCTAGGCCTGGGTCTTGGCCTAGACATATTCGCATCTGACGCAGTGCGCTTACCAGAATCGTCTTGGCCTAGACTCCGGCCAAGACTCCTTTGCGATCAGACTGCAGCTTGGAGCGATTGAAGTATTTTTGGAGTTGGACTCTCACAGCTGGCACGTAGCAGCTGTCCAGCAATTTTAGAGGGATAGGAAGACTATCTTATGAAGAATCCCGAAGGGGATCTCCCTCTTTATTTAATTACGATTTAGTTTCCATATTTAGAACAATTAATTGTAATAATCTTTTAGGAGATTAATTAGGAGATTATTTAGGAGATTGAGTTGGAGAAGGACAGAGGAGTTTTAGCTTTCTTATAGCTGATCTCGTCCTCCCCTTTTCCTCTCTCTCTCTACGCTCTCTTCTTCTTCCCCAATTCGACACTTTTATACTATTGCTCCGGATTCAATTCTTTGAATCTCGGATTTATTTTATTTATGCAAGTTAAATTCTTTATCTTTTATCCATGAGCATGAGTAACTAAAACCCCATTCTTGGTAAGGGTGATGAGCTGAAGTTCTTAATGCAATCGTGAGACACAATCCGTTCTTCACAATCTCTTTCTTTGTATTTATTTATTCTTGAACTTAATCCATCGCTTACTCACTAGAGCCAAGGTTTGATCATCCTTGTTCTCTAGGAGAGAAGAGTTGTAACCAGTCTAGAAGGAGAGGGAGTACCCGCCGGCTAGACGGAGTAGGTGACTAGTCTCGAGCAGACTAGAAGAATAGGTAAAATAGGTAGAGACCAGATTGACAACCTAGGAACTTAGCCTAGGTACTGTCTTCCCCTGTGCCATTGAAGAGGTGAGCAACCATTCAAGACAGCAGTCAAACGGATAAACCCTTTAACCAGCAAGGTGTCCCTTGGCTAGGATTATCAGGAGAGGGAGTACCCGCCAGGTAGTTTGAAGAGGAGGGAAGATAGGAGGGAAAAGGAGTTCCTCCCCTCTATAGCAGTACTATGAAGAAGAGATGAACATACTTCAGTCAATGATCGATGCATAAGAACACAAGCTCACCCATCGCCCTTACCTGGAATTCCGTATCACAAGACTTTTTCCCAATCTAGCCCGCAGTCTTGGCCTAGACTCTGCCCAAGACTGTTTTGAATTATTTTATTTCTTTCTGTTTTTTTGTCTTTATTTTCAGATTCAACCAACCAAATTCAGTGACGAGGAAGTCAACCAAGAACTACAATTCCCTAGAAGTCTCTGTGGACCGACCCTCTTACCATCATCTACAAATCCTTGTAGACAGTGATAAGTTGTATTTCTACCCCCAATTCCATAACTATTTCACTACTATATTTGACGTGTTCGACGCGCGGTCAAATTTTGGCGCCGTTGCCGGGGACTTCTAACGGTTTTGTAGTTTTTGTTTTTATTTTTGTGTTTTTATTTTTTTAATTTTGCAGTCTAGACCACGATCTTGGCCAAGACTCCGGCCAAGCAGGAAATTATGTTCCATAATTCTGTCCCTCATAATTTGAATACATTTAATGTTGAACATAAATTATCTGAATTATCTAACATGGTTCATGACCTCTTTGCAAGGTACAACCAAGGACAGCAAAACTTCCACCCCTTTGTCCAACAAGATCCGCCACAACATTACCAACAACAACAATACCCCATAAACTTCCAGCATTTTGTGCCAATACCCCCTCCAAATCAGGTACCCATGCCACAACTTTCACCTGCACCTCAACCTATGATGCCCACTGGTGTTCCTATAGAAGAGACTCTCCTAAAGTTCGTGATGGTGAGCCAGACCAACCTAATGGAGATGCTGAAACAGCAGGCCAGCCTGGTGGATATGCAGAGACAGATCAATCAATTGACACTCCAAAAATTCATGACGGAGACCCAGTCCAGCCTTGTAGAGATGCAGAAACAGATCACTCTGATAGCACAAAAGCAGGTAGATGATGAGGAAGAAATTGAGGCAGAATCTGTCTTGGCCAAGACTCCGGCCAAGACTGTGGCCAAACCTGATGAAAGGTTCAAAGAACTAGAGGAAGTGATAGAGATTCCCCCACCTTTCCCTCCTATCTTTGTGGACGTCATTAGGCATGCTGCTAATGAGGATTCTGAATTAAATGGAACTAACTCTTTTGATCATGCTCCTAGCAGAGAAATCCCATGTGAAAAGTTGAAGGAAGGAGAATTCGTGGACACTGTTTCTAATCCTATTTTTGAGACAGATTTTGATATTTTTAACAGCCACGAATTTCCCAAAGTTAATCCTAACCCTCTCCCTTCAAGTGTGCAGGCACAAAAAATTGAACTTGAAAACAGTCTTGGCCTCGAGCTTGGCCAAGCCTTAGGCCAAGATTCATCTCTGCCAGCTAGCCCCCCCAAAACCATGGAGTGGTGGACTGATAATCTTCTTAAGCTGCTTGCTACTGTTCACAGTAGCCAAAACTCACCGTTTCTGATGCAGGGACAACAGAACTATGAGCTGGGACGACCTCCCGACCCATTCAAATTTATACCTTTAGGGGCTGTCCAAGGAATGCCACCCAAAGATCCTGACAAGTTTAGCGCATGGAGGGGATTTGGAAAAGTTTCTTGATAAGAAATCCATGGCAATGTCGAGCCTAAGACAATAAATAAGGGCGCTGCATGGGAGGCAACCCATGTTTTTATTTCCGTTTTTCTTTTGATTTTTCATGAATAAGTTCAGAGGTCTTTCGTTGACCCATCTTGCGTCCTTTTCTCTTATTTCCAGGGCTGCTGCAGCGCAAGGAAGGCATTCAAATCAGAGGAAAAATTCAGCTTCGGCGGTTGTCTAGGCCAAGCTCTTGGCCAAGACATTTTTCCAGAACCTAACGAGGACCTTCCAGCCACTTCCTCTACCCCTCAAGGAATCAGACCAGAACCTCCTCCTCCAGCAGAATGATCTGCTTTTGCCCCCAGGTCGTTTCTTTCCTTTCTTTTCCATTTATGTCTTTTATTTTGTCTCTCCACACAATGAGGACATTGTGTCTTTTAAGTGTGGGGAGGGATTCTGTGAGTCCATTCTTTGAGTATTAGTGAATATATGTGTTGTGATTGTGTATATTTGTGATTAAATATTTGTGAATAATTTTTTTTTTTAGTTTGTCTTGGCCAAGCCTTTGACCAAGACAATCTAGGTTGAGTCTGCTGTTTTGCATGATTTTCTGCTCTTTTCTTTTTATGTTTGTTTGAGTCTGTCTTGATGAGTGTACACCGCCCCCAGTTTTTAACTTAGGCTGTTTAGTCAACCACTGAAATTGCATGTAGACACTTGTTTAGGCGAAACAATGCTTTAGTAACAGGGAAGCGAATGAGTGTAACTTGATCAATGCCTAAGGGGCATATCATCTAATGTCACCCAAACAAACACTATCCACATGGTCTAAAAGACGTCTAGCTTAAATACTTAACGAACATTAGGGTGTCGAGGCTTGCAACGTCTGATTTGAGTGTGTTGTTCTATCTGTTTTAGTGTGAGACATAAAAAGGTGCTGGAATGTCATAGCAGAATATAGCAAAGGTGGAAGTTCTGGGTGCCCAAAAAGAACAAGCTCTGTCTATATGCATATGCCTGTAAAAATACATAGGGCATAGAGAAAAAAATGATGATGCATATGTCTGTAAAAATACAAAGGACATAGGAAAAAAAAGAGAGAATAAATCTGCTGAAAATGATTTAAATGGCACTAGTCTTTAGGCACGTTTGGATAGAATAGCACTTGGTGGGACTCAAATCTGTGGCAAGTTTAGACCCCTATACATTATTAATCCAAATCTAGCAGGATGTCTTGATACCATTTGGATGAGGTTTGTTTAGGGTATTGATTTGTCCTTGTTAGTCTAGCATTGGGTCGCTTAGGGAAGTGTCTTGGTAATTTCAGTGAAGGGGTGAACAGCCAAAAGGAGAACTCTGGGGTTATGGTGTCTGTTCTGTTTTTGTTGTGCTTTTGTTTTGTTTGTGAGTCTTTGAGTGTATGCTTGGGGGCAAGCATAGTTTAAGTGTGGGGAGTTTGATTGCATTGCATTTCATCATGTTTTATTGTCCATTTACTTGTAGTTTTGGACAGTAAATCTACTGATGTATCCCTTAATTTCCCATATCTTATCAGGTCTGGTTTGGAGGCAGTACTTGAGGAATTTGGGCAGTAGAGAGTTGGAGCTGACTACTCGAGTCTAGGCCTGGGTCTTGGCCTAGACATATTCGCATCTGACGCAGTGCGCTTACCAGAATCGTCTTGGCCTAGACTCCGGCCAAGACTCCTTTGCGATCAGACTGCAGCTTGGAGCGATTGAAGTATTTTTGGAGTTGGACTCTCACAGCTGGCACGTAGCAGCTGTCCAGCAATTTTAGAGGGATAGGAAGACTATCTTATGAAGAATCCCGAAGGGGATCTCCCTCTTTATTTAATTACGATTTAGTTTCCATATTTAGAACAATTAATTGTAATAATCTTTTAGGAGATTAATTAGGAGATTATTTAGGAGATTGAGTTGGAGAAGGACAGAGGAGTTTTAGCTTTCTTATAGCTGATCTCGTCCTCCCCTTTTCCTCTCTCTCTCTACGCTCTCTTCTTCTTCCCCAATTCGACACTTTTATACTATTGCTCCGGATTCAATTCTTTGAATCTCGGATTTATTTTATTTATGCAAGTTAAATTCTTTATCTTTTATCCATGAGCATGAGTAACTAAAACCCCATTCTTGGTAAGGGTGATGAGCTGAAGTTCTTAATGCAATCGTGAGACACAATCCGTTCTTCACAATCTCTTTCTTTGTATTTATTTATTCTTGAACTTAATCCATCGCTTACTCACTAGAGCCAAGGTTTGATCATCCTTGTTCTCTAGGAGAGAAGAGTTGTAACCAGTCTAGAAGGAGAGGGAGTACCCGCCGGCTAGACGGAGTAGGTGACTAGTCTCGAGCAGACTAGAAGAATAGGTAAAATAGGTAGAGACCAGATTGACAACCTAGGAACTTAGCCTAGGTACTGTCTTCCCCTGTGCCATTGAAGAGGTGAGCAACCATTCAAGACAGCAGTCAAACGGATAAACCCTTTAACCAGCAAGGTGTCCCTTGGCTAGGATTATCAGGAGAGGGAGTACCCGCCAGGTAGTTTGAAGAGGAGGGAAGATAGGAGGGAAAAGGAGTTCCTCCCCTCTATAGCAGTACTATGAAGAAGAGATGAACATACTTCAGTCAATGATCGATGCATAAGAACACAAGCTCACCCATCGCCCTTACCTGGAATTCCGTATCACAAGACTTTTTCCCAATCTAGCCCGCAGTCTTGGCCTAGACTCTGCCCAAGACTGTTTTGAATTATTTTATTTCTTTCTGTTTTTTTGTCTTTATTTTCAGATTCAACCAACCAAATTCAGTGACGAGGAAGTCAACCAAGAACTACAATTCCCTAGAAGTCTCTGTGGACCGACCCTCTTACCATCATCTACAAATCCTTGTAGACAGTGATAAGTTGTATTTCTACCCCCAATTCCATAACTATTTCACTACTATATTTGACGTGTTCGACGCGCGGTCAACTACCTTTTGGACCGCTTTTGACTTGGGCTTCACGAGCTGGCAAGCACACCTATCAAGCGAGATCAGAGGGATCAGGAAGATATTAATTTAAGAATCCTAGATAGGATCTCCCTCTCTTTTGAATCTCATGACAAAAATAATTGTTATTATCTCTTTAGATTTTTAAGGAGTTTGAGTTAGAATAGGACGAGGGAATTTCAGCTCGTTTATAATTGAGCTCTCCCTCTCTCTTTTCTCTCTCTTTTCTTCGACATTGAACAAAATTTCTTTACTCCGGAATTTTTCCAGTTTTGTAAAATTCACAGATTTTATATTTTTATGCAATCAAGTATTTTTATTTTCCATCTTTGAGTATGAGTAGCTAAACACCTATTCTTGGTAAGGGTTGATGAGCTTCGTTCTTATACACTCGTGAGATCAAACCGTCTTTAATAGTCTCGGTAATTCGTATTCGCTTATTTCTTAAACTTAATAGAATCACTAACTCGCTAGAGACAAGAGCTAATCATTCTTGTACCCTAGTAGAGAAGAGTTGTAGTCAGCCTTGAAGGAGTGGGAGCACCTACCGGATAGACGAAGTAGGCACCTAGTCTCGCGCCAGACTAGAAGAAATAAGTAATCTAGGCCAAGACCAGATTGACGACCTAGGGTTTCCATAGGGAGACAACTTGGCCTAGGTGTTGTCTTCCCCTAAACTATTGAGGAAGCGAACAACCATTCAAGACAGCAGCCAAATGGATAAATCCTTTAACCAGCAAGGTGTCACTTGGCTAGGATTACCAGGAAAGTGATCACCCGCCGGGTAATTTGCAGAGGACGGAAGTCAGGAGTGAACAAGAGCACCTCCACTCTATAGAAGTACTATGGATACAGAGATGAACACCCTTGAATCAGTGATCGAGTCATAAGAACGGGAGCTCTCACATCACCCTTACCTAGAATTCCCTTTTATTAGATTTACCAATCTTGACCCCCCATCTTGGCCAACCCTTTGACCAAGATTACTTTGAATTGCTTTACTATTTTTTGTCCTTGTCTTAATTTTCAGATTCACCCAATCAAACTCAGTGACGAGGAAGTCAACCAAGAAACTACATCCCCCTAGAGGTCTTTGTGGACGATCCTCTTACCACAATCTACAAGCTTTTGTGGACAGTGATAAGTTGTATTTCTACCCCCATTTTCATATATATTCTACATTTATATTTGACGTGTTCGACACGCGATCACACAGTAGCAGCAACATATTCCTTAATTTTTGAAAAAAACGACGGCGCGTCAAATAAAAAAAGTTGGAGGGAATACATCGATACCTAATTAGTTTTTATTTATAAGAGAAAAATGTAAGAGTTAAAAATTTACATGAACTCATTTACATGAAGAGTGGGCTCAAATCTAAAACTTGATAGAACCATCTTCCATTAAGGGCCAAGGACAGTTGTCACATCCAATTAAATCCCCCTATCAACAACAAAACTACATGTATGCCCCTCTATTCATATACTTAAATGGCTTATCTCCCCACTCACACCTTTTGGGCTTTTCTTCTTTTCGAGTAAAAGCCCACCAGTTTGTTTGTTTGTTTGTTTGCAGCTTCATAATAATAAATAAATAAATAAAATAAAACAAAACCTTTGTTTGTTTGTTCGTTCGTTTGTTGAGGTTGTTAGGGCAAAAACCTTGATTGTTGTCCCTTCAACAAGGTTTAGGGATTTTGTTCATTTTGTTCATTTTGTTCATTTTGTTCATTAGATCTATTGCTTGTTGGAAAACACTGGGATTCGGTTTAACAAAACAGCGTCCAATGTGGTAAGTAAGATTGAACACTATCTTGAATCTGTATTATTTCCCTACTTCTTTCTTCAATTTTTTTTTCTTCTGATTCTCTTTTGACGTCCAATGTTGTTTGGAACTATCAAATTACACATGCATTAAGTTCTTGCAATTGCATACAGGCATCATATGGTTCACAGACATGCTCGTGAGAAAAACAGTAAACAGAACTTACAACCATGTCTTATCCCATGTTTGCTGGTTTTTATTTTCAGTAACATGCGAAGCTTTCTTGTTTTAGGTGTAGCTACTTGTTTATAGCCAAACTGAGTCTAAGTATCAAACTCAACCGAATTTAGTTAAATGCAGTCTTATTCAATCAAGTTTTTGTGCATGGGTTTATGTTTTTTCTTAAAAAAATACTAAATGTAAAGCCATAGATGGTGTGCGAAACAACCGCTTAGTTTTTATTTCAAGTTGTAAGAGAACGAGAAAGGCCCAAGTTGAACTTAGTAGGAGTATTTTTAGTTTTAGCAGATTGTATTTGGAAAGACGCTAGGATGTAGACTGCTAAAAGTTTGATTTTGAGCTGTACCTTTAGGGACAGAAAGAGTGATGTAGTCAATCTCAAACAAATTAGAAAGCTTAGTTTTTTATTGATTATTTAGTTTGATAGTGATAGATTGCACCAAGCTGATGGGTTGGTAATGTTAGCCTGTAGCATATGCATAGGGGAAGTTGATCAGAGTGTCTCTATGGCTGTTTGATTGCTGCTTCATCTTGAATATAGTATATGTTTGGCTGGGAATTTATTGATTTGAAGGACACTTACCTCTGGGATGAAAGGTACTTGGAACATTGGTGGGAGATGATCACTCTTTGATAGTTCACTGGAGTTTGTGCTTTTATCTTGCTCTGCATTTGATGGATTGTGTTCTGGTGTACCTTGTTTTTCTTGCTTTGTTCAACTTATTTGTTGTCTTGTGTATTTACTACTTTTAGGGTCTGCATGAAGAACTTTACATATTCTGTTAACTTATGTAGTGATGGATTTGGAAAGGTCGATATGAAGGATGTTAAGTTGGAGCATGATGTTGACTGTGGGGCACAAGGAGGGAAATGGAAGAAAGTCCAATTACATGAGAATAAGAAGTCCTTGAAATCTAGAAGGCAAGGATCTGAAGAAAATAGAAGCTCAAATGCTTTGAGTACTGGTCAAAGTGGCTCTAGTGTGTTGGAGCAGGGGCAGTCTCCTTTTGACGACAATGGTGTATCTTCTACATCAACCATATGTGCAGCCCCACTATGTCGGCAATTCTGGAAAGCTGGGAACTATGAAGATGGGCTCAGTTCCAAGGCCTCGGTACAAAGTATGTAATGATCAATTCTTATTTTCAATCACATTATCATGAAATATTACTGAAAACCTACATCTAGGCAAGCATGATTAACTTCATGGTGTCATTTATTTTACTCCTGTTGCATTAGGAGTAGCATGATGACATTTCATGTGTTGACATCTAATTTTTTTTTTTGGGTAAGAGTTGTTGAAGACTCTTAATAGTTGATCAGCTGTTTTCTTATGCCTTTTTAAGTGATGTATTCTTTTTTCCTTTTGGTATAACAGCGGGCAAAAATTATCTACATGTCCACCCCATGTTTCTTCATTCCAATGCCACTTCACATAAGTGGGCCTTCGGTGGTATGTAAAATCAACGTGTTGTTCTGCTCAATTTGCACTCCTTATTAATTTAATATGCTACTGTATGCACTTACAATTTATCGTGCTTGCAGCAATAGCTGAACTTCTGGACAATGCAGTTGATGAGGTAATATTTAACTAAAGTGTTTCAAGTAGTTGATTTCTTTTTTCCACTCTGCATGCTAGAGCATGATTTGATGTTGTCTCAAGCTGTAAATTTACTGAATAAGCTTTTGATGCCTTGAGAAATTGTAAGGCTAGCATGCACATATTGCACCTCTAGTGATCAAAATTTAAAACTCTGGAGGTGGTGATTGTGTTTATATCATAGTGTAGCACTATATTTAGGCTGATACTTATTCCATAGCTCAGGAAGAGATTAGTGCTCCCATCATAACTAATAATATTCAAATTTGAATTCGTTCATGGTTTTTGTTCTGGTAGCTATGTCATTCTGATTTTTTTTTACCATCTGTAAATTCTTCTTTCTATGAGAGCATAGTATAACCTTGGATGAACCTACAGCTCTTGACCCTGTCACTTTTATGATTTGATGAGTGTGTTGGTTTCTTAAGTTACTTGGTTTGACTGCATCATATTACAAGTTTACTGCTTTACAAAACAAACAAAAAACATTACAAGTTTAACTCTTGCTAGTCTGTCTTCCTTTCTTGTTTTATAATTTGTTTTCTCATGTTGATGGATATAGCATATCTTGCCATGAATAAAATGGGTGTGATTGGTCCAGATGAGCTTTCATCACTGTAGTTTCGGTTTTCCTTTGGCCATTGCCTGCTAAATATTCAAGTCACTTGGTCTACTGCACTCAAGTCACTATTTATTTAAAGATGATAACTTCACATTTTGCATTTCACTTTTCATTTCCCTTCCTTTTTTTTTCTTTAAATGGGTAGATCCAAAATGGGGCCACTTTTGTCAATGTAGATAAAACGTCAAATCCAAGAGATGGAAGTCCAGCATTGCTAATTCATGGTATGTTGAACTTATCAACCATGAAGAGCTTGTGTCTTATTGTGATTTTACAGTTGTTGTTTGCTGTCAGACGTATCTAGAAAATTGAAGTACACCTGACATTTCACCTTCCTAAATGTTACATTTTGCAACTAGATGATGGCGGTGGGATGGACCCTGAAGCAATCAGGCGATGTATGAGTTTTGGATTTTCAGATAAAAAATCTACATCAGCAATTGGACAATGTATGGATCTTCTACCTGTAGGCTAGAAATCTTGTAATCATCTACTTTTATATTTATTTCCCATCTTTGATCTCTTAGATGGTAACGGCTTCAAGACCAGCACAATGAGACTAGGGGCAGATGTTATTGTGTTCAGCCGCCACCTGGCTGAGAGGTTCGATTGCAGATCTGAAACCTTGTTTTGTCTTACATTTTTAATCTATTTGTTTGCAGTTGTTATATTAGGGATTCATAGACAAAGTGAGTAGCCACACTAGACTACTCATGTGTGCTACTCAACAGACTTGTGACCCTCTGATATTATTTGCTGATAGTTAGCCAAGCCGTAGCATCAAACTAGTTGGTGTTGGCTACATGAATCCATCATCTTCATTGAACTCTATCATGAACTAGATTTCCCAAAGTATTGGTGCCTCCAAAGCTTTAGTGACAATTTTTGCACCCTACCTTAGGGCTTTCCCTTCCCCTCTTTCATCTAAATTCTCACTGTGACCACTTCTCCTGACAGTTGCCCGTGGCAAACCGTTGTATTATGTTTATATATCTTCTTAAACCTGGTTGTCCTTGTTTTGTCTCTAGCATTTGTTTCTTCCATCTTTATAGCAATTTTATCCCTAGGGAAAAAAAAGTATAAAAAGTTGAAATATACTAACTTCATACCAGCTGTAATATAGCATTTCGGCTTCCAATTATGTAGAATAGGGAAAAAAGCACGAAGGTAATTGAGTGAAAGATATAACAGTTCCTAATTGAGGTGCATTCCTTGTATAAGAAAAAACAAGAGATTTAGTGCTTACTCGGTGGTATTCTGAACAGCTAGCAATATTCCTTATTTCCATGAATACTTGAAAAGCAAATCCTGTCTCGTTCTCTTGCTTATTATTGTTGTTTAACATTTATTTAGTTCATTTAATGAACAGTGTCTTGACTCAAAGCATCGGCCTTCTATCTTACACATTTTTGGCACGAGCTGGGTATGACAGGATAGTAGTGCCAATGGTGAGTTTCTTTCCCCTGCTCATCATTTATCACTTAATGTAGCACATGTATGTGGTGCCTATCTTTTTGGAAGGTAACTGACTTGATTATGTACCAAATGTTTATCTTAAGGGGAATGCCCTCATCTAATGATTATGCGCCATATGTTCACGCTTACTAAGTTTCTGAGTAAACCTTGGTTTTGCTAATCTTATGCTTTGATGTTTTCCCGACGGTCTGTGTTTTAGTTCTTGATTGTTCTCTTCTAGTGTAAGCTTTGAAATCGAGAGCTTCTTTCATTTGCAGGTGGATTATGAGTTTAACATAACCACTGGAAAATTTGAAGTTCTGTATCGGTTTGGTAAAGAACATTTTGCATCTAATCTCTCCATGCTGCTGCAATGGTCTCCCTATTCAACAGATTCAGATCTTCTCCAGCAAGTAAGCTCATCATTAAATTGTCAGTTTATGTGTTTCAGCTTCTTAAGATTTTTTTATATTATTTTAGCATGTGCACATTTTGATAAGTTATTTTAGCTGTTACTGAATCTGACCCTCTGAGCTTGCTGATGACTTTTAATACTGCCTCCTACCTCATCCAGTCTCTGCTTGAGTGCTGGGACAAATTGCAAATGTTCATCCTTAATGTTTATACTCCTTTTCTTTTGAAGTTGGATTTTTCTGTCTTAAGTTATAATATTTTATATAGCCAACAAATGATTTTGCATTTGAATTTGAACTATGCTTCCTATTGATATCAAGTGTTAGCTGGATTGGTTCATTGAAAAGCCAACAGTGGTTCAACAAGTCAAGGACATTGCAGCTCTAATTGGAGCTTTTGTACTTTTTCAAAGAGGATTACATTCTATTTAGATACAACAGTTAGGCTTAGTTGTCCTCATGGTATTTGAAACAAGTGGTCTGCAATAATCTGATGATATTTTTTGAGTCTTAATGCATCTTAGCAAGCTGTGATTGATGAAAACTACGCACCCATGAATTTGTGAAAGGCCTTTTATGTAGTAAACAGACACTTAAATGTTGTCAATGTTAGGTGAATTATTTACTGCTTTGCTGATAGTAAAATGTACCTTACCTGGTGCAGTTTGATGACATTGGGCCACATGGCACAAAAGTTATCATCTATAATCTATGGTTCAGCGATAACAAGAATGCGGAGCTCGACTTCGATATGGATCCTGAGGTTTTAATTCTTAATTTACCTTTTTTCTTTTGGTCCCTTCTAATTTCATCTTTAGTCCGGCCTTCTCATTAATTGCCTTCTTGCCACCTGGGATTGCAGGATATCCACATTAGTGGGGATATAAAAAAAGTAGAGGCACTCCCTGCATATAGGAAATTAAACGAAGACCACATTGCTAACCGACTAAAGTACTCTCTTCGTGTAAGTTCTCAGTTCAGATAAGTTTCTCTGCATCATTGTAGAGAGACACATGAAAGCACATAGATATAAGCTTACTTAGAAATTCAGATTTCAGATACTGCTAACATTGCTATTCCTGATAATTTTTCTTTTGTGGGCTTTCCAGGCATACTTATCCATCTTGTATCTTCGAATTCCTGCAACTTTCTGTATTGTGTTGCGCGGTAAAGCTGTTGAGCATCATAATCTTGCCAATGATCTCAAGTTTCAAGAATTTATCTTGTACAAACCTCAGACCGGAGGATGTAGAGAGGTTGCTTGAACTTTTTGCAATTATTTTCTTTCCCTTTTTTTCAGTTTTTCCTCACAATGATAAGTGAATAAGTTTCTACTCCCATCACCACTTGTCTTCATACATATCTAAATTTTATCTTACTGTTTTGGATTCCCTGCTGCCTTTTCTGGAAGGGTGGTATCTGGTGTTGCCACTTGCCTTGATTTTCTAATGGTTGATGAATAGTTTCAGATACAATGTATAATGGACATAAGAACGCTTTTTCCCCCCTCATTATGGTTACTTGTATCTTGTTGCCTGCCTTTTTTTTTAATTTTGTGCTATTAATTTGATGCTCATATTATCAATGTAGACATGATTGATATTTTGAGTGATTTTTTGTTCACATTCTCTCTGGCCAATGATGCAGGCCCAGGTTCAAGTCATAACTACAATTGGCTTTCTGAAAGAAGCTCCAAAGATCAGTGTCCATGGTTTCAATGTATACCACAAGAACCGCTTGATACTTGTAAGTGCCCTCTCAATTAGGAGAGTGGATATATGTAATTTGGGGCCTAAGTTGTCTAGATGATCCTTTCGGTGTAGAAAATCCTTGTGTTTGATCTATACCATTACCTGCTCTGTTTGAGAAAAAGGATGCATTGGATTCATGTCAGGAATACTGAAGGAAGGGAAAAGGCATGGTTTGATGAACGCATGACTGCAAATTTTATGATCTGTATGTAAGAGTAGGAAGCATTCTCCTGCGCAGAAGCATGTCTGAAATCGCAAATTGCCATGGCAGAAATATATTTGTAGGATGGTTACTAAATTCTATGATCTGTGTGTGAGAGTAGGAAGCATTCTCCTGTGTTTGACTTTGACCTACATCAATACTTTGTATAGTGTAGATTCTCCTCTGTTCTGTTTTGTTTCCAAAAAATAAAAAAGTAGATCTTTTGCTTACTTTCAAGTGACGTTGACAAACTTGTTAACTCTCTCCTCTTTTGTGCATCACAGCC
This sequence comes from Viola odorata, assembly GCA_963691705.1. Lineage (NCBI taxonomy): Eukaryota > Viridiplantae > Streptophyta > Magnoliopsida > Malpighiales > Violaceae > Viola > Viola odorata. Next base: position 43,646,695 of record OY829544.1, read on the forward strand.
GTTTTGGCAGGTTGTGAGCTATGCAGACAGTAGGGGCCGAGGTGTGGCTGGTGAGCTACTAAGATACTCCTTTCCTTGCTTGTATTGAATTTTTTTTTTATCAGCACCTTCAGCTGAACTTGTTCTGAGTGCATGTCAATCTCTACCAATATTATCTCTAGGTGTTTTGGAGGCAAATTTTGTTGAGCCAACTCATAGCAAACAAGATTTCGAAAGAACTTCCCTCCTTCAGAAGCTTGAAGTTCGATTGAAGGAGATGACATGGGAGTACTGGTAAGCTTTTTGATCACTAAACATGAAGGATTAAATGTTTCCAGTTTCCAGGATTTCTGACCACAAAAAAAATGTTTCCAGTTATTTGTCTAACTTTAAGGTTTGATTGCTGTTTGGCTTTTCTTCTAGAAACATTTTGGAATTTCCAAATGCTGTTAAAAATCTTGAATCTGGAGCCAATGTTCCTGTGATTCTATAGGTTTAGCAATAACAATGAAAATGACAAGGATTATTGTATTGTCTAAACTCATGATACTTATGTATGCAAATTTATGTTTGGCAGGGATTATCATTGTGGACTTATTGGGTACCAGGTTAAAAAAAGGATTCGCACAACAGAGCCTCAAAAGGATTCATTCCTTGGCACATCACATGGTAGCAAAACAAAACCTGTCAATCTGCACCAAAGCTCATCTGCTGTTGGTAGTTCAACACCAGCTTCTACTGCAGGTAGGCCTTCAATCCTAGAAGTCGGAAAGGATTCATTCCTTGGCACATCACATGGTAGCAAAACAAAACCTGTCAATCTGCACCAAAGCTCATCTGCTTTTGGTAGCTCAATACCAGCTTCTACTGCTGGTAGGCCTTCAATCTTAGAAGTCGGGAACTGGAATTGGGGTCAGCATCTATAATTACTTTCTCAGGCGCTCAATATTAAGATGACAAGTTTATGGGAGAGATGATGTATTGTGATTGAACAGGATTACGTCGGAAGAGGAAGGAACTTAGTGATTTAGCGAAAGTTGGAAGAGCAAAATGGCAGCCAGTAGAAGCGGTCTGTTCTGTTGTTTCTGCGCAAAGTTTAGACACACAGGTATTCATTTGAAGCTTCATTCATCCCACTCCCTATTGTGTTGTAGACACAGCCATATCCTTTCTGTCTCTTTGAACAGTCGTTTAAAGCTTCTCCACTTTTTTTTGGTAGCCTGTCATTCCTTCTGCAAGTCAGTTTACAGATCAGGAAAGTGAGGATTTGGTGCAGGAAAATGTGAAGCTCCGTGCGAAGTAAGTGTATCTGCATATGAATTTAAATTGTTCATATATACTAGGTGGTTAGTTCACACAATGCAGCAAGTACTTTTATTTACTATATATAGTGGAATATTTAGTTTGATGAATGTTTTGCTCAATTAGAGAAGATATGTCATTGCCAGAGACTCCACTCAATTGTTTGTTTTATTTTCAGATGTTTGGAATATGAAACGAGGAGGGAAAAACTTGACATAAAGGTAAACCATATTGCACTAGCATTCATATTGTGTGCATCGATCGTTCCTAAAAAGTACAACCATATTGCACTATGTTTCTGTAATAGTATTCACGGGTGTGTATCTTCACCACACTTTAAGTTTTTGAAGAATTAGATGAAAATTTTGATTTCACATTGAAAGCAAGAATAGTCCGGCATGACTCATTGGAGGACTAAAGCATCACTTTCATTTCCCGCAGGTGACACAACTTAGAAGTGAATTGGTAGAAGTTCAAACAGAGTATGAACGACTTATGGCAGAATTAACGTTGTTGGATGAAGTCAAGGACGAAAATGTACATAAATGAGATCGAATCTGTAGTTTTCGTGGTGATTCATTTGTTTGTACGAGTATCGTTGTTGTGCTAATATCACAAGAAAAAAGAACTCTAACCCTTGAGGCTTAGGCTGGACAGATACTTGTAAGGCAATCGATCGAGGATAGTCCAAGACCTTTTTCCTGCAACTCGTAAGTCAGCTTAGTGCTCAGGAACCACTTACCAAGCTTCGTTTTGTTGCAAAAACAGTAATGAGCAGTTTTATTTAGGTTTATTTATTGTACCTTCGCATAGGAAAGGAGATGTCATGTCATAGAGCCAACTCCCAAGGAGCATTGTACATTTTCTGCCTTGGTGTTGGCCATTCCTAGTTGTAACTTCTATATAGTTATAAATATATATAGATCAATTGGTAAAAAAATGTTTTGATTTAATCACATTTTTTTGAACTTGGGAAACGTTGTCTTTTATAAATTTAGTATCACGAATTTTTGAATTAATCAACCCAATAAGGTAAGACACGAGAGGTCATATAAAGCAAAAATAGCTACCTCAACCTTTAGCAGTTCCCACGTGTGATGAGCAACTAGCACAACAACAACCGATAAGATCCAGCAGACCAACTTGCATGAAATATATAGTAATTTTAATGTACGGGCAGACCACCTTCCAGAGAAAATGAGAAAAATCAAGCTGCCCTCCTTGCCCGAAGCACCATTATTTGCTACAAAAACCTCTATATAAACCCTCTTATAAAACCCTAGCAATGCCATTGCCTCTTCTATGCACAGCCGCTTTCCTTTCTTCATTCTTAAAAATATTTCTAGTAATTCTTCAAACATCTTAGTTTGTTTTCATGGTTTTCTCATCGAATGAATCTAGTCTTTTGTCGAAAAAAAATCGAGAAATTTTGGGTGATTTCTTATTTAATGTGCTTATAATTAACATTTATTATATGGTATTTTACTATTTTTAGTGCTTAATTAATTATGTGCAAAAGACTTCCATCCGCTTGTGAAACTTCTTGTGGGCAATGCGGCCATACTTTTGCACAAATCGACTAAAAAAAGGAGTATGTATTTATATGTACTTTCTTGCAATCTCTGATTTATGGGTTGATATGGTTTTCATTACCCATCAACTTTCTTGGATTATTGCCAAATGATTTTCTATTTACATTTTTCTCTCTTATTTACATTGACCATGTATTAAGCTTTTATCTTATGTTGTTAATGCTAATATTTGTTTAAGGAAATTAAAAGGAGATGTTAGTTCCATTTTTCAAAATGGTTTGAGAAAAGTTTCATAGGCAATGGATTTGGAATATTCTCATTTTTTATTCCTCTTGGACAACTACAGGAGGACCAAAAGCTATACTGCAATAAATGAATTAAGATTTTCAAATAATATTTAAAAAATAATTCGTGACTTTTTCCTCCCCCGATCGTAATTTGCCTGAATGCTTCGGTAAGTAAAGTTTCGAACAATGGCCATCAAAAGAATGGATAAAATTATAATGTGTTACTGATATGCCTGCTAATATAAATCGTGGAGACTGTTATTAGTGACGTTTATAGGAATTCATGTGAAATATTAATAATGAACTCTATCATTTACATGAGCAGAGTGTAAGGTGTGACATGACACAACGGTAATACACTATAATCAATTCACCGCTGAGAGCAAGATATTTATCCTGAACTCCCGATATGAGGATTACCCAATCTGCCTGGCTGCTAGGTTTGTTAGGGTTTTTTGTTTGACGGCCTCTACTAGTATCTAGATTTCTATTGAAAGTTAAAAACTTAAAATCATTCTCTTGTTAAATCTTCTTTTCTTACACACATTTAAATTAAGCATCGTAATATAAAAAAAAATATACGAGATTAAATATGTCAATCACTATTTCGAACTTCCGTCTAAAAAAATAAAAAAAAATATATAGGTGGTTGTGGGACCCACTCTTGATGATAGATTGGTTTTTTTAGCCAACAAAAACGACAGGGCCATCGCAATATTGGGCTTACGCATTGGGCCTAAAATCTTTTGGTGTCCACTATTGGAATTACAACATCAACGTGCCTTATGTTTTGGAATTAATCAATTTCCTTGGATGAAAAATGGTCAAAGTCTAGCTAAGAAATTGAAGAATATACTAAATTCATGATTGGTTAAGTTCAGGATGCCGGTGGATTTTAAACCTTTCTTTTATCAGCGATAACCATAACAGCATTAAAGGAGTTGTGTGTGTATGTTTTGACGGAAATGACAGTAGATGCGAGTAGGCGGTTTTTGATTTTTTTTTAAAACCTAAAAATGAAAGTTTTAATTTTTTCGATCCAACCGACTAATCCGAGCCGAATTTGATATCCTTGTAGAAAAGACATTCCTTCCTACCAAAAATAAACATGATTTTTTCCCAACAGCTCTCTAACAATCTAACTAGGAAAAATAAATATTTTTAATTATTAATAAAGAAATCAATTAATAGTGCCTGATTTTAACAAAAGTCTCATTTATATCATTTTCTCCGAATAAAAAGCAAATATAAACTAATCCGTAACATTATAACTTAAAATATACAACAAAAAGAAACAAAAATATATTTTATTTGCGCACTATCACTAATATTGTACTCCCTCTGTTTTCAATTAATTGATTTTCTGAAACAATAATATTCAATAAAATAAACACCAAAAAGTCAAGTAAAGTGTACAGTAATATTCAGTAGGAAAATAACAATTAATTGAAAACGGAGGAAGTACAATGGCCCACAAACTCGTATATATATTAAACCAAAAACAAAAGATTAATGGTCCCATTAAATTAAAGAGGAAGCTCATCGTTGTGTTGTTTTTTCAATGAGAACTATACATCTTATAAAAGCTACCTAGCTTTCATAAAACCATCCTTTGTTGTATCAACTTTCCAGTCTTTCATACATGTATAAATTTGTCCAAATTAAATTAAATTTTTTCACTTTTTTTATTATTTATTTTTAAATTTTTAAATATTTAAAAGATTAAGGTTTCAAAGTATGAAAATTTTACACATTTTCAAACATTAAGCTGGTTAAATGAAATATTTTGCAACTAATAAGATTCAAACTCAAGAAAATACCGATGAGTAACGAAATCATTAGGAAATAAATAATTCATCGGATCACAAAATTTAATCATGAGTAGCTAACAAGATCAAAATCACACATTTCTTTTGCCTCAAAAAGTAGCAAACATCTGTACTCTGAAATTTCAAACAAAATGTACAAGCCCTAAGCAACAAAAGAACAAAAACATCTCATTAAACCAGATTATTTCCTAATGTTTGTGTAACCATTCTGAATGGAATATGCATGTGTTTGAGTGCTGCCTATCTTTTTGAGGAACCAATGCAATGGAGTTCATTTTCCAGTACTCATGACCATTCCTTCTTTTCTCCTCCCCTCCATACTCCCATTTCTCTTCCTCTCTTCTCCCTGCAACCCCCCCGCCGCTACCATCCATGCTCGATATCGAAACTCTTCTCCAATTACACCACATTCTAACCATAATGTAAATCATTACCAAGCATATTGCTGCAGACGTAAAGACAATGGCCACTATAATGCTCACTACAGCAGTGCTTGAAAGGCTCTTCAGTTGATCCGATCCTGAACACGATCCTAATGGTGGGCCGCAAAGCTTCTCATTTCCCAAGAAAGATTTGAGTGGGAATCCTGAAAACGTGGAAGGAATTTGGCCCTCAAGATGATTATTCGACAGGTTTAGCACGTGAAGGCTTGTCAGCTTTGCAAGCGAAGAGGGTATCTGTCCTTGGAGAAGATTGAAAGAAAGGTTCAGTCTCTCTAACTTCATGAGATTTCCAAGAGCAGATGGAATCTTACCAGAGAGTCCATTTTTGCTTAGGTCTAAGATCACTTGTAACTCTGTCATACTCCCTAGCTCTTCTGGTATGGAACCTGTCAAGAAATTTTCGGAGAGCCTCAGTTCAAATAGCTTCTTGCATTCCTGCAATGTGGAAGGAATAGGACCGGAAAGGTTGTTTCTCTGCAGATTAAGGACATTGAGGGAAGTAAGGTTTCCTATCTCCTCCGGGATCTTGCCGAAGAGATTGTTGCTATGGAGAGAGAGCTTGAGCAATCTTGAACAGTTTCCTAGTTCTGCAGGTATATTTCCACTGAAGTTGTTCGATGAGAAATCTAGCTCTCCGAGCTTTTCTAATGTCCCTAACCAAGAAGGCATGGTGTCTGTAATTTGGTTATTGGTAAGTAGGAAATGCTCGAGTTTCTTACAGTTGGAAAGTTGAGGTGGCAATTCTCCTATGAGGTTATTGAATGAAAAATCCAGGAAGTTGAGGTTGGTGAGTTGGCCAAATTCGCGAGAAATGTTGCCTGTGAGATGATTGTGTGCAAGGCGGAGACGGGTTAGGTTTGTTGACATGGTTAGTCTAGAAGGAATAGGACAAGAAAAACTGTTGTTGGTTAAGTCTAGGGCAGTCAAAGAGTGGGAACCCAATAGAGGAAGTATACTTCCACTAAATTTGTTGTGAGAAAAGTTGATAATTTTGAGGTTTTTAAGAAGAAAGAAAGATGTAGGAAGTGGACCTTCAAATGAGTTGTTGTAGAGAGTAATTTTGAACAGTTCTGATAGGAATCTGAATGTCGGCGGCAATACCCCGGTGAGCTTGTTATCTGCCAAGGCCAAAATCTGAAGGCTTTTGCAGTAGCCCATGCTTGGAGGAATTGGACCTGATAAGTCATTCTGCCTCAGTTGAAGCACAACTAGGTTCTTAAGCTTTCCAATAGTTGCAGGAATGGAACCGGAAAAATGGTTTCCGAAGAAATCGATTTCTGTTAAGCTCGTGCAGTTCGTTAACTCTCTTGGTATTTCTCCTGACATCTTGTTATCATAAAGATAGAGAGCACTCAACCTCTGTAACTTGCCATATTCCGGTGGAAGCCTGCCCGTGATCATGTTTTCAAACAGCATCAAGTTTTCCAGGCTACTGATGTTACCGATTTCAGGTGGTAAGGTTCCGGTAAAGCTGTTATTATTAAGCTGAAGATCAGTTAGGTTCTGCAGTTTGTCAAGGCTAGACGGAAGCTGTCCTTCAAAGTTGTTATCAGAGAGGTCTAGTTGCTGGAGCGAAGAGCATTTCAGTAACTCTGAAGGGAACTCGCCAGAGAGACTGTTTCGAGCTAGGAGTAGTTGTCGGAGATTTGAATTGCTGAGGCAAAAGTTGCTCGGAATGTTTCCTGTCAAACCGTTATCAGAGAGAACCAAAGTTACAAGATTCCTCATTTCAGTATTCAAGAGACTTACAGTTCCTGAGAGATTATTTGCTGACAAGTCAAGAGTCTCAAGCTGAACCAGCTGATTAAGGTCTGATGGAATCTGGCCGCTCAATCTGTTGCCGAGTAGACTCAAGTACTTCAAGCTGGACAGATGACTTAATTCAACAGGAATGGAACCCGAAAGGCTGTTATTGGCCAAATTCAATGTGTTCAAGGATTTAAGCTTCTCCATTGAAGCCGGGATGTCTGCTTCCAGCTTGTTGTTTGATGCTGCAAAATTTTGAAGCTCTTGACAACCTTGAATCTCCTCCGGGATAACACCATCAAGGCTGTTACTCTGCAAATCAAGAGATACCAGATGCTTCAAATTACCAATCTCAACCGGAATGCTTCCATTAAATTGGCAAAAGGCGAGACCCAATACTCTCAACTGGATCAAGTTACCAATACTTGGCGTAATTTCACCAGATAACATGTTATCACCTATTCTAAGAACTTGCAGGTTCTTCAAAAGGCACATCTCTTCAGGAATCTTGCCGGTGAGATCATTCGAATGGAGGAGCAGTATCTTCAAGTTCTGAAGCTTTCCAAGCTCAGAGGGAATTGGCCCAGCGAGTGAATTTGAAGAGAGATCAAGTACTTCAAGTGAAGATAGATGCCATAGCTCGTGCGAAATGGAACCTGATAGACCTGAGCCTGACAGATTCAAGCCGAGAACGCGATTTTGATCCTGTGAACATGTTAGTCCATTCCAGCTGCAAACCTGAGTTCTTGGAGACCAGCTTTCAAGAACTCCCACAGTATCATTTAGCTCTGATTTCATTCTTAGAAGCCAGTAGGAGTCGGTCATGTTACCTCCACCAAGAACAGCAGCAACAGAAACAGAAACATCAAGGAATGCCAAAAGAAGAAAGAAATGAGATATTTGAATGCTACCCATTTCAAGCTGTATGAAAAGGAATAACCTTAAATGACAACATCATATACTTTGTTTCACTGAGGAATTTGAAGTCTATGTGTAATGGAATGAAAGAACAAGGCAAGAGAAGCTCAAGTTCAAGAGAATCAGCAAGAAAAGGGAACAAGAGGAAAGAATCTGATGTTTTTATGGAAGCTGGGAAGTTTATATATAGTCCTGTGAAACTAGCCTCTTATAATCATTCTAAACAGAAAGTTAACAATAATTAACCAAAAGTAGTTAAGCTTTTAACCACTAATTAGTTTAGCACATAGCAGTCACTTTTCACCTTTTCTCCATTTTCTCTCAAGACAATCATGGGATATAGCAGCACGTTTTGTAGCTTGAAAAATGGGGAAATGCATGTAGATAAGGTATAATGGAGAGCAGAAAGTTTAAGTCTTTAAGATGCCCACTAGTACCTAGGAAAGGAAAGGGCTAAAAAACAAGAGGAAAATGACCTTAGAATGTGGGGTATGTCTAGTCATAATAGAGCGTTTTTTTTTGGGTAAATTAATAGAGTGTTTTGTTGTATTATTAAGTGCCTGTTTGGCATTCTGGTTTGGTACCAGGAAGTTGGTTTACCAAACCAGAAAGTCAAAATAGGTGTTTGGTAACACCTATTTCAAACCAACTTCCGAAAAAGTTGGTTTATAAAACCAAAGAAAACACTGGTTTTCTCACTTGATCAGAATCATGCAGTTGGCCAAACTAATGGTTTAAGCAAAACACGGGAAGTTGTTTTGTGATTAATGAATTTTTGGAAACCCAAAAATACCCCTAGGTATTTAATTCATCGCGTCCGTTCTTTCTTCTTCTTCCTCAGTATTTGCCAAAATTTTCTCTCTCCTCAAACCCGACCGAGAGCTCCAAAATCAATTTTCCTCTTCCAATTCCACTCAAATCTTCTCCGAATTCTCTCAAAATTTGACCAAACATTACCTACATCCATTCAAACAAAACCCATCAATTTATTTCGAAATCCATCCGTAAAATCACTCTCAAATCAAAAACCCCCAATTTCGAAACCCTAACCCCCAAATTCGATTTTACGAGATCTGTGGGTTGTGGTGGTTGGTTGATTTGGTTGGGTTTGATTGGAATTGGAATTGTGGAATTGGAATTGAAATTAATTTAGGTTTGGATGAGTTTAATTGATTGAAGGGATGATTTGGTTGGGTTTGGCGGAGGAGAGGCAGAGAGGAGGAAGAGGATGAACAGTAACATGTACCAAATTAATTATAATGGCACAATGGTAAATTAGAGTTTTCTAAAAATTTAAGCCAAACTCTTCATAAATCCAATTGCTAATCAATTTGCTTAAATTGTTAGTTTATCTGTTGTTTAATAATTCATACTCATCCTTTAGATTAATTAGGTGTCTTCAATTTGATAATTCGATTAACAGTTAGCTCGAATTTTTGATTTTTAATTAATTAACTAAAATATTGTATTTATCAAATTAAATTGTGTGTGTATTAATCGAACATTTGGTTCGAACAGCTGAATCGGCATTAAATTTAGAGATATTTTGGTCGTTTCAGATTATTAAACCATAAAAAAACATATAAAGATACTAAAAATATTAATTCTAACACTTGAAATGAATTATGCCCTTTATGGTCATTTTACATTCCAACCATAGTTTTAAAACAGTTTTTACCAAACACCAAAAACAATTTCTGGGTTTCCCCACACAACTTTTAACAAACATTTACCAAACAGCAAACTCTGTTCCGAAAAAGTCAGAAACTGACTTTTTTCCACTCAACTTTTTTCTGCTCAACTTTTTTCCACCAAACCGGAACGCCAAACAGGCCCTAAGTAGTATAATCTATTTGGTTGGTTTCCATTTATTAAAGAAATTGTAAAAGAATGTTACAAGAATCCATGAGAATTGATCCAAAAGGTTCAGTACAAATTTGACTTAAAACTCTAAAAGATGTGGTCAATTATACTTTAAAATCGTCAACTCCTAATTGGTATAAATCCATTATCTTATTGAGATTAAAAATGTCAAAGATAATTCCCACTTGGGTTAAGCAAATTTTTTGATGCATAGTCGGGAAAGTGTGGGATCCAATCAAAGACCAAATTGATCAGCCTATCCTTTCAAACTCGAAGCTCTAATCTTTTTCTATTTTGAAAAAAATATCGTTAAGCTATAAGTTGATCAGTTTAAATGCAAATGGGTTATTTATTTATTTTGTATTTTTCTCCTTATTGTTGCCAAATTTCTTACCAAATTTGTTTGGGTATATGTGCGTGAGTGGGTGGTTGAAAGCGTGCATTAATTGCAATTCTTGAAAATTTTGTTGGTTGATTAAGTTAGGGTTGAAATTTTTATGCAATCAAATCAACCTAAAACCACCTAATACCCAATTAAATACAGGAACAAAATAGGAGAGCATAACAACCATGATGAATTTTACAGAAGCAGCCAACTTATTAATGATATTAAAAAAACAGAACAGATTCAAAAGACCAATTGGGACATTATACCTAGAAAAATAACAAGTGCTTTTCAAGAGAATATTGCTAGGATTCTTCTGAAAAGGACCAAAACGCATGAAGACAAGGAAGTTCATTTCATCTATGATGGGAAAACTGGTGATTGCTTTGCATCACATCTTTCACTATTGCTTGGCTTCGCAAGATCCGATCAAGCGGGTAATTATTAAGTACTCCTCATAACTCACATCACATTACATTTCATATTTTGCTCGTATAAATGATAAGATCTATCACTAAGACTCCATCTACAATCTTACTAGTGACGGATCTCACCATTGTGTAAAGTGTGACATGATAAATCGGGAAGTAACTGATAATTTTTTCAAGCAAAGACAAACCAAGATGACTAAAAATTCCAACCAGGTCTGCCATATCAATAAACCTCTGGACAAGAAAACAAAGTACATGCCAAGGTGGACCATTTGCTGCCTAGTGCTCATAAGTTTCACACCAAAGTGCCTGTTTTTCTTGCACAAAACCTCAAACAATAGAATTCTTGGGCATAATTCTAATACCCATCTATTATTAAAGACATGCTGTAAAACAAGTTACCATGTAAATCAAACAAGCAAACGACAAATAGGATAATTTTTAAATAATTTTTCAAGCTTATAACACCTAATCAAAGTTCTTTATACCTAGTCTTTTGCTTTCTAGTAAGAGGAGGAAGAGAAATGCAAGAAAAGGCCAAAGAAGAAGGTACATTATTGAAACTGTGAATGGCTGGCCATGATGAAAGCAAATGCAATAACCATTGTTGGGTCAAATTCTTTTTTTCCTAAGCATGGCAGATATTTAGTATCCAAGGATGAAGGAGGCTACCAATAGTTGGTACCACCGTAACCAGCAAAATCGGCAGTATCGGAAGCAAATTGCTTTGAGGATGATGGTACTAATCCAAAATACTAATATCTAAATGGTCCAAGTCTAGTGGGTGTTGACTTCTGGATTCCTTCACCAAAAAGGCTTTCACCTAGTTAATCTACCACATGTATTGGCTAGCAAGATGATTTCTAGTTTGCCACGTCAGCCCCCATCCCTCTAAGGCCATGTTTTGGTGGCCAACTATTCTTAAATGCCTCTCCAACTAAGGAGGTCTACATGTAGCGTTAGGGCAAAGGATATCAGGGCACTTCATCTTTGGTCCATTAAATAACCATTTGCTTCATCATTTTTTAACCAAGAAGCAGTTAGTTGAGTGATGGTTCCTTAATCATGAACTGTTTGCTCCAACTAGCTACAAAACTAAACAATCTTCAGTTGGGGATTATAGAAGTTCTGTTCAAGGAAGATACTGGACCTGAAGTACTGCTAACAATATTTTGAAGTGAAAAGGAGATACAGTAGTTCTAAATTATTCTGCAAGACGTATTTCATATTCAAATACATCGTGAATAACTTGTACGCCAAGAATCAATAGCGAAAGGTAAATAAATAGCAGACAAATCCCCTGGTGTTAGGGACAGAAATTCATGTGAATGCAAGTTAAAACAAAGATCCAAATTATCTGTCAAGGTATCACTTCGCAAGACCAGAAAAAATACAAATAGAAGGGATATGAACAAACTCTTAGAAGCACAAGCACCCCATTCCAACAATACTCGCAATGAAATTCAGAAAAAAGAAGAGCAGAACGTGTTTAACATCTGCATTTCATAAATGCAGTGACAAACAAACTTTTTAAACTCTACAAAATTTCAACAATTTCTTTTCCATTAAATAGAAAAATAAAGGGATGTGAATGCTGAATTTCAGAAAATTGACCTAATAGTAGAACAGTTTAGACCAAAGGAAACTGTCTGGTAACAGCAACCAAAATGTTGTCAAGCATTCTGATCATATGACCATAAGATGCAGCCACAAACAAAACAGCAGAAATTGTAGCTTTGAAACTTTCACAAGTAATGCTTCTCAAGAACTCAAATAGCATGCCATAACCTTTTGCTGTGCCTTGAGCAAGTCAAATGCTTTTAGATATCAAGAGTCAAGACTTCAATTCCCATCATGGCACAATCAAATGACAAAATCAGACCCATATACATGCAACATTACCTGAATCAATAGCTGAGTCTTCTACTCTAGACAACTAGAGAACAAATTTACCAATGTTAAATAAAATTTGTCTCATTCCGCAGTCCTGGAAGTGGGCGGGAAAAACTTCATGAGGAAGTTTGAGAGTGACCAAATGCAGATGATGCCAAGGACTTGCAGTACGCTTAAAAGCGTACCCAAAGAGCTGCTTATCTCCAAGTTGTGTGAGGTCATTTCTGCCCCTCTTACAGTGAATGACAATGCTGTAACTAGTTGGGCTGCTCTATTCAATTGGTGCAGCCTATAAACCTGATAAACCACGGAGCGTATCATATATTAACAAGCATAATATACTAAGTATGAACTAATTAAATATATTTCTTTCTGAATTAATGCTAAATACACTAGTAAGGACATTTGATTCTCAATTCGTAACCTGAAAGATGACTGGAATGACAGGCCAACAAGGTGATTTTCGGTATCTCGCATACTGCTCAAATGCAAACTGAACAACTATGCCAACCAGGTAAGGAGCAAGTGTGGCCGACGCAGCAGGGCCAGTCCATGGCCAGACCAAGCCCATTGTCACCAAGGGAATTATAAGACTAAGAACAAGAGTGGCAACAGAAGAGATGCGCTGTCCCAACTGAGGAGCAATGGTTCTATCACCCTCTGAACCAGACTGTGGTTCCACAGGCCTCCTTAGGCAGTCTATTAGCAGAAGGAAAACAGCAACACCAAAGTAGAATACAGCTTCTGTGAAGAACAAAATGAGGAAATCTGCAGATGGAGAGCAGAAGACTCTTAGGGAAGCTAAAAAGTAGAATAGGAAGCACATACTCAATGTAAAGGGAAAAAAGCAAAAAAATAAATTTGGCAATTGGCTCATCAATTTGAACACATCAAAACAAACAAACCAAAGAGATGCAAACACTAGTTATCCGAGGTGACCGTTAGCCTATCCAGCCTATGGAGCAACTACTATATGAGCTCTTAGAAAAATGCAAACATCAATTCTTAAAACTTCAATATCTGCCTTCAACCTTCTACGACATTAATCTTCACAATAACCAACCTGACCCATTCATTGTGTATAACTTAAAGTGTCCACCTATGGACATTTCCAATCAAACCTGCCATCCTATTTTTGAAATAGTTATAAGATATAATGATTAAGTATACTGGGGAATACAACTTCGGTGATTTTTGCATACCCCATGGAATCCTCGAACATAGTATCAACAAACTTCAACATCTGCCTTCAACCTTCTACGACATTAATCTTCACAATAACCAACCTGACCCATTCATTGTGTATAACTTAAAGTGTCCACCTATGTACATTTCCAATCAAACCTGCCATCCTATTTGTGAAATAGTTATAAGATATAACGATTAAGTATACGGGGGAATACAACTTCGGTGATTTTTGCATACCCCATGGAATCCTCGAACATAGTATCAACAAACTTCAACATCTTCCTTCAACCTTCTACGACATTAATCTTCACAACAACCAACCTGACTCATTCATTGTGTATAACTTAAAGTGTCCACCTATTTACATTTTCAATAAAATCTGCCATCCTATTTTTGAAATAGTTATAAGATATAATGATTATGTATACTGGGGCATACAACTTCGGTGATATTTTAATACCCCATGGAATCCTCGAACATAGTATCAACGGTCACTGCAATCTTCTTGAAGACGTCTTCTTTTTTCTTGTTGTACGACGTCATTTTCAAAATTTTAGTGTACAGCCAATGAAAGAGATCTTAACACAATTCACAGATTTCTTTAATAAAAATAGAATTACCAAAATGGTAGAACCACCCATCACTCGTAACAAATTTAGCAAAATCTTGCACTTCCTCTGCTGTTTTCATGTGTCATTTTATTCCATCTCATTACTTGTTGAAGCCTATTTGCAGCTCAAGTCCTAATCCAGTGAAACATTAATAGAAAAAAGAAGGTGCAGTTACCTGTCAACAAAGAATCCTCAAACACTGTGGAGAGTATTCTACGCAGATAAAGCGAGGGAACAATGAATGAGGCCACTAGGACAGCCGGACCCACAAACCATAACAGGCTACTTTGATTCCCTTGCACCGTTGGAACAATGACTTCATCCTCTGTTTTATATGGACGATTATAAAATGAAACTAAACCCGGTCTTCCATTGGTTCCCTGAATAGAGTTAAATGAACTGCTTGAATATGGGAGAGCTTTGGCACCAGAAAGGTGATCTTCTCGTTCTGAAGCATCAGATTCGACATTGCTGCCCTGTGATTCATTTTGAGAACTTGCAAAAAGCACATGTTGCCTTGTCGAGAATACCCTCTTCAATTTAAGCTGGCCACCTATGAAGTAGCAAGAGTTGACTCCTTGAGATACCAGAAGAATACTATTAGAAACTTTGCATAGAAGAGAAGAAATGAGAGTGAAATATATTTCAAAAGAGCACTGACCCTGTCAACTATTATATACTTTTAGAGGCTAGTATTGTGAATGATCATAGTATTATCCAGTTCCTTTTCGGTAAAGTTGATGTACAGTTGTTAAAAACACGTTAGAAGACAGTGTCATCTCAGGCAATTATTCAACAAGTGGCAACTACCTTTTGCAGGTCTAAGTTTCTGAGCATCATAGTGCAGTCTTTCACACGGTCTTTCTTCTAATCTTAACTGCACAATGAAACATGAGACTGATAAATGTCAGAAAAGTATGGAAAAGCCTCGTCTAGAGAGGATTTTAAGGCAACTTACTTATGTGTAGTACAAAATAAGAGAAGTCAATTGGCTAATCAAATTGTGCATTCATCTATAATGCCAATTGTATACTATGCTTTTATGTGGTTAAGGTCCTGCTTATAGGAGTCAATTCACATTCATTCACTGAAATATCAGACATGGATTTTTTCTTCCTTTAAACAAGTATAAAGCTCATTTATAGTACTGTAACTTCTAAGACAGGTTTACTTTTTCCCTGTTTTCTTCCTTTTGGTTGGAAAAAAGAACACCTAAACAAAAGTTCATAGAAATGTAATTAAACATAACCAATTGCACCCCATTTGAGCTAACCAGCAAGTCAGAACACTCAAATGTCATCAAAATACACATTTTTCAAGCTAAATCCACCATGCCTTGCAGCACTTACAAATAAACCTTATTGATTCATTTGCTCACATTCTACATCACAAAAACTGAAAACATAAACCTACATAAACGCAAAAGAAATTGGCAAAGCAAAAAAAAGAAACTCGCAGCCATCAGCACACTCAACAGAAACTTAAAACCAAAAACATGCCTAAGAAATGCCATCCAAAAGAATTTTTTTTACTTCTTCAGGAGTAAAAGATGTACCTGGGAGTTCCTTCTCTTGGGCTTAAAAGTAGAAGAAAGTGAAGTGGCAACACAAGAAAGTGAAAAGGGACCAACTTTAACAGCCATATACGACTTATGTACCAATCCACTCTGATGCATTAACCAACAGTCTGCAGTCTGTTAGTGAACCAAGCTGTGCAAGTTTATTGATTTTCAAGCATACCCATTTGAAATGAAGGGTTTTTACGAAGACCCATTTGAGGAAATTGTGCAAGGATCAAAATGGCGGAGCTGATTAGGAATTCGGAGCTTTTGAGGTTACGAGTTCGGAGTTCTTTTAGGAAACGAGAGAAGAGGAAAGAAAGAGGGCGGCTTGTTTGTACTCTACTCTGTATTGTTTTCAGTTTTCAGGCGGGTGGCAATTTGGATACTCTCTACGTGGGCCTCTCACTTTTAGCAGATTTTTAGATTCCAGTTTCATGCTCCAAGGATAAAAGAGTCCTACCTCCTTACATATTTTGTCGTTTTTTCTTTCATTTTGTAATATCACCCCCTCTTTCAAAAAAAATTCTGCAACTTCGCTGGTTAAAATAAGAAGGAATTGATGAAATTTCTCGTGGTTTAAACAATCAATTGAATCTTTAAAGCTTCTTTTAACTGATTTTCAACGGAATATTGAATAATTACCTCTGGCCAAACTAATATACGAACAGATTTTGAACCACCAAATTTTATTGGAGATTCTTTTCTGTTTAGTAAGTCAAACCAGTAAAATTATCTTTAACCTAATAATATCGAGAAACTTTCAAATTCTGACCTAATAACTGGCATTATAGTCTGTAGGTTGCTCAAAAGATCAAATTTCACACCAACTAAGGAGCACATACTGCATGTGTACAACCTTTTAATATAACATTTTGCTGCTAAATAAGGGACAGTAACTCTTCAATCTTACTTAGCAAGCATCTATTTTAGTAGATAGCAGAATCTTGAAACACCTCTAACATGAAAACAGAGTGTAGATTTCCATGCTACAATAACAGGAAAGGTAAAAAACAGAGCACGAACATAAAAACATACAAATGCCATTAGTTGATTACTCAATAAAATCGTTGAAACATTTCCATGCACTCATGGAATCTCAAAGAACAAATTTCAAAAAGAAGACTCAAATCGCGTACAAGAATGACCTACAAACTACAAGAATCAGAAAAATCTGCTATCGCTGTGATCCTTGACTTGCCTGAGCTGAACATGTGAAAAAACCCAGTCTAAAATGGGTTTCATTGGCCCTGTTTTGAAAATTTTCAACCTTCTGAAACTTCCTTTTCTTTTCTTCAGGAAACTCAATCTGGACCTCACTTAAAACTCTCCGCATGACCAAATTTACATCAGATTAGCTTTCTTTAGAAATCTAATTGTCCTACAGTAGTAAGGCCAAACAGATTCCACAAAATCCAGGTACTTCTCCACAATCCACTCTACCAGCACCTTCATCTTTGTCTTTGATAGCTCTTTGTAGTTTAAGTTCTTAATGTTTACCACTGGTTGAACCACGCGTGCTTGTATGTCTTCCTTGAGCTTCCCTTCTCTGATATAGCCACATGCCACCACGCAGTATGTAGGCAAGTTCTTGACCACTTTAGCTGTTTCCTTAAAGCTGAAGACATAGAGCGCCCACAAGCTCTGGAGAACCTTGATGTATAAAGCAACAATCAGGGGACCAAAAATCCACAGAGGAGTCAACTCTTTTGATACTTCAGGACCATAAATCACGTTGACTGCCAGGTACAATGGGATGCTGTAAATAAGAGAGAAAGTAGAAGCATGTAAGACCAAAACAAAAATTTACAAACTATACATTCAGGGGCAGTAAAACACTTTGTATCATCAATTCCAGAAGGCTAATCAGGACACAATGGAAAGTAGTGGAACTGGGTTGATGGCTTGAACCACACAGTGCTCTGCAAGTCATACAACTCAAACGGATATCTCACTAGTTGAGTAAGCTTAATCATTAAACTCTCATTGATATTAAGCCATGTTCTCTATCAATCTTGAGAGTTGGATTCAAGTTAACTTCTACTAATATTGAATTCAATCTTGCAACCCACATCACAAAGACCTAAAAATGGAGGAACTATTAGGTAGTCCCCTGGACCACCTAGCATGGTGCACCCACTCAATTTTGACTGGAGCAAATTTGAATATATGGACCCTACTCAATTTTTAAGACCCTGCTAATAATTCCTCCTAAAAATGACAAGATATGCGCAAGTTGGACAGGATGGAGAGAGGAAAAAAGACATAAGAAAGGAACAGCCAGGTAGACATCTCTATACTTACAATATCAGAATGGGTAACTTTATCGTCACATCTATCCCCATAAAGTGGCTCCAGACTGTCTTTAGAATCTCATATCTGCTCTTGACTTCAATACTGCTTTGGCTTTGTGGTAACTCTTCTCCTGGAGATGGTCCTTCTTCCACAATTTCATTCACAACTTGACTTGGTAGGGGTGTGCGTAGCATGTTCAACCATTTCTTAAATAACTTGTGAATAGCAGCAGATCCTACGATTCTCTCATCTGCTTCAGATGTATAGGAAACTGGAACACCATGTGATTGCGGAGATTCCCTTAGCGTTTCTGCACTTTCTTTTGGAACATAAGAAACTTTAACAGAATTCTTAGAAACATTGGATCCATTCGCTCTGCCTCCAGATTCAGCATTTTGTGCGCTGCCTTTAAAGGCTGAAATTTTCAGAAGCCCCACTTTGGGTCCATAAATACAAGTTCCAACACTGAAACAATACAACTCAGTTAACATGTATAGAAGTTCCTACACCAAATACTAAAAAGGAAAGACATCAAAGCAGCATACTGGAGTTTAGTGTTAATAGATAAAATCAGCCAGATCAAGTATAAACAAACACAAGAAAATAAAATTTTTTCATGTTATAAAAAGTGAACAGACATTTGCGATATCACACGAATAACCAATTAGCAAGAACTGTCCCTCAGAATTTTGAGGTTGGAACCACCATCATTCATCTCTGACTTCACACACAAAGTAAAAGGAGATAAGTGACTGCGAACCAAACCTAAAGTTACCTTGAATGAAATTTGCGCCTTAGAGAGAACGGTCTCCCAATCATGTGAATTGTTGTTACATGCTGCTTCAATTTCACCCCTTTGCTCCATGATAAAGGCCTTGATGGAAAAGTTGCATAAGAACCCTAAGCATAGCAAATAGAGGTTCAAATTGATGGGACTTGGAATATAAGAGATCAATTTAATAATCTTTATCTAGCACTGAGACGGGACCGATTACATTTGTTAGAGGTGCTAAATGAGAAAAATGCAGGACATGCCTATAGATCTTAGCCTTTTGTTGCACTCAAAGGAAAATACCATGGAACTGAGGCCCAGCAAAGAATCAAGCCATCTAGAAAGTAAATGAAGAATAACAAGTATTTTCTCACACAAATTCCTCAAATTGGACTATTGAAATCATGTAGGGGTGAAGCACTTGGAAAGAAAACTATCAAAAATAAACAAACTGTATCTACTCTTCCTAACATGTATAACTTCTAAAATGGTTATTCAAATGAGAAAAATTGCTGTCAGATACAAGTAAGGGATGTCAACTCAGTAGAACAATCAAGTAGATTCAACTTCAAAATAAATAGACCACTGAGAGTCAATTTACGAAGTAGAACAATCATTTGTGCCCCCAAGAACTAATACAATACCGCTAATATTTTATACAATGCAAACTAAAGGTCTTAAACAACAGTGGTTAATTCAACTTCCATAACCATGACATGGATAGCTAAAAACACTAATGAAAATCAAAATGACTGGACCAGATGCAAGTACTTCCTTTAATTTTCCCATCTTTACCAAAGCCCACCACTGTAGTTGGACGTAGCAATTAGACCTAAGTTGTTTTGAGAATGAGATTACAACTTGGTTGAACTGACTACAAAGAGATAAAAAGAGTGGCAGCTAAGCTTATAACCTAAATATGTATTTTCATTCCATGCTTATAGACAGACAATAGATTAGATCAGTGAAGCAACATTTCTGATATTACCTGCAAATGATGAGTCACCAACGCCATTTTCCGCACTTTAAGCACCCCCTCATCTACTCAAAGATACCTAATTCCGTAAGAAACTAAACAATGAACACACACATCAGCAACCGCTAAAAAAGTAAAGGCATCCAATTTCAATTAAAAGCCTCGCAACTGCGAGTTAAAACTAGCTAAAGTAAGAGTCTTTATGACTTATCCAGAAGAATAAAACTCAAAACTCACAACCAAAAACCGAAATAGGTTCTTTCCTTTCCCTCTATTTTCCAGCAAGAAAACACGTCCTCCATGTAACCAATACGAAGCATGTCAAAAAACTACCAAAAACTAGGAGAAAATGTATAAAATTATTTCCCCTTCCCTAAAAAATTCTCAGCAACCTAGCACATATCCACGTTGAAGAACACCCACAAAACTACCACAAACACCTACTTGAAAGCAAACCCAGATGAGAATTGGGGGCATATAAATAAAGGTTGGAAGGGTATTAAGCTAACCTCAGCAGTTGAATTCATGAGCTGCCTATCCAAGAAATGACTTTTTTCAAGATATGCAAGAGGTTTCGTTTCGGTGTGACAATAAACGAGGAACCCTTGGGCAGTCTTTGGGCGTTTTTATAAATAGTTAAGAGGAATTGGTTCCTTATCAATAGAGTGGATAAAATGGGATTTGGATAGATGGAAAGAGAGAAGAGAGAATTCTTCTGTAACTTGGGTGAATTTACTCTCGCATTCAGGGTCCTTTTACAAATAAGGGATTTTTAATTGTTTTTAACCCAAAAAAAAGAAATATAGAGGAAAAATATCCAAAATTGTAAACTTGTTAACTTAAGAGGGTAAAATCGAAGAAGAGAAAGGCATATTGTCTTCTTTTTAATATTTTCGTTAAACTAAAAACATTTTTATTAAATAACTAAAACAAATAATAAACAAATTAGTCGCTTCTATATTTTGTTTTAAGCTGGGCCGGGCTGGGCTAAGCATGGCGTTATTATTCACTCCCTTCTTAACTTCATCTTCTGCAAAAATTAGTTCTGGGGAAAATAATCTAGACACATCTGCTACATTAAGCTCCTTCAATTTGGAGTTCACACAGGATCGGTTAATACTCGCATCGAATCAGCCCACTAACAAGTACACTGCTTCCAACCCGTAATTCTTTCATAAACCGTAATCAAACTAATTGCAGCTTACTTAAAAGTTAAAACAACCTCTTACACCACCGTGAATAGCTCAATGGAGATGAGAATATTAACCGTACTAGTGTAAGCGCGGAAGACGCAATATGAAGAACCAATGTCCTAAACCTAGAAATAAGCTATCCTTAAACAAGAAAGGCTTCCACTACGAGTCAAGCGCTGCACCAATTGAAAGTAGTGCTTATATTCCAAAAAGGAGGCAACAAATCTAAACATCGATATGGGTAAAGCCCTACTCGACTTTTTTCATCTTTTCTGGCATTCCACATTTAGAGCAACTATGGGAAGATCACTTAAGTACACAGCTAAAAGCATATCAATGGTTCCGCAACAAACATGCTGCGACCAAATTACAGTGTTTCGATCAGATACATCAAAGCAAAGAAGAAAAAGAAAAAGAAAAAGAAAAAGTAAGGAATCATCAACATCATCAGGTAACTCCCATCAACCCAATACATATGCCATCTCTTCGCCTCTACATCATTTGGATTACTCCAAGGCCTGCGCAGCAGAGCATACGACATTAGTTGTAGATTGAGCAATACCAACAATTGAAAACAACAACCCAAACTAGAATACCTGAAAGAGCAAGGAACAAAGCCAAGACTTTTTGGGCAAAGAAATAGGTTTGACGCAACAAAAAACTCTTCTAGGTTCCGACTCTAATCATAATTGGCATCTACCTGCACATCATTACTTTGCCGGCTGTAAAGATTCCCACCACCACGCCTTGACTGTCCCTGGCCCTGGCCCCTGTCTTTATACCTTACACCGGAGTTATGAGAACCCTCTTTTGAAGATTCAAAATTGCTTGCTTTGTTATTATTACGAGGTACAGCCCCTACTTGCTGGTACTCATAATGTGAGCTGTTTCGCTGCCTTTCCCTGTTTGCAGGTACATTCTGTTGCTTGTTATCTTTCCCAGATCCACTCCAATCTCCATGGTATTCATGCTCTCTACCAAAACGGTTGTTTTGGTTTCCGTTTCTGCGGAAACCTGAAGATGGGCGCTGCTCGTGTCGGTTATTTGTATTTGAAGATGGTTCCCCAGGGCTATCAGATCCCCCTTTGTGTGAAATTGCCTTCCCTTCCTTCTTACCTTCTTGATGCTCCTCACTGGGAACTTCTTCAAAATTGCCCTTCACAGGCAAAAGTTGATCCTGAAGTGGCTGATCCCTAGACCAAGCAATATCCTTGTCAGTGGAATCCTTTTTATTAGGCCTACAAGTTTCAGCACCTGCATTATGCCCACCACTAGTCCTACTCCCCCTTTGGTTACTGGCTGGTAATTGATGAGGTTTAGGTTGCCAGTGTGTTATTGACCTTTCTCCCACAGCCCGGTTTTCTTTTGAACTCACATGCAATTCTGCCTGAGACATCTCTAGGGATGAAGACTGATCAGAGTCCAGAGCGTTACTTCTCTTCTCAGCAGGATCATAAGTATGCCCAGATTTGTGTCCCTTGTAGGGGTGTCGCTTTCCTCTGCCACTGACACCATGATCTTTTACAACCAAGGCACTAGCTGGCTCATCAGGTTTCTCAGGAATGTTCCAGCCATCAGAGATACCCCAGTCATCAGCACCACTTGATTGATCTTTCACTGTACTCGCCTCAGGTTTCTCAGCCTGACGAGGCTCAATATTTTTTTGTACATTTCTACCTGGATTTGAAGTGAAAGTGGATTCCAAAGATCCCCGTTGGCGCCATGATCCGTGTACTTTTCCTGACTTGCTCTGACGACCATCTCCATTCCTGGGTTCGACAGCAGATCCTACCTTCCCCATACCAGTGTCAGAGGTTTGAGAACTTTCAGCGACTAGAGAACCAGCATTAAGTCTTCCAACACTGTCATCCGACATCTGCACTGAAGGGGCCACCGATTGGTGACTGCTACCTTGCTGAGCCATTTCTTTGGCCACAGGCTTAGGAACATATAGCTCAATTTCTGCCCTTTTGTGTCTTGCATTATTCTGCACCTGCTGATCACTCCTTGTGGCTGGAATGGCCACCTCAACCCCAGTTCTCACATTGGCTTCATCAATGACCTCAGTTTTATTTTGTGATCGCACAGGAGCCCATTTAACAGCATCACCAGCATGGAACTTCTCAGTTGATTTATTACCTTGAGGGTTTCTAGGCATCCTACGAGAATGCTGAGATTTCCACTGGTTATTGGTTCTGATATGAGCTTCCTCACTTGGTAGATATGTGCGTTGGGACTGATTTAAATCCTTAGAATCTATCACAGACTTGTCTGAGACAGGATCAAATGCAGATTCTGGAGTCTTTGGCTTGCTACTTTCGACCACAGTATCTAAAGTAGTTGGATCTTTAGATCCCATCAGCGATAAAGCAGTTGCTGAGGACTCCTCCACTTTGTGCTTATTCCTTCCACCCCTGCTCTTCTTTCTATGCAGTAATGAAGACTCCGTCATGACAGTTTGGCTCAAAAGCAAATTTGACCCACTGCTTGAGGTAATCTCATTAGAAACGTTCTTGGGAGAAACAATAGTACTAGCTGGCACATCTAATGTTGCATCAATTTTTACTGTATCTGTTGCATGGGATGAAATCAACTTTTCACTGGCATTCTTTTCTGAGAGACTATTCTGCTTCTGTTTGGAACCAACGCGCTTCTGTCTGGAAATGCCAGCTTCATGTGTAGGTGGCGCATTATTAGGATGAAGGGAATCAACTTTACCAACTTCCTGCTGCAAAGAGTCTGATTGATCATATACCATAGGCTCTTTGTGAGCAGCCTTTGGTGCCGCCTGCAGTACCCCACTGGAAGAACTAGGAGGCTTCTCAATTCGAATGACGATGGTTTCAGGCTCAGCAATTGCATTCGGCTTGGAACCCAAAGCCGAGGTTGTTATTCTACCTTTATCAGAAACTCCAACTGGTTGAGCAAGAGGTAACAATTCTTCTTGCTTATTATGGCTAGCACTGCTAGGAGCAGTTTCTGGTTTCTGAGACGAACTCTCACCTGCTTGAGCACGCCGGTTCAACTCTTCCAATTTTGCAAGAGCCCTGGCCTTCTGCTCTCTTGCCCGCTCTTCCTCTTCCTTCTCACGTTGCTTAAGCCGTTGTTTGGCCAATTCCGACATCTTAGCACGCTTGATGCATAAATACAAGACATCAGAAACCACCCTTTTAGAGGAGGGAGTGGAGAAAAAATAAAAGCAAATGAGCAAACATATTATACCTGCACATGGGAATCAACTGAATCAACATTAGGTGGCATGGACTCTCTGTCATCCTTCCCTAGAGGATATGATCCTGGATTTTCTTGAACCTCCGAGAGTGAAACAACAGAAGCACTTCCAAATTGCAAAGATGGTTCTCCACTTGGTAAGTGCGCAACATGAGGCTTTTTCCACCGCCCATCAGCATCTTGAGTACTAAATCTTCCTTTACCATGATCAGCTCTATCATTCATGGCATGTGTCAACCTCCTGCACAAATGCATATTAGTGTTTTCACAACAGAAAATAACAGAGACATAATCCATGAAAAACTACTGCTTACAAAACCAACCTGGGCGCAGAGGTTCCACAGGAAACTGTGGACTCCAGGCCCTTATCTACAGCAGAAATATGGATTTTGTGGGTGTCCATAACTCCAGGGGCATGAGCTCTTTCAGAAGATGCATCACCAGCTGCAATTGCAGACTGATTAAACTTGGGATTACCAGCATGCAACTTGTTCTTGTGCTCCTCCTTGGTGGAAGCAGATTTAACATCTTGTCTTCCACCAGAAGCCCGTGCCTTTGCATTTAAACTTTCAATTTTCTGAATCAGACTAGGGTCCTTTGAAGCAGTGGAAGCTTCTGGATGAGCAGAAGCTGCATGTTCGGCATGTTCTAATTTCTTAAACAAACTATCATCAGATGCCTTCTGATTTTTTACATTTTCAGCTGAGTTCACCTTTACAGGGATGACTCTGCGGTTGTCAACAGCCTCTGAAGAACCTTCTTCACCAAATCCCATCCTTCTTGAGTCGATCTGCTCATCCTTCTTGTTTTCATCTCTCCAATCACTCTCCGACGATGACTTTGGATACTCACCCTTACCTGAATATGATGCATCAGATTCCATACGGTCACCCCACTTCAATTCTTCTTCTTTCCCCTCCCAACCATCATGCTGTTTTAGAAGAACTTTGTAAGGGCCTCGAGAATCGGGAGGATGGCCAGATTCCCCTTGATCTAAAACCATCCGTTTGCCATTAGGACCGTATCCACCGGATCTAGCATGAGAATTGCTGGCTTCAGGGGCATTTTGGCCTGGATACCTGTTATAAGGAGCAGGACCAACTGTCATTCCCATAAAAGGCATATCTCGTTCATTGGAATTGCAGTAACCCATAGGTGGACCATAAAAGCCCTCATAAGGAACTGGGCCAGGATAAAATCCAGGCCTAACAGGCATGCCAGGACGAATATAAGCTTCATGCATATGGGTCCTGTACATATCTCCATTTTTGGGATGTGGTCCTCTGGGTCCAACTCCTGGTAGAGGAACCGGCTGCTGGTTGGCAAGTGCAGCAGGTGGAATCTGTGGACGGTAATAGGGAAATGGCTCCATAGGAAAGCCACCAGGTGGAACAGGGGAGCCAAATGGCGGGCCTCCTGGAGGTCCTCTGTACCAACCACCACCCGGATGATTATTTACAGGAGGGCCATGCCAAGCATCATAATGCTGAGGGGCCATACCAGAATTAGGATAAGTGTGTGGATCAGGATGCCACTTCTCAATACTCTGCCTGGCCCCATCTTCACTATAAGGAACATTCTCCCTTCTCCAAGAATGTGCAGGTCCACCCTTCACATTTGCGTTTATAGAAACATCACCTGTAAAATGGAAGTCCATGACTACCCTTTATATCAAGCAGTGACTACTATCTACTTACAGGTGCAGACACGCAACAGAAACTGATCTTACAAAAAGACAGCAACATGATGAACACAAACCTACAGAATTTCCGGTGCTCTCTTTCCCTGCTATTCTGTTAGAAGATGAACCTGGACGGCTGTGAGAACTATACTCTGCATTAAGTAATTAATCAGGAATTAAGAATTTATATGTTTCGTATCATTTTTAAATTTAAATTTATGATGAGTAACACGCATCCTTTCATGCTCTTACCAGACAAACTTAACCAGAATAGAATTTGTAAGATGGTGAATCTCTGTGATACAGTATTTAAGAAAAAGAAAATTACCAGAACACATGACAGTTCTCCATGTTATGTTGTACAACTAGAATAAGAAATGCAACCATAAATGGCACTAGACAACAGTTAGTTACGTACTTGGCTATCTAGAAGATCTGAATAATGAAATATGTATAAGGCTAAACATTGCAACTGTTTAAGTGTTGCCTAGGATCCACCATTAATTCTAAGGATCACAAAGCTTTGTCTATTCTTTGGCATCACAGTAGTTTTGGACACTGGATTCAAAGCAAGAAATGAAGATGAATAGCACTACTTTGATAAATGAAAGACCCATAAACACCAAACATAGCATCAAAAGAAGCAGGTCAAAGCAGTCGAGAAATATAACAATACAGATAGAATGAGATATCTTGGTGCTAAAACAGAGAGCACAGAACCAAAGCCCAAATTCATAGCATTTCATTAAGGTGATATTTAAGAATGAAACCTTGGGAGTCCATGTCCATCGCAGAAATCTCTTTTTCACCACCAAGAGTTGGAAAATCTCCAGAAGCTAAAGAAAAACTGTCATTCTTAGAGGAAGCCACCCCCTGCATGCGTAACAGCAAAAAATAATAGGTCAGCACATTCGAGAAAATATTAAGGGGACCCTAAAAAGGTTGTTTGAAATGGTCAACCATATAAGACTAATCACAGTTACAAAAAGCCTAACTAATTGCTTGACATCATAACCATAAGTGAACCAAACCTAGCTCAGGCCAGTCATTAATCTTGGGATGCTGAGATGATTGAACATTTCTTCATAAGCACACAACATAAACCCAAATGTTATAGTGATGTCTTAAGGGTCACAATTAGTAGGAAACATCAAAATGCAAATAAAATATCACAAGCAGCTATGTGTAAACTAAGTTGGCAACTGAAAGAGTAATACAAAGAAAATCCATTTCCAAAGCAGTAATAGTCATATATGGTTTAAAAATTGACCAATCAGTTGAAGCAGACAAACCAATTTTTCTGCTGTCCCACTTGCACACCAGGCAACTGAATTATCAGTCAAAGATTCAGCAAACCGGGACAATTGTGAGCTACCAGGTCTTGTATCTGCACTGCGAGGACGAAGCGGTGCATGTGATGTCTGCTTAGATGCCAATGCTCCAGAAGCTGATGAGGGCCTTGAATTGGAACCCCACGCACTAGTAATAGGCTCGTGGGCTCTATCACTACCAGCTGTTGATGGTCGGGTGCCAGTTCCACCAGAGGAAGGACGGCCACTGGGATGACTTGGTGAACCTGTGCCGCCATCAGCACGAGGAGAAAGTGTTGAAGAACCCCAAGCATTTGATGAGGAAGATGATCTACTGCCCCAACTATGGGTACCCCTGACAAGTATGAAGCAGTTATGAAGCAATATATGCAGAGGAAAATGAATTCACGCTTAGTACAAGTGAGATTGTACACAAAACTAGAAATAAGAAGGACTAGAAAGAATAACAAAAGGAAAACAATCAGATGATGAACAAGTCGAAATAGTACTACTCACTTGGGAACAATTTCAACACTTGGGTCTAGGCCATGGTTTTCTAACCTTGAAATGCCAGAGGAAAAAATGAAATTAGTGGGACCGAACCAAGTTCCTTATAACATTTAACCATAAAAAATCATTCAGCAGAAAACTAAATACCTTTGGCTTGGTAAGTTTATAGGTTTAGGAACATTAACTTTCCCCAAAACAGTCATGCCACTTCTTCTTCCAGAACCCCATCTGCAATGAGCACAAGGTTATGCAACACTTCATTTATATTGGTTACAATCCTATGTAATATCAAATTGTAAACATCCCATACAACAGAGAGAAGATGTTGCTATCAGATTCAGGAAGTCAATGCACAGTATGTACAGAGATGTATAGGGACAGCACCCAGCATAATCAGAGCCATCAAAAATCGTTTCAGCATACCCACATATTCAAAACAATCCAAAAGCAATTCCAAAGTGCAACATATCACCATGCAAAGGACCATAAAACTGCATGAAAACTTAAAACAGGCATAAGTTTTTCAAGAAAGTACAGACGCAACGTAAAATTTATACCTTCGTTCTCCAGCCAACGTGCTTGATGTCATAATTAAGTTGTTTCAGCAAGGTCATTCAGAAGAGTCCTTAACGCAACCTGGGAAGGTGGGGTGACAAAATCCCATCAAAATAATGCATAGCAAAAAGGACAATTCATAAAAAACTGCATTATGCATGGAGAAGAAGCTTTATAGTCTAGAATAAGAGCTTGTGAATTAACTGAGCTCTGGAGAAACTATGATTTAGCAAGTAATCTGTTAATGTTATGGGAGAACAAGGATTCAATAGTCTAGTTAGGCACTAAAAGTTGAGGAGCTAGAGTAAGTGATAGAAGGGAAGACCAGCTATTCACCTTCTCCCTAACAAGAAGTGTAATAACATTTTGAAAACTCCTAAGAATATATAGTATGCAGCTTTTGCCATTGTGTCAGCGTCAGCATCAGCACCTAGTAATAACTCTGAAGGCGAAGCTGGAATATCAAACCCAATCATTATCTTCTACCCATTATAGAATTAATCAGAATGGTAAACTTATAAGATCAAAGCCATGTCCAAACACTGGTTACATTCTTAAACCATCTACAGTGAAGAAAGCACTGGAAAGCTACTAAGCTAAGCTCCAGAAAACCCTGCTAAACTCAAACTCACAGCTTTAAACCTTTTTACCTACTTTCCTCACACTACCATAGATACCTCCAAGCTACACATGCTATCTACACCAACTTTATCCATAATTCATTTCTGAAAGCTAATATATCATGTGCCTCCAGTATTAGCAACGACACAAAACCCTAATCAAAACTACAATTCAAATTTAAATTCAAATTCAATAAAAGTGGCATACACCATTGCTAAAAGCGCGAAAATAAAACCAAAAACCATATAATCAACTTCCTCAAGCTTCTCTACAAAAATAACATCAGTCTCCACATAA
Organism: Viola odorata; assembly: GCA_963691705.1. NCBI lineage: Eukaryota > Viridiplantae > Streptophyta > Magnoliopsida > Malpighiales > Violaceae > Viola > Viola odorata. Next base: position 43,676,101 of record OY829544.1, read on the forward strand.
CCCACGAATCATATTAACCAAAGGTACGACTCTGAATCACTAAGAAACATTAATTGATTTATATTCATTAAATGCACGAACATAGTGCATAGCTTACGTAAAAAAAACGTACTGGGAGAGTGAGTAGCAAGGCAGCCCGCTCCACGAGAAAATTCCAGACCAAAATCACGCCTATTTCTCTGAAAAGAACAATTACTCGCCGGAGGAAATTCGTTTCTCCTAGTTTCTATTTTATTTTACTTTTGTCTCTGTTTTTTTTTCCTGGAAACCCTAAAAAGAGAGGGAGGGGGGTGGAGGAACAGCTCGTTACGGAGGTAGATGAGAAACGCGAGCAGGATGAGAGATCCGCTGGCAGTGGAGGGAGCGATTAGGGGAGGCCTGTGGATGGTGTCGTTTTTGGATCGGAGAGAGAAGTGGGGCGAGAAAGAGAGAGCTGAGGAGACGCGAGGAGGGAGCCAAGGGCCTGGGCTAATATTTCTGTTGATATTATTATGGATATGATAAAAAATTGATAAACCAATTTAATTTAATTGATGTTATAAGTTAACGAGTATCAATAACTGGAAATAAAAAACCTAGATTAAATATCATAGAGATCATTTTTTAGTTGATTATCAATTGATTTTTCAAAAAAAAATAGTAATATGGTATTTCTTTTATTTAATATTTATTTAATAAACTTTATCCTCTTTTATTAATTATGAACAATTTTTTTATTATACATATTAAAAGACTATAAATATGAAATTAAGGGCACGATTCGGATTTCCAGCTCATCCATAAGACCCGATACTAGAGTTGTTTAGATTATTAAATGGATCACAAGCTAATAGCAATTGTTGATGGATTATGAGGTGAATTTGTCTCATATCAAGATAAGGAATTTTTAAATAGTTTATAACTCGGGGCTTTAAGCACCCATCAAACATATTTTCTAGGAATTTTTAAATAGTTTATAACTCGGGGCTTTAAGCACCCATCAAACATATTTTCTAGAAGAAGATAGTGACCCTATGGGAGCAAAGCTAACCTTACTGGCTCACGTTAAGCTCTCCAATGGAATGTGCGTAGGCAAAATGGCCGATTGAATTTGATCGTGTTGGGACTCATTCTCTTATTTTATATTTTTAGCAAATTCAGATGCAATACAAAAATTGCATTTAAAATTTTAATTGTTAAAGGTTTAATTTTAATAATAGTATAGTTCACTTCTTTTTTTAAGATCCATCTACTAAATTTTTTATACGGAATAATAAATGTTCGATTTTTCTATTTTGGGCCGACATTAAAGAAAGCCCATGTAAGTGTAAAAAAAAATCATAACTTTAAATCCGACTGTCATATTGAGTTGGAATTTGGCCTGCAGGAAGCTTGTGAGGAACGAAAAAATTCAACTATGGTCGAGGTTTGGAGTCAAGCCAAAATTAGTCCAAATTCTGCCCCAAATGACCCAAAAAGTAATATTTATGTTTTAATTATTTTATTTCGTGATTTATTTTAATTTTAGGGTTTGAGAGGTATTTAAACATATCTTTCTATTGTTTTAGGGTTAGAAATTTATTATTACCATTATGAGACTTTGTATTTTCTCTCGATTGAGAGCTTATTTTATAGATTGAGAATTTATCCATAGTTTCTCTCCATCAATTTTAATAAATAGTCAACACAAATTCAAGTTCTAATGCAATAAAATTGTTTCAAATATTAATTTCTATTTAATTTTTTCAAGTAAAGCTTTTATAAGTAATGAATACACATAAAAAAAATCATGATATAATAATAAATAAAAAATTATATACTATTTTAAGATAAATTAATTATTCTTAAATCATATAGTAATTTTTAATAAAAGAGATCAAAATTTTGGTAAAAAGAGAGTTACCGTGTTTTTTTTAAAGCTATATTTTAGGTACAGAAAGGTGTAACAAAAGGAAAAACCCAACATATCAACAAAATGATAATGAATAGAAAAACTCAAAATTGACAAATTTTACCAAAAGGTACTAGTTGTATGTAATTTCTCTATACATAAGGTTCGAGGAAAATTTACAATGATGTGGTTATAATGCCAGTTATTTGAGTTATAGTGTCGTATATGATAGGATATTGACATGTGTCAATCTTTTGAGAAATTAAAAAAAAACTACATCGTAAAATCTAACGGGTTAACACTACTAGTTGTAACAAGTTAACATTGATGAACAATCGTTGTTATCATTGCCGATTTTGTATTTAATTGACAACTCTAATTTGTGATGCAATTGATTATATTTGATCTACAATTAGATAGTCGACTGGTGTTTCAAACTACATTACCTTTATGGAAAATTGTTGATTACACTCAACCGATATTTATATTACTTATGTATATACAATCGATAACTTAGATTTGTGATAAAGGTGATTATAATCGATTATCAATGATAAAGTTGTCATACACCAAACTACATTGTCTTTGCAACAAATTGTTTATTATGTTTAATAGGCCTTTATATTATCGTTTGTTTATATAGTAACTTGAATTTATGATATATGTTGATAATCAACGACTATCGTTTCTAAATTTATCAATTTTTTTTATAAATTCAAATAGATTTAGTGCTATATTTTTTATTTTTTTGGCGTTACATTCCATATATCGATAAAATATGAGTATAAAACTGAAAAATACTTAATCATTCTAAAATTATGTACTTCAAAATTTATTACGTATTTTTTATCCAATTTAAGTATATTGTCAGACATATTGCGTATAATTGAAACCGCATTTCATATCTTCCATAGCACAATCAACAATATATATTTGTTTGTATTTTGAACAAAAATAATTATTGTTTCTTTATACAACATTATTTTTTTAAAATGAAATAATGTGACTTGTGTACCAAATAATAAGTGTTTTTAAACTCAAAACAGAGGTCATTTGGTAATTAACATAATTACTAAATTATGTTAATTTCGCTCTAAAATCTTAAGACGTAGCACTTTGTTAAGATATACAGAAGCGATCGTATAACATATGAAAAATCTTCAAATACCTTTAAACTATTTTATTCTTGTATTTTGTGACATGGAATCAATTTATTAAGTATACAAATTTATACTTAAAAATACGAAAATCATATTAGATTGTGTGTTTCTAAGTGTATCTTGTTATTTTCTGAAATTCAAATAGATTTAGTGCTAATTTCGTATTTATTGTGTTACATTCCATATTTTGATAAAATACGATTATACTACTAAAAAATTACATTTCGTATTTTTCCTAGCACAACCAACAATGGCATTGATTTGTCAATATTATATTAAACAAAAAACTTTATCACATTTTAAAAAAATGAAGTAATATGACTTGTTTACCAAATGTTACGTGTTTTTAAACTCAAAACATAAGTCATGATGATAATTTCGCTCTAAAATTTTAAAATTTAGCACTTTGTTAAGATATATAGAATCGATCTTATAAGATTTGAAAATCCTTCTTATATCTTCAAAATATTTTATTTTTTTTCTTTTGTATTCAAATTGTATTATCAATACTAAAATTCATATTTAAAAAAAATATGGAATCTATACTTAAAAGTACGAAATTTATGTTAGATTGTGTGTTTCTAAATGTATCTTGTAGTTTTTTTAAAAATCAAATAGATTTAATTCTACATCATGTATTTTGTGTGTTACATTCCATATTTTGTATTTTAAATTTTATTACATAATTTTCATCCAATTTAATAATATTGTCCGACACATTTATGTATAATTGAAACTACATTTCGTATTTTCCTTAGCACAACCAAGAATGTACATTGATTTGTCAATATTGTATTTTGAATGAAAAAAGTTTATTGTTTTTTATACAATATTGTTTTTTTAAATGAAAAAATGTGACTTGTTTACTAAATGAAACGTGTTTCGGAACTCAAAACATAGGTAATGATATTAATTTCGCCCTAAAATATTAAAATTTAGCACTTTGTTAAGATATATGGAATCGATCTTATAACCATAGTTATAAAACCGGGTCGGACCGAAATCCGGTGGACTTACCGGTCTAACCAAAAAAATTGAAAATCACAAAAAAACCAAGTCGATTTAACCTATTTAACCGAAAATGCAAAACAACCGGGTCCGACCGTCGAACCGGCCGATTTTCATGTAAACTGGGCAAACCGGACAGTTTGCATCCGGTTCATGTAGTTTTTTTTAAAAAAAAAATCACCAAAACGACATTATTTTGGTGTATTAGTTTAAAAAAGAGAAGAAAAAAAGAACACACAATATAATAGATATATTTTTATTCGATATTTCTTATGCCTTAAATGACTAAAATAAAAAGTTGAAATAATTGGTCATCTTCACCACTTATCCCGTCACCAATTCAACATCACGAACTCTTTCTCGCAATCGCCAATTCATCACTTTTTGTTATTATTTCAACTTATTTGAGTTACTTTCATTTTATGGTTTGGTTCATGAGCTACGGAATCAAACTATGAAGTTACTTATGACATTTGTTATTAATTATTATATATCTAAGTTTTTTTTAACACAAACTTAGTAAGTTATATTGTTTATTATAATTAAAAATATGTATACAATTGTATGTATATTATATTTTTAATAAATTAAACGGTTCAATCTGGTTGAACTAGTAAATTAGTGACTCATGAGCTAAGCGGTTCGATATATGAACGACTATGAGACACGATCCGGTTCAACCTGATTAAACCCGGTTGAACTAGAGAATCAACGAATCATGAGTCTGGTTCGGTTTTGATAATTTTGCTTATAAAAATTGATTTTTTTTTTAATATCTTCGAACTATTTTATTCTTATATTTTGTGACTAAAATCGTATCTTTAAGAGAAACAAAATTTATCCTTAAAAATACAAATTTCATGTTAGATTGTGTATTTCTAAATGTATCTTGTACTTTTTTTGAAATTCAAATTAATTTAGTGCCTACATTTTGTATTTATTGCGTTACACTCATATTTTGATAAAATACGAGTATGGTACTAAAAAATACAAAATCATTCTAAAATTGTGAATTACAATTATAAGATCTATACCATTGAATTGATCTACTCCCTCCATTACATAAAAAAAAAATGACTCCCTAATATATTTGCAAAAATTAAGAAATACATTAATTGTTGAAAATAAGCCAATAAAACTCTCTTTCTATAATTAATATCTCAAATAAAGCAATAAACATAAAACATCATGCCTTATTAATTGCAGTTTTTTTTAAAACATAAAAGTGATATTTTATATGTGATAGTCCAAATATACTAGAGAGTCATCTTTTGTGTGATGGAGGGAGTAATGACTAATTAATATTATGGTATTTAAGTTAAATTACCGTAGAAAGCACCAAGGTTAGAAATAATATGTAATTCCAAAACAAACAAGATTTTTATATTCTGGACAAAAAAGTTTTTACATATTAGTTTAATTTAATTTAATGATAATTCATAAATATATAATGTACGATGTATATATTGCTTGATAATTAATCAATTTGCTAAAAATACAATAAATAATTAATAAATCCACTTTGTCTTTTGAACTTAGATATGGAATGTGTCATTGACACTGCGACAGTTGGATCCTCCAAAGAGGCAGCCCAGCCCAGTTTGGGGGTAGATCGTTGAAAGATACGAGCTTTAAAAAACAAGTGAAAAAACGAAGATACGCAAGTTGATGCTTACCTGTTAGGCTGTTATGATCCACTGACCATTGTGCAGGGTTGCTCTTGCTCCCCTCTTGACTGATCAGTGATCACTCATTGTAATCTTGGGCGAGGAAACAGAACCAAAGATAACTTCTTTCTAATGAAACTTACAAGATTTAGAAAGATTTTCAGTTGAGGAAAAGCCAGACAACGCAAACACGCAAAGGTACACTGCTCATCTCTCTGGACCAATATGCGTTGAAATGTCATAGTTGGTTATATTGGAAATGAGTAGGCATTATAGAGAAGAATCATTCTTTGTTTTTCAATTCTTCTGAAGATTTGGAATGAATTACCTTTGACAATTCAGACATGGAACCTAGGTCATCATTTAAACTTAAGTTTTTGGTCATGGGTTCCACTCATTGCAAAAGGGCATTGAAGATATTTGTAGTTAGCGTGGTGATGTTGCTCTTATTAGTTGGTGTCTTTGTTGTAGTTGGACATGGAAAAACTGGTGACTTGGTGGGAAATGACTGTTATTACACGGTTGTTGTGGATTGTGGAAGTAGTGGAACGAGGGTGAGTGTGTATAAGTGGAGGACGAGGAGTTTAAGAAATTGGGTTTTGCCTGATTTGGTTCATTCTTATCCTGACCACTCAACTGATAGTTTGCGGTTGAAAGGGTCTTGTACCTATCATTGTATGCAGACTAAGCCAGGTTTGGATAAGTGTGTTGGTAATGCCACAGGAGTAAGGGCATCATTGGAACCTTTACTTGAATTGGCGGAAAAATGGGTGCCCCGAGAAAGACACCGAGATACTCCTATTTTTGTTCTTGCCATTGCTGGGTTGAGAAGGTTGGAGATTGAGGATACTAGGTGGGTTTAGATAACGTGGAAAATGTTGTAAAGGAACACTCTTTTGTTTATAGGAGAAGTTGGATAAGGGTGTTGAGTGGAGAAGAAGAAGCTTACTATAGTTGGTTGGCTTTGAACTATAAAATGGACAAGCTAGGGAATTCCTCAAGGGGGGCTACATTGGGACTTCTTGATTTAGGTGGCTCATCATTGTAGGTGGTGGTGAGAGCTAACGGTGAGCCGAGTAGCAAGGAGGCACACTTGATAAGATCAAAGCTTGGCTTAGTTGAACATTGGATTTTAGCATATTCGTTACCACTGTTTGGGTTGAATGAGGCATTTGATAGGACGGTTGCCATGCTTAGTACAATTGAGCCAGTTAGTGCAAGTAACAATGGAAGACTCAAAATCAGGCATCCTTGTCTCAGTTCTGATTCCGTGCAAAATTACACCTACCATAATTGTCATAAGAATAATATTACTGATCAAAAGGATTTGAGTAGTGAACACGTTTATACTTACCTGGTTGGAGCGCCTGATTGGGAGAAACGCAAAGAGATTGCAAGAACTGTGGCTACAAACTCAAGTAGTCTTGTTTGGTCTCAGCCAATAGTTGGCAGTGGTGCTAATTGCAAAAGAAACCCGTCTTCTCAGTGGTAAGTTTTGGATGTTATACCAATGTTCATATTGTCATTTAGAGGATGTCTCTGGCACATAGATCTATGCAAATCTCTCTGTTGGTGTTTCTGAGTAACCTCATGGTATATTCATTAGTAATTCCGTTATAACGCATAGGAATATTGTCTTGTTATGCACAGTACCATGAGTTATTCAAAATAGGTCATCTGCGTTGGCAAAATTCTTTCATATCCACCCACTATAGGATCTAGAAATTAGGAGAAACAAAAGAAACCTGTGGATTTCATAGCACTCTTTTTTTTGCCTGCATTCTAGATGTTTATTTATCAGAATCTACGTCTTTGGTTTAACTCCTGCAATCCAGTCGAGTCCTGCACATATTCCTGTGTATGTGGAAGTCTAATGAGGTATTTGAAACTAAGAAACGTGCTCATTAGATGGTTATCTGTCAAATTGAATAAGTTTTATCAGAAAGGGAACATTACATTGGAGCTTAGCATCCAAGTCTGCCTTGAAATTGTTCTTGTATCTCTCAGTCGGCCTTTTCATATTGGCCATAGTAACTTAGTTGAAACTTGATACACTTGTTTACTTGGTACTTTTCATCGTAAGCCTGCAGTAAGTATTAGGCATTTGTTTCCTTACATCCTTTGGCTTTTCTAAGGGAAGATAAACTACTTACCGTGCATTTGTATCTTCCAGGTGGTGATATTCTCAATTTGACAGCAAGCACCCACCCTAATGGACGTTTTCATGCTTTATCTGGATTCTTTGCTGTTTATAACATGCTAAATCTTGCCCCACTAGTGAATGTGACCAAGATTTGGGAGAAAGGTCAACAGCTCTGTTCGCAATCATGGGCTGATCCTGACATTTACATAGGACAATATTGTTTCAAGGTGCCTTACATCGCATCGCTCATAGAGGATGCTTTGTATCTCAGTGTGGAGGAGATAATTTTGGTCCTGAAGATCTTTCTTGGGCACTAGGAGCTGGAATCCGTGGCTGAAAATTACCTGAGTAGGAGACCGAAAGATAACCTAGATTGAGAAAGATAAACGACAATAGACAAGACAAAGGATTAACATGGTATCGGTTTAGCCGCACTCCACAAACCGCACAAATATTATTAGTCTTAATATTCGTTAGTTTTACAATTACAAGAGAGTCTATTTATAGGGAAAGAGCCGACCTCCATTCCCTATGTTAGCGATGTGGTATATCAGACTCCACATACCCAACAATCTCCCACTTGGAGACTGATCACAGGTCCACTCTCACTCATGTAACTCTAGTAAAACCCAACAACATTAAGCAACTCTATATGTGCTGAGCTTTCTTCAACAGTCAGTTCTGAAGGCCAGTTGAAGCTATGCAAAACTTCAACTTCTCTTTAGTAACCACCTTGGTCAGCATATCTGTCGGATTCCTTGAACCAAGGATTTTCTTCAAGGATAAAGTACCATCACTAATCAACTCCCTGATAAAGTGATATCTCAACTGGATGTGTTTTGTCCTAGCATGAAACACAGGATTCTTCGCAAGATGAATGGCACTCTGACTGTCGCTGTACAGAGCGTTGTCTTCCTGTTTCTTGCCCAACTCCTCAAGAAAATTCTTCAACCAAATCATTTCCTTGCTGGCTTCTGAAATAGCCATGTACTCTGCTTCCGTGGTTGAAAGAGCAACACTCTTTTAAAGTCGAGACATCCAACTAACTGCTGTGCCACCCAAAGTGAAAGTATATCCCGTAGTACTCTTTCTTGTATCCTCGCAACCACCCAAATCTGCATCAGTAAATCCTTCCAAGATTACATCTTTCCTGCGGAAACATAATGCAACCTTAGAGGTACCTTTCAAGTAGCGTAGCAGCCACTTAACCGCCTCCCAATGCTCTCTCCCAGGGTTAGACATGAATCTGCTAACAACTCCCACTGCATGAGCAATGTCTGGTCTCGTGCACACCATAACATACATCAAACTACCAACTGCAAATGCATACGGAATATTAGCCATTTCTTCCTTGTCTTCATCCGTTTGAGGTGACTGCTTCTTTGTGAGATTAAAGTGGGCTCCCAAAGGCGTACTTCTAATCTTCGCATCTTGGAGGTTAAACTTATTTAACACCTTCCCAATGTACTTCTCTTGCGACAATTTCAGAGTACCCTAACTTCTGTCTCTGATGATGCTCATACCAAGTATCTGCTTTGAGGGACCCAAATCCTTCATCTCAAAATCTAGAGACATCTGTCTCTTCAACTTGTTGATTTCCCTCATGTCAGATCCTGCGATTAACATGTCATCAACATACAACAACAATATAATATAAGATGAATCAAATTGCTTAACATAGCAACAATGATCCATAGTACTCCTCGTGTACCCACTCCTTATCATAAAGCTGTCAAATTTCAAGTACCACTGTCTTGGTGCTTGCTTCAAACCATACAAGCTCTTTTTCAGCTTGCAAACCATATCCTCTTTCCCAGCTACCGGGAACCCCTCTGGCTGTGTCATATAAATGCCCTCAAGATCACCATGTAAGAACGCGGTCTTCACATCTAGCTGCTCTAGATGTAATTCCTCTACAGCCACGATACCCAAAACAAGTCTGATAGTAGCCATCTTGACAACCGGAGAAAAAATCTCATTGTAGTCAATGCCCTTTTCCTGCTGAAAACCTTTCACCACTAACCTTGCCTTGTATCTCTTGCTGCCATCAAGTTCTTCTTTAATCTTGAACACCCATTTATTCTGCAAAGCCTTCTTTCCTGCTGGTAACTTAGTCAACGACCAAGTCTCATTCTTCTCAAGCGAACTCATCTCCTCGTTCATGGCTAGCTCCCACTGAGCTGACTCATCCATCTGCATTGCCTCTGAATAACTCTCAGGCTCACCATCCTCAGTCAAAAGTAAGTAATAAGCTGAAGGAGAGTATCTTTGTGGCGGTCGGGAAACTCTATTTGATCTTCTTACTGCAACATCTGGGGTAACTGGGACTGCCTCCTCAACATCTCTGTTTGCCAAACTCCTACTGTCCCCTGCAAGAACATCCTCTGTAATATCTTCCAACACAATCTGCTCTTTAATTTCTTATTCCTCTGTAGTTTCGGAATTTGCCGCAAACTTATCCTTATACACTGCATTCTCATTGAAGGTGACATCTCTGCTTCTAATGACTTTCCTGTTCAACTCATCCCAGAATCGGTATCCCATCTCATCTAAGCCATAACTAATAAAAGTAACCTTCTTTACTTTAGGATCAAGCTTATCCCTGCTAGAATCTTTAACCCGCACATAAGAAACACAACCAAAAACTCTCAGGTGTGAGAGATTTACCTCTTTTTCTTGCCACTCTTCCTCTGGAATCTTGAACCCCAAAGGGACTGAGGGTCCTCTGTTAATGAGGTATGCCACTGTACTAACTGCATCAGTCCAAAACATCTTTAGCAATCCTGCATGTATCCTCATACTTTTGGCTCTCTCATTCAAAGTCATATTCATTCGCTCTGCAACTCCATTCTGCTGCGGTGTCTCAGGAATAGTCTTTATCATTCTGATTCCGTGTTTTGCACAATAGGCTTTGAACTCATCACTGCTGTATTCACCCCCATTATCTGATTTCAGGCTCTTAATCTTCAACCTTGTCTGGTTTTCAACTTCTGTCTTCCGCTTCTTAAAGGTTTCAAACACGTCAGATTTATTTTTCAGAAAATAAACTCATACCTTTCTAGTGGCATCATCAATGAAAGTGACATAGTAGCGTGATCCTCCCAAGGAGGTCACTGTAGTACACATCTGTATGAACTAACTCTAACTTCCCAGACTTGGGTGCATTCCCTGATTTTGCAAAAGTAACTCGTTTCTGCTTCCCAAATACACATGGTTCACAGAATCCAACTTCCACATTCTTTAGTTCTGGAATCTTGCCTTTAGAAACTAGCAACTTCATACCCTTCTGACTCATATGCCCAAGCCTTTGGTGCCAAAGAGTCAATGGACCAACATCATTAGTGACTGCATTAACCTCATCACATGATTGTTCCATAGTATAAAGAGTTTCAACCTTATCACCACGAGTAACAACCAAATTTCCCTTCACAACCTTCCATTGTCTGTTTCCAAAGATAACACGATACCCTTCCTCATCCAACTGACCTACAAAGAGCAACATCCTCTTGAGTCCAGGAACGTATCTAATATCTTTTAACAACTAGATTGTTCCAAAAGAGGTTCTGACTTTGATGTCTCCCATATCTGTAATGTCCAAAGTCTCGTCATCAGCAAGACGAACTTTGCCAAAATTTCCAAACCTAAAATTCAGCATTGAATCCTTACTTGGAGTGGCATGGAATGATGCACCAGAATCCATGACCCAAGATTCAATAGAACACTCAACACAACAAATAAGTGCATCAGCACTAACTTCTTCCACTGTGTTAACTGAGTTACCATCATTCTTCTTTGGTTTAGGAACTGCAGGAGCCGTACACTGATTCCTGAAGTGACCAGTCTTTTGACAGTTCCAACACACAATATCCTTGCGATTCTTGGACTGCCCTCTCTTCCTGGACTTCGATCTGTTACGCCCTTGATTCTGCCCCTTCCTAACTTGTCTGCCTCTACCATCCATACTCAACAAAGAGCCCGATGATTCCCCAGAATTCCTCCTACGAATATCTTCTCCAAGAATTGAGTCACGAATTCCTGTGAACGTTAGCTTAGTAGTCTCAAACGAACTGCTAACTGCTGTGACAAACCCTGACCAGCTGTCAGGTAACGAGGACAACAACAACAAAGCCTGTACTTCATCATCGAATGCAATCCCAACGGAAACTAATCTAGACAGTATAGAATTAAATTCGTTCACATGATCAGCAACAAAACCACCTTCTTTCATCCTCGTATTGACTAATAGACGAATCAAATATACCTTATTAGCTGCAGAGGGCTTTTCGTACAGATTTGATAACGCCTTAATCAGTCCGTGTGTAGTCTTCTCACCAACGATGTTGTAAGCAACATTCTTCGCCAGTGTCAACCGTATCACACCCAGAGCCTGCCTATCCAACAAGTCCCAATCTTGTTGTTTCATCGCCTCTGGTTTTTTCTCCTCTAACGGTTCGTGCAGCTTCTTCTGATACAGCAAATCCTCGACTTGCATCTTCCAAAATCCAAAGTCTGTCCCATCAAACTTGTCGATCTTTATCTTCCCATCGTTTGCCATCGCTCCTACTTGCTAACCTTGCTCCGCTACCAATTGTTAGGAATTACCTGAGTAGGAAACCGAAAGATAACCTAGATTGAGAAAGATAAACGACAATAGACAAGACAAAAGGATTAACGTGGTATCGGTCTAGCTGCACTCCACAAACCGCACAAATATTATTAGTCTTAATATTCGTTAGTTTTACAATTACAAGAGAGTCTATTTATAGGGAAAGGGCCGACCTCCATTCCCTATGCTAGCGATGTGGTATATCAGACTCCACATACCCAACATGTATTCCCCCATTTTTGTGCTCTTTCTGCTTCTCTGCCTTTTATTTATCGTTTACCATTGTCAAATCAAGCTTCCTATGCTTGGCAAGAAGAAGGTTCCTGCTGTTGGGCTATCTTTGCCATCTTATATTTATCCAAAACACAGACCTAACTAGTATTTGGCTGAAGCAGCACCTGTAATACTACTTTCTTGTATAACCACAATTCATTCATTCTTTTAGACTTTCTGGATTAAGTAAATTGGTGTTATTCCCTTTGGGCCCCACGATGTTCGAATAAGATCAATCTTGTGCTCAGAAGGGGCAAATTGGTGCTCAAGTTGAAACTCAAAGTCATAGTGATTGTTAACCATCTGACAAACACCTCGATAGAATGTATTAATGCTAATTAGTTTCGAATTCTTCAGTGAACTGAGATAAACAAAGAAGATGTTTGTTTACATAGCTTACATGTCTTCATAATATATACAAATAAACTGAAGAACTAAAATTACTATAATACATCTTCTGTTTGCTCCTAAAGTACATAAAGGAAACAGAAGTCCATTCATTAAGAACAGAAGTCACCCAGTGATTAAGTGCTAAATGTTGAATTAATCATCATCATTTCTTGCTATTTTGGATGATGATTCTGCTGATTTTGGGTGTTTTCCATTCCTTTTTGCAACAGTAGGTTGAAGAACCAAAAGGAATTGATGGACTCTTCCCCAGGTCTCAGCTAGATCTGCTTCTGAGAGCCAGAAAGTCAACGAGACCAAGACCAGTCACTTGGGCCTGTGCTTAGGCCGCACACTAGAGGACGCGCGCCTGTGCGGCTTGCCTCCAAAAGACCTATTTTGCAGACTCCAACTCCTATTAGAACTTCTTAAATTCTATTTTGAATTAATTAGGATATTAAGACTTTTTAAATTAGATTTTATCCAATTTTATAGGAATTGTGATTTAATTAGGATTTTATTAAAAACCTAACTGGAAAAGAGAGGTCGCTCTCTTCTTCTCTCTTCTTCCTGGCCTCTGTTCATTTCTATCATATTTTTATTTCCTTCTTTCTTTCTGATTTAATTAATTCATGCATATTTCTCTGTTTGATTTAATTATGTTGTATTCTTGCTAATTTTATTCGTTCTTGGTAAAGACTCTAGGATCATGATTTAATTTGTTGTGAGATCAAATTGAGTTGGGGAGGGAGGAAATAGTTTTTACCACCCCTGAACTATCGGCGAAAATCACAAACTTCCCCTGAACTTCATTTTTTAAAATTCGCCTCCCTGAACTATTGTTTTCGAGCAAAAGGACCCTCTCCGTTAACTTTTTCTGTTAAATCTAACAGGTTACCTGCTACAACAGGTTTTTTTTTTTTAACATGTTATAGTAGGTAATTATATTTTAAATAATATAATTAATTTTAAAAAATTCAAAAAAAAAAAAAAAATCTAAAAATTCAGAAAAAATGTAAAAATTCCAAAAAATATTAATTAATGTAAAAATTCCAAAAAAATGTAATAATTCCAAAAAAAATGTATAAATTCAAAAAAAATGTAATAATTCCAAAAAAAATGTATAAATTCCAAAACAATTATAAAAATTCTAAAACAAATGTAAGAAATTCAAAAACAAATTGTAAAATCTTTTAAAATATTGTAAAAATTATAAAAAAATTAATTAATATAAAAATTCAGAAAAAATGTAATAATTCCAAAAAAAAATTATTAATTTAAAAATTCAGAAAAAATGTAATAATTCTCAAAAAAATGTAAAAATTCCAGAAAAAATGTAATAATTCTAAAAAAAATGTAATAATTCCAAACAAAATGTAAAAACTTATTACCTAAATTATTTTTAGGTTAATTAACTATTTTTGGAATTTTTACATTTTTTTTGGAATTTTTACAGTGTTTTAGATTTATTACATTTTTTCTGAATTTTTAGATTAATTAAATTTTTTCATCCGTAGAAGTCGTGTTACCCCACTCGGTCCTGCTCAAGCTAACAGCAAGTTTCCTTGCTTCCTTCGCGACGTTGAAGTCAGTTGCGTATCCAGAGAACTTCCTCACAGCAACACAGTGGCTATCCCATTTGTAAGGTTTCAGGTGGAGTTCGGGAAGTGGGGTTGGTGGGTCACCTTGGAATTTTACAGGCAAGTAAAATCGAACAACGTAGGCTGATGACTCAAAAGGACCAGCTCCTGGGACTATGCTTGTGACTGCAGGAGCTGTCATCGGAATCCTCGAAAAATTAAGATTTGCACCTTGGATGAACTGAAATAACCTGACATGAACAAGAACAAATGAAAATGACTCGGATTTGAATGTACCAATATTAGTTATCTTAAAATTAGGCATTCCACACCAAGAAAAGGCAGTTGACAACTTGACATCTAAAATTTGGGCAGAAAAGCATATACATATGGAGAATGTGCAGCAATCAGCAGCTTCACCATCATCAATCAAGTGAGGCAAAAAGTACAGTATAGGCACAAAACTCTCAACTGGAAGTATAGTTCACATCAAAGCCAAAATTTTAAACATCCATACCCCGTAGAAGATTCTTGAACGGGACTAGTCTACTACTCGAAATGAGCCGAGGACACCACACCAGGATACACAAAGGAAATTCAATTCCAATTAAAACCTCCAAAATCAATCTTGAAAAACACAAAGATTCTTCTTTCATCTCATGAACCATCAAACCAAAATGGGTTGTTGTGAAAAATACTAATAACGAGCAATCAAGAACAAGGATTTCGTCAGTTCTGAAAGTTTCCCAACAGCTAAAAATACCTGTGGAATCCAAATAAGGTAGCTTTTTGAAAGGAGAGGGTATTAACAGGGGCAGACATCCATGTTGAAGCTGTGTATTGTCTGATCTCAAAATCTGACTCCACATGAATCACTGCATACTGTGGTGATTCGATTGCCCGGCAAAGACCCCCGAAGCAGAGTAACCCGAACACCATAACAGACGACACAAACCTTAGTTTCTCCATCTCCCACCACGGCAGAAAACCCGAAAAATTGAGGATGTGTTGATTTTGATCAGTTGCTCGACGTTAGTTATCCACTTTACCTTATTTAATGGAATTCGTGCCGGGGGTATATTTACTGTCTTGTCCTGGTTCGAATTGGGCTTGGACCTTATTTTTGTGCAATCTGTTAAATTTGTAATCAATGATCGAACAAATGATAGTGATGTTTAGGTTTATTTTTATACTCGCTCTATCTTGTACAAAAAAGAAGAAGAAGATGTTTTAGAGTAAATTACGCGAATTGAAGTAATGATTATGAGTCATAATTTTTAAAAGTATTTTTTAAATTAAAATACCAGTATCTCTCTTTTCACATTAAATGAATTTATTCCACTATATTACAAATTGATCAATAAAAATTAAGATACCTTATTAAAAGTATAACAATTTACAAATTAAATAGAAAATAATAAAACGTGTTTTATTTGAAAAAAATTTAAAACTCCTAAAGTGTCATTTTTTAAGAGCGAGTGCAATGGAATGCCATGGTAGAGAGGTCTTGAAATATTTTGTCTTTTACAATTAATTATTCATGTTACTTTCTAAACTTTAAAAGAAAAAAAAAAGATTATTTCAAATTATTATAAACTAACCTAGTGTGAATTTAGTTCTAACTCATTGGGTTGAAGAATGAAGAATCTGCTTTTATCCAAGGCAGTTGTATGCAGGCTCAGAAGTTCAAACATTCAAATGGACTGACCATTTTATTCAAGCCCAAGTTTAGAGCCCATAACATAACAGCCTGTAGGGAGGCAAAATGTTTTAACAATAATCAAACTATGAGAAGTGATAATCATTTACACAGGGAAAAGAAGAAAAGAAGACAACTAGATGAAATTCATAACTATGAATTACTATCGGATCAATGCAAGGGGAAATTGAAATCGTAGCACGCTTCAGTTTGTCATCCCCACTACCGTTGTTCGTCGTAACTGCAGACCACACTCCATAGACCATTGTCGTTCTTCTCGATTCCTACACACAACCCTGTAGAAAATTTGCGAAATATGTAAGTCCCACAAAGCAAAAAGATAATAGTAGGCTCAAGAATCATTTGATAAAACCATAATTCACGAGCGATTAGCTTCTGGCTAGTGAATGCTGGAAGATCAGAAAATGCTTGGATAGTTGAATGTTCTAATTTTCTACTCACCAAGTCTAGAATGAACTGATTATTTAGTAATCAATGCCATAAATCCATAGCCGCACCAAATCAACATGCAAAGAATGAGGAATGAGGAACGAGGATGCCTTAATCTCTAAAGTTTTCTGGCAAAGTTTCTTCTGTAAAATATTCTTTCCTGACGGTGTCCGCCGAACAAAATCTCACCTTCAGAAACAAATTAATGGTTCCAATGAGTAAGACCACACAAGAGGCACAAGGGTAGAGAAGTGGAGTAACAAAACTGCAGGTAAATGATTTATTCCAAGTGATTAACATACCACATCAAGCATTAATATTTGTTCGACAAAATGAACTTTCAATATTAAAAGAAATTACAAAGAAAAAAACTACAATTAATGTGTATGTCCATTATCCACATAGTATACATATAATTTTCTATGTTCTTTTTTTCAAGCAACCAGGAAGTGAAGAGTTCAACTCATAGGACAGAATAATTGACTTTCCTAACCAATAAGAAATCACAATCAGAAGTAGGGCATACCAGGGAAGCATATGATCTCATCATGGGCTTGGCTAACTGCCAAATTGGCTGAAATATGAAGGGAGCATCCACAAAGAGGAGTTCACCCAACCGCTTTGGATAATAGTAGTAAAATAAGTCAAACTGCCAGAAATTACAGCAATTAATCAACCTGAAGTTGTAAACAGTATAATTGTCACATGTATGCCACAATATCAATAAAATGACAAACATGATGGAAAACAAATATGGCTTTGCATTCAACATAAATTAAAAGGTACAGTAAGCATTTAGAAAGAAGATTTAGGTAACAGCATCAGTACCGTTTGCATCAGAATATGGTTAAACGTACAACAAGGAAAAACACAACTTAGAAGTTTCAGTTGAAACATGTACATGAGACCCGTAAAATGGCAATAGCTTCCTCTTTCTGCTGAGGAGAACAAAAACGTTCACTATTTAGGTTTAAGTTCAGTAAATTGGCTAATAACTAGACTATATTGACATGTTTGTAAGACATCCCTGCCAGTGTGCGGTCAGCCTATCACAAGTACATGGTGCAATGGGAAAAGCAGCGAGAAATAGCAGGGAAAATACCAACCACTCATTCCCCACAAGCAACTAGTAGCTAGTATGGTGTACTTACCAGAAAGGTCAAGAACTTAAGATCTGCATTCTGAGTACCAAAGCCTCTTAGATCAACTACTCCCAGTATTTGCTCTACTCCAGCAGGAAGCTTGCTCAATGCCTTCTCAATTAGATACGTACACAGCTTTTCATCATCGACAGGTTCAAACACCTGCGTGGTCAAGAGCTCAACATACTAGATTACATTCCAAGCCTCAAATGAAAGAATTTTCTGGTAACATAATTACTCGATACTGCAAAACAGTCAAACTCAGAAGAATGATAAGAGTGAGGTAAACAATTCTCCGTCATCAAAACTTACATTAGGGAAGTGCTTGCATGCAACCACTACAAGCACAGGTCGCCCATAAACATCAAAAGAATTATGCACAAACCCTTTCCCAGTTTTGGCTACAGGCCTCACCGACTCTTCACTCAATTCACCCACTCCAAACTCTTTGCGCCATTTCTAACACATTAAGGAAAACCTATCCAAAATGTGACAAAACACTATCAACAACACTGACATCTGTGTATATTCCAGAGGCAACATTCAAGAACTATCAATAATGCTCAATAATTACTTAAATCCAACAACCTCTAATCGAAACATAATCAAACTCCTCTATGGAACAGGAAACAATTATACAAAACACACAATTTGCGAGAGCCACTTATACACTTGAACATAGTGCATTATCGGCATTGTAGACTGTTCAGTACCTCCACATCCAGAATTCACATAAGAGGGGCTCCAGACAGGATTGTCACCGCATAATTTGATAACTCCATACGATACCAAATTGAAATAAAGTAAAGATTTTGTAGCGAAAGGTTAAGGATACAATGGTTTTACTGAGTTTCATAACCGCTTCATCAACGGAAAATCTCCGGTCTTTTAGGAACCACATGATCATTTCCTCGTCATCTCTTCCATTCTTGCCAAGAGGCAGACTGTTGTAATCTCTATCAAGCTTGTCCTTCACTTCTAACACTAACTTCTGATTCTAAGAAAATAAAAATAATGAAATCAAGCTAAAAATAAAATAAAATAAAGATACAATACTAGAAGTAGTAAGAAGTGAAAGTTACCTTACGAGTATCGCTAGGGTTTGAAATGCAGCATTGGAGTGTGGAATTGCGGGTTCGAGCAGGCAATTTTGTGAAATTGATTGGAGCAACTGATGGACGGCTGAGAACGTGACACGTTCGCATAGCCATCGAGGTTTGAATGTTTGATTTTCAGGAACTGGGGTGTTCTGTTCTTTCACTCTTTTTCCCGGCAAAAAGTTACAGTTGAACCGATTTTCGCAGTTGAGAAGAGAAGGAAGGAACGAAAAGGGTAGTAGGGATGAGAGGACGTCGTTTGATCGTTGGGCCTGAGCCGCAGTTCCTATTGGGCGTCTATATCACCATTAATCTCACTTTAATTGTTATTATTATTTATTTATTTTATATACATTTCTAAATTTAAAAATTCAAACTTGAGATTTAACTTTAAATCGGTGAAAAACATATAAAAGATATGCATGAATGTTACGATCCGTTTCATTGGAGAAGAGGACCAAAATAAAAAATGATAGATGACGAAAGCAGAGAGAAGAATTTGGGGAAGAAGAGAGAATAATCGTAATTGATTATTGTTTGTATTTACTTAGAATAACATAGTTTATTAGAGTTTGTTACAACGACTAAGTACTTATACTACTTAGTGACTTACACGTGTCACAATTACTACAACATAACAACTACTTAAGCAACGACAACAACGACAATCATACGCAATGTATTGACAGGTCACATAAGTAAGGCAGACTGACAAAATTGTGGTCATCCCTTTGAGAGAGAGTATGTTCTTTAAGGCATCAGACCATTTCCATGTCAAACATGGAGGATCAATTGCAGACCACTTTACCAGGAGCTGTGTAGCAACTTTTCCTTGTCTTTTCTGCATTCTTGATTTAAGAATGCTGATTGGAGGAGTAGAATAGGGAAGGAATTCTGCAGGTGGATTTGCCACAACTGTGATATCACTTCTATATATCATCAACGGAGAAACATGGATCACCTCATGGATTGAAGCATTGCCGGGAAGGGCAAGCTTATAAGTAGAAGATTCAATCTTGTCCAATACTCTATATGGACCAAAGTATTTTGCAACTAGTTTAGCATTGACTCTAGCAGTTAGAGAGAACTGTTTGTAAGGCTGCATTTTCAACAGAACCAAGTCTCCAATTTTGAAAGTTCTTGCACTCATTTTTTTCTCAACAAACTGTTTCATCTTATGCTGAGCCTCTAGTAAGTTCCGTCTCAATAAATCAATCATTGCTTCCCTCTTGGAAAGCCAATCATTCGCTTCAGGATGATTAGAATCATGAGGAATATAGCGCACATGCAATAGGGGAGCCACACCAAACAAAGCAATATAAGGGGAACATTTCAAGGAAGAATGATATGTAGTATTGTACCATAGTTTATCCACAAGCAGATACTGAATCCATCGTTTAGGAGCTTGGAAGCAGTAACACCTCAAGTACTGTTCAAGGCACTGATTCGCCCATCAGTCTGTGGGTGGTAGCAGCTAGAGTGGAGTAATTCCACTCCCTGTAGAGAAAATAGATCTTTCCAAAACAAACTCAAGAATACGGTGTCTCTCTTTGATACAATGGATCTTCACCACTGTGTCAAAGAAGAGTTGAGCCACTAAAGATGTAGTATATGAATGTTTTAATGGAATGAAATGAGCAAACTTGGAGAACATGTCAACTACAACCAGTATGACAGATTTCCCCCTCACTTATTGGTAATCCTTCAACAAAATCCATGCTGGTATCAGAGTAAACACTTTGAGGTACTGGTAGAGGTTGTAGGAGACCAAGAATGGGAATATGCTCAGATTTGCAGACCTGGCAAGTATTTTTCTTGATGAAATTCCTCACATCCATCTTTAACTTTAGCCAATAGAAGAGTGCAATGATCCTCTTGGTAGTGGTATGTACTCTAGAATGTCCAACAACAGGTGAAACATGAAATAAATTAAGATTTTTTCTGTTTAAGCTCAATATTTGCATCAATCACCATTCTACCTTTCTTCTTTAGGGGAGTTCCATCCCATGTGAAGTGCTTAAGGCTAGTAGGATCAATTTCTAGTTGCTTGATCAAACCTGTAAGGTGAGTATCCCCCTGCCAAGTAGCCTTAACTTCATCAAGTAAAGTAGGAGACACATAAGATAAAACTAGGGAATGAAGCTCAACACTATGAATTCTGGACAACACCACATCATATGTATACTACTGCAACTTAACTAACCAAGTTAGTTGTGCATCATTGGATAATTTATGATTGAGGAGATAGTTTAAGGAATGATGGTCAGTGTATATGGTAAAGTGGTGATGATTGAGATAAGAGTCCCCAAACTTGACTACAAACAAGATTGCATATAGCTCTTTCTCATATACACTATTGGCTTGGCATTTTGCTGACAAGGCTTTGCTCAAGTAGGCTATAGGATGCCTATTTTGCATTAGAACAACACCTATACCGATGCATCAGTCACTAACTAAAAAGGGACAACAAAGTTAGGCAAACTTCACACAAGTGCTTTGCACAATGCACTCTTCAATTTCACAAAGGTTGCATCTGCCCCTTCACTCCATTTGAATGCATCTTTCTTGAGTAGATCAAACAAGGGCTTGGCTATGGTAGTATAGTTCATCACAAATCTCCTATAGTACCATGCAAGTCATAGGGAACTTCTCAAAGTCTTGTCCCTAAGGTCGTTATCTCTTGGGCAAGATGCAGATGCTTATCTAGGCTCGCATAAGGTTTTGCTTTGTATAGTTGAATGTGTATGATGGTTTCTCCCTTGTAAGTGAATGTCTTGTTATGTTTATTGATGGAGATGTTGTTTTGATTTTAACTTGGTGCAATGCTTGAGGGAAAACATTGGGGTAGTGTGGGGAATTTGATAGCATGCATATAATTTATGTTTTATCCTCTCTTTTTTGTCTATTTTGGATCTAGATGCTAATGATTAGTGTTTGTTTGTTTCATATCTGCAGATAAGGACCTAAAGAGAGTTTTTTTGGAAATGCATGTTATATGCTGTGATAAGATTCGAACTTCTGGATGATCGGGGTGAGGATTATGGTCGCTTGGAGTCACTGTAGTTGCCGTCGAGTGTACCTGCAAGGCGCCGGAGGGGGGGCTTCGGCGTAGACACTCCGATGCTTAAGTTAGTATGGCTGTTCAAAATGGCAGGGGTTAGAGTAGCGATCTTAGGCTTACCTTGTGTTTCAAATGGTGGGGTATTTATAGGCCAAGCGAGGGCGTTACCTCTAGGGGGTGGGCGTTATCTAGGGAAGATAACGCTTCGAGTGACGTCATGGACAGTAGCTTCAAGTGATGTCATGGACGGCAGCCTCGAGTGACGTTGTGGCTGACCTGGGATGGGATAACTCCGTGCGTATGGATAGATGACGCGTGAGACTCCCCCCGCGCTGATGTCGACCATCCCAGGATTCTTCCCTTGGCGAGCGGCTGCAACTTCCGCGGCAAACGCCCGATAGGGGCTACAGGGTTCCGACCTTAACGCAGGGTACAAGGATGATAACGCCCCTGAAATTGTCTCTATTGTTATCATAAGCCCAACTGAAAATGAGCCCGAGTGTTTACCAAGGGCTAACGCCTCTTATTCGTTTCTGTGTCATGCCTGACGGTTCCTCAAGGTGACGGGGTAGCGCGGTTTTCGAGGAATATGTCTTTTCAAACTGTCATATCTTGGGGCTTATAAATTGAATCATTCACCACGCAAAAATTTACGCTTTTTCTTCATACTTGTCTCAGCATTTTCTCCATGGATGAACTGACCAGAAACTTCTTGATTTCCAAAGACCACACTCTGAAGAACCTGGCCGAGGGTGATATTGGCTTTTTGGAGAGGATGATGACCAAGACCTCCGAGGACATTCTAGAACTACAGGGGATGATGACCCCTCTACTGTCCAGACAGCTCGGAATTTCTCTGGAGGACTTCAGTCCTCTAGAGAGTGTAACAAAGTTGGCCGCCACCGTTTCCTACATCCAGGTGGTCACCACCATGCTGCAGTACAGGAAGGACCTACTGTCGTGCTGCCTAAAGGGGATGAGGGTTTGCTCTTCTGAGCTGACCTCTGTTGCAGATGCGCTGAGGGAGATTCCCACTGTTCCGGGGGAGGACGACGCCGGGTCCAATGCTTGACCGCCTATTGCTGTCGTCGCTTCCCCGTATTTCCTTTTGTATGTAAGCGGATGTATGCTTTTAGGCCGTTAGGCCATAAAATAAAGAATCTTTTCGTCATCTCGCGTTTTTCTTCTTTCTTTCTGCAACTTGTCCGTTAACGTTTCAGTTGAGTGCCACATCAGCCCAACTGAAAATGAGTCCGCCATTGGTTGGACTTCGGTAACGGTTATCCTCGCGAACCGTTCTGCATTAATTTCGCGCCGCCTCTTCAATATCAACTAATTGGGCGGTTTTTTGGTACCTCTCGATCAGTGAGAAATTCCAACAGGCGTGATCACAAGATCCAATTCTGCAATTAAGATCGTTCTTTTCAAAACGTATCAATTCTCTCAAAAGTCGTGCGAGAAGATGGGAAAGCCTCCCCGTTTCGACTATTTAATGGGATTTTCTCTCCCTTTTCTTGTTCATCTTCTTCTTCACATTTTTCTATTAAAATCACTTGCGGTTTCATGGTTGATTCATACTCTTTAGACATTGCTGAACGCGGCTCTCCCCCAACTCCTCCGACTTCACCGGATTCTGATAACCCTCCTTCGCCGTCATGCCTGAAGAGGCGGTTACCTCGTCGTAACAGTCGTAAGAGGTTGAAGAAGAGAAGAACTTCGAAGACGGTCGACCCGTCTCCTCATTTCTATGTCCCTCCTGTCCGGAGGGGTGACGAACTGTTTCCTCACATTGATCATTTCATGGAAAGGAGTTCTGCCAGCGATATCGGTGCTGATACCGCGACTTCTGCCGCTAAGGGAGAGTCAAGCTCGTTAAAGCTAGGTCAGGAGAGGAACGTTGAGGAACCTTTCCCGTTTGTTGACGAGGAGTTTCCATTTTCGGATGGGGAATACTGCTATTGGTCTTCCTATTGGCCCGACGATGATTAATTCTGCACGCTGTGTTTTTCTGTAGATGCCGTATGACCTTTATGAAATGAATAAAATAACGCTTTTCGTTTTTCTCCTTTCTTAGTCACGCTCCCGCGTTAACTCTCCAAATGTTGGTCGGTTATCGCTGTGAGGTTGATTGCCGCTCGATGTAACCATTTTTTCAACTTCCCATCAGTAACTGTCTCCCTTCGAAGATATAAATGCTTAGCCATAAATATCCTTCTGAGGTTTTTCCACGTGTCATTTTCCGCTTTGTACGTGTCTCGTTTTTATAGGTTATTCGATCCTCAAGTTTAACCTTTAAAAGGGGACAATTGTTCTCTTGTAACACTTTTGCTCGCGCTTCGAAATTCTTCCCATCCTTCTCTCTCTTCTGCTTCCTTTTCTACTCGAGGAAAGTTTCTTCAACCGCTCGTCGGCGCCGGCGATCTACTCACTGTTTTCTTATTCCATGTATTTTGCTCCATCTTCCTCAGATTTTCTTCTCGTTGGTTCATTATGCGTATGACTAGAGATCCCAGGGGTTTTTAGAGGCCTATAGATCTAGAAGTCGAGAGAACACCCAATCTTTTCACTTGTGAAACAATTCTGAAGGCTGAGTTGGAGAGTCATGGTATCTTCTTTCCCCCTGGTTATTCCGTTAAGGTTCTTAAGGTGGGTCAGCGGCTTCATGACCCCCTGTCCAGAAATGACAGGACGGTCTACTTTAAGATGTTCCTCTATGGTTTTCATTTCCCCATTCATGAATCTGTAAAAAAGTTGCTGCGCCAATATGATATCGACCCGGCTCAGATAACCCCTTCCTCCTGGTGCGAGATTTACGCCTTTCTTCGCGCTTGCGAATTGCAGGGTGTCTTTACTCCGTCTGTCAATCTATTCTGTAAATTTTTTAGCTTCAAGTGTCGCAATTGTTTGGTTGATATCACCCCGAGGTGGAATGACGCGTTCGTGCAGTCGTTTTGACAGAAGTTTCGGGGCTTCGAGGAGACTGTAACTGATTGGAAAAGTGGCTTCTTCATTGTCGAACTGCCTTTCCGTCCATGGCCTAGGGGCTTTAATCGAGGACTTGTTGATTCCGTCTGGGTAAACCCGGTAGTGTTGTCTAGGGATGAGGTACGTCAGGCTAACGCCTTGCTAGAGATAGATATATCATTCCGCATCTGAGAGTTTTCCATGTACAAGCTTATGGAAGAGTGTATTATAGGTAAGTTTCTCTCTTCGCGTTATCGCTTTGACTTGCTCACTGTTCTAATACATCTTGTTGGCAGATGACGTTGAAGGTCAACCGCCTAGGGGGAATGACGCTCCTTTAAACATGGCGCCACTTCAAACGCTACCAGCCTCTCCACCGCCCGAGAGTTCCAGCCGTCAGACTACTTCACCGAAAAAGAGGAGAACTAAGTGTTGGAGAAATAAAGACCCAACCGAGTCCCTCTTAATGGAATGATACTGTCCGCTTTGGGCCCAAGCCCACACGGTTTTCACAAAAGGCCTCATTCCATTAAAGAAGATCAACTCCTCTTATATTTACTCTTTATTTTTCTCATCTTTCCGATGTGGGACTTTAGTTCGCACACTCCAACAATCTCCCCCTCGAACAAAGTACCACCAAGCCCACCATCTGAGCCCGACAATCTCCCTCTCGAACGAAGCCCTACATAGGGCTCAACATGACCCACCGACTTCAAGTTCCTCTCGGAAATTCATCGTACTTTTTTCAGTTCGTCCCGGAGATTCACAGCGTGCCACCCACATCAAAGCCCATTACTCAGGCATAACCGAACCTTCAGCTCCGCTACCATTTGTTGGAGAAATAAAGACCCAACCGAGTCCCTCTTAATGGAATGATACTATCCGCTTTGGGCCCAAGCCCGCACGGTTTTCACAAAAGGCCTCATTCCATTAAAGAAGATCAATTCCTCTTATATTTACTCTTTATTTTTCTCATCTTTTCGATGTGGGACTTTAGTTCGCACACCCCAATAATCTCCCCCTCGAACTAAGTACCACCAAGCCCACCATGTGAGCCCGACAATCTCCCTCTCGAACGAAGCCCTACATAGTCCTCAACAGGACCCAGCACATATGTTATTAGGAATTACCTGAGTAGGAGACCGAAAGATAACCTAGATTGAGAAAGATAAATGACAATAGACAAGACAAAGGATTAATGTGGTATCGGTCTAGCCGCACTCCACAAACCGCACAAATATTATCAGTCTTAATATTCGTTAGTTTTAGAATTACAAGAGAGTCTATTTATAGGGAAAGGGCCGACCTCCATTCCCTATGTTAGCGATGTGGTATATCAGACTCAACATACCCAACAATCTCCCACTTGGAGACTAATCATAGGTTCACTCTCACTAATGTAACTCTAGTAACATCCAACAGCATTAAGCAACTCTATATGTGCTGAGCCTTCTTCAACAATCAGTTTTGAAGGCCAGTTGAAGCTATGCAAAACTTCAACTTCTCTTTAGTAACCACCTTGGTCAGCATATCTGCTGGATTCCTTGAACCAAGGATTTTCTTCAAGGATAAAGTACCATCACTAATCAACTCCCTGATAAAGTGATATCTCAACTGGATGTGTTTTGTCCTAGCATGAAACACAAGATTCTTCGCAAGATGAATGACACTCTGACTGTCGCTGTACAGAGCGTTGTCTTCCTGTTTCTTGCCTAACTCCTCAAGAAAATTCTTCAACCAAATCATTTCCTTGCTGGCTTCTGAAATAGCCATGTACTCTGCTTCCGTGGTTGAAAGAGCAACACTCTTTTGAAGTCGAGACATCCAACTAACTGCTGTGCCAGCCAAAGTGAAAGTATATCCCGTAGTACTCTTTCTTGTATCCTCAACCACCCAAATCTGCATCAGTGAATCCTTCCAAGATTACATCTTTCCTGCGGAAACATAATGCAACCTTAGAGGTACCTTTCAAGTAGTGTGATAACCATTAAGGCAATCCTAAGGGCATTTATGTAATTATGACCCCTGCTGAAGACGGAGTCCTACAAGCCTTATCGGACATCTAAGCCATCGCCACCAGACCTTGAGGTGTTTTCTGGGATGGTCGACATCAGCGGAGGGGGAGGTCTCACGCGTCTCTGGACGCACGACATCATCCCATCCCAGGGACCTATAGAGTTATCGCCCCCGACATCATCATGGGTACCGCCCCCGACACCCACCTCAGAGGCATCGCCCCTGACGTTCCCTCAGGTATCGCCGATGACGTCATCCCCAGGTATCGCTCGTGACGTCATCAGGAGCATCGTCTCACCTGGATATTGCTATTTCGATATCGCCTCCAGCGGCTTACAAATACCCTTTAATGTAAAACATCAAGTAAGCCAGAATTTACTTACTAGAACCTCTGCTATTTTTGAACCGCTTACTGACTTAAGCATCGGAGTGTCTACGCCGGAGTCCCCCCTCCGGCGCCTTGCAGGTGAGTTCGACGACAACTATAGCAACTCCGACCAACAGTAGTCATCATCCCGATCGTCACAGAAATTAAATCTTATCAAATTGGTGCTTTCATTGAGAGACTTGGTGCATTAAGTGAGCATCCTTAATAGCCAAGTTCTGTTCTACCCAGAGATCGGAACAATCATGACTTCTGAGTCGGAGCAGACGCGACCCCCATCCTCTAATATTCCTTTTTCGATTCGTAGACAGTTATTCCCTTTTGCTACTACTGATCTTTCTGTGACAGCACAACAAATCAGTTCAGAATCTCTAGATTTTTTGACCAGGTCTGCAGGGGAAGCCCTTTCCTCGCAGGCGACCATTTCGTTGTCCCAAATGGCGGGATCCAGCTTCTCTACTCCTGCTCCGAGGGGATTTGTGTTAAATAGTACAGAACACCCTTTTGCGAGTGAAATAGCGGCCCTTCGTGCTCGGTTAGACTATTTGACGGAAATGGCTGTCAGAATGACACCTGAAATCTCTGGGTCGAGTGTCCCTCCCCGTGTCATGTTCACGCCATCTATTGTCACCGAACGACCCTTGTCACCGTCGTTACAGGAAAACCTCCGGTCAACTGTACCTATAGCTGATCCCCTGATCAATTTTGTGCAGCTCACTCAAGGACGAGTGGAGCCTTATGTACCGCAAGTGCCCCAAGGTCCCATCCCTCTGGAGGATCGGCACCTCGAGGAGGCCAGAAACCATTGGGACGGTCGAAGAGAAGGAATGAATAGAGATTTGTCTCCTGAGCGCAGTGAAAGATCCAGCAGCAGGAGATACCGAACTTGCTCGCCCAGGAGCCACAGTCGGTCTCCTAGGCGACATCCCACGCTAGATCCGCGGAATCGGAGGCATCCTACGGAAATATCACCCCCACGCCATGAGTGTGAAATCCTTGATGACACATCAGGTCATCCATTTAGCCGTCGTATAAGACGCCATAAGGTCAGTCGGCATGTGAAGCTTCCCACTGAGACTTATGACGGCACCAGAGATCCCATTTCCCACATCAATAAAGTGAAGGATTTCGTGCAATTTCAGACGCACAGTGATGCGGCGTTATGCCAAATATTTGTTATGACATTATCAAGAGTCGCAGGCCTCTGGTTCGAGGGCCTTCTTGGCGGATCTATCAGCAATTTCGCACAGTTGGAATCCAAGTTCCGGAGTAGATTCAGTACAGCGATTCCAATCAGGAAATCTGCCGCCGCGTTATTTGACCTACGTCGAAGGCCTCAGGAAACTCTGAAGGAATTTCTTAGTCGATTTGATCTGGAAATGTCACTAACGCCGGGCGTTACCATTGATTTTGCTATAGAAGCCTTGAAGAGGAACTGCCGTTATAGTAAATTGAGAGATGCACTAATGGTGGAACCTCCAGCGACTCTAGACGCATTAAGACTTAAAGCCCATAATTACGCGAAAATGGAAGAAGAGGAAAACAGAGATAGAACCTATGCCATGCCGCCTGAGGCACCTCTGATTCCAAACGCTCCTGCAAATACCATTCCTGATGACCGCCTCACCGACGAGTATGATCGGCGAAAAGATCATATTCCCAAAACCTCCAGTGGGCGGAAAGGTAACACTTCAAAGGGAAAGCCTGGCAGTTCCCCATCTCAGCGCCAAGGAGATTTTACTAAAGGTCGGGCATACGACCCTGATTTCCCTTCCCTTAATCTACCAAGGGCAGAGATTTTAGCGATAGTGGAACAGCGAAACCTTCCCATCCGTTACCCTGCGCCTGTG
The DNA here is from genome assembly GCA_963691705.1 of Viola odorata. NCBI lineage: Eukaryota > Viridiplantae > Streptophyta > Magnoliopsida > Malpighiales > Violaceae > Viola > Viola odorata. The sequence goes on from OY829544.1 coordinate 43,705,459, forward strand.
AAGCCCGGAGTGCTTCTAGGGAGAAGAGAAAATGCTTATTGCAAGTTCCACAAAGCCAGGGGGCATTCTACGGAAGTATGCAGGGACTTAAAATCGGCAATAGAACGTTTGGTGGAAGAGGGTTACTTGAGAGAATTCGCAACCAAAGTAAGAGAAGACGCCAGAAATAATCCCACGAAAAGGGTCGCAGATGACCGACAAGTACCCCCTCGCGTCCCACAAAAGGATAATGCTCCCGGAGGAAGAGGTGAGGAAACTTTCGCGGTAGACGACGAGAACTTCCCTATGATTAACATCATAGTGGGAGGGACTCCTTACATAGATGAACCAGAACCACCGACGACGGCGTTTGGAGAAAAACGCAAGCGAAATGGCGCGATAAAGAAAGGTGAAACAATAAGCGTCCTAGATCGCATGGTATTAGTCTTCTCCGAAGAGGACGAGAAAGGCGTTGTCTATCCGCATAATGATGCATTGGTGGTTACGCCCATCATTGCCAGTCACAGAGTCAGGAGAACTCTCATAGATAACGGAAGTGCAGTGAACCTCTTCTCGTTAGAGGCCTACAATCTCATGTAACGGCCCGACAACGAATTAATACCTTGCAAGAAACCCATAATTAGGGTGGACGGGGTCCCAATCCCAGTCACAGGGATAACTACTCTGCCCGTATACTTTAGAGAAGACACCTCCAAGCGGTCAGAGGATCTGTTATTCCTTGTCGTGGACTTAAACTTGCCCTACAATGTCATACTCGGACGACCTTTTCTCAACCGCTTTGGAGCGGTAATATCTCAGAAGCATATGAAGATGAAATACCCCTCCTGGGACGGAGTGGTAGCGATAAAGGGCAATCAAAAATTGGCGGCCGAATGTTACCTGCTCATGACTCAAAAGAGTTGCGATAGGTATGTATGTATAACGGCGGAACCATACGAACAAGGTGATGAGAAGCACGCCCAACCTCTTGACAAAATGGTGCCCGTACCAGTAATCGGCATAGAAGAAGCAGAATTCCTAGTCAGCGAAAGGCTCAGTCCAGAGGAAAACCTTCAATTGGCCCGGTTATTGAACAAGTGTCGAGGAGAATTTGCATGGAAACCCGCAGACATGCCAGGTATATCACGTGAAATAGCAGAACACCGGCTCAATGTTGACCCTAGCGTCAAACCGGTCCAGCAAAAGCGACGCGCGTTTTCTACGGAAAAAGTTTTAGCCGCCGATAAAGAAATAACGAAGCTCCTTGATGCGGGGTTCATCCGCGAAGTTCAATATCCTACCTGGTTAGCCAACCCAGTTCTCGTTCCTAAGCCCAACGGAGATTGGCGCATGTGTATTGACTTTACTGATCTGAACGATGCTTGCCCTAAGGATTGCTACCCGCTTCCTCGAATTGACCAATTAGTCGATCAGACTGCCGGGTACGCGTATTTGAGTTCACTTGACACCAACTCCGGATATCACCAAATTCCTATGGCTGTGGAAGATGAAGAAAAGACTGCCTTCATCGCTCCTAAAGCCACCTACTATTATACGGCAATGCCGTTTGGGCTGAAGAATGCAGGGGCGACATTCCAACGTATGGCAAACAGAATATTCGAAGAACAGATAGGAAGGAATGTGGAAGCATACGTTGACGATATATTGGTAAAAAGAACGAACTTTCACAATCACCTGCGGGATCTAAAGGAAGTTTTTGATGTAATGAAAAGGCATCGCATGAAACTAAACCCCCGAAAATGCATGTTCGCGTTTCAGACGGGAAAGTTCCTGGGCTACATAGTCAGCCGAAAAGGAATCCAGCCTAATCCCTCAAAGATTAAAGCCATACATGACATGATATCTCCAAGAACCGTTAAGGAGGTACAAAGGCTGATGGGGCGCGTTATCTCCTTAGGGCGATTTATTTCCAAACAGGGCGAAAAGTGCCTCCCTTTCTTCAAAGTCATACGCAAGAAAGCACCGTTCGGGTGGACCCCAGAATGTGAGGAGGCATTCGTTAGCCTAAAAGATTACCTATCGTCCGACCTACTGCTGACAAGGCCGGAGCTGGGTGACACTTTATATTTATACCTCGGCGCTGCCGACGAAGTGGTTAGTGCCGTCCTCGTTCGCGACGATAGCCACGGGCACCGCCCTGTATATTTTGTAAGTCACGTTCTGAAAGATTCGGAGTTGCGATACACGCGAATTGAGAAAATAGCGTTCGCACTGATACAAGCCACTCAAAAAATGGGCCGATACTTCCAGTCCTACCCCGTTATCGTGCTTACAGACCAACCTCTAAAGAGGATATTTCAAAAGCCTGAATCCTCGGGAAGAATGCTAATCTGGGCTCTCGAACTCGAGCAATACGGGCTGAGGTATCAGTCTCGGCCATCTGTGAAGGCTCAAATCTTGGCAGATTTTATAGCGGAATGCACCTTTACAGAAGATCCGTTAACAGACGTACCCGAAGAGGAATGGGGTGATTTGGATCTCCCATTTCTGAAAACTTATACGGACCTCTGGATCATTCATGTAGATGGGGCTAAAATTTAAGAATTGGCTGGAGCAGGAATCTTTATAAACGGGCCGCACGATATGCGAATACAATACGCTATCTGAATCATGCAGCCCTTATCCAATAATGCGGCAGAATATGAGGCGTTACTAGCCGGACTCCGGATAGGGAGAAGCCTTTCTTCCAAAGGTAGGCACGATACCGGAAGAACAGGAGACCTGCGTCTAAAAATTTGTGGTGACTCCAAACTAGTAATCGACCAGGTCTTGGGGCGCTCTCAAGCTCAGGAGCCCATCATGGTCCAGTATCTCGCCAAAGTGATGCGGGAGCTATTGGAAATAAAGAAAGAAGGCATGCAAGTTAGTTTTGAGCACATTCCCCGAGAGGACAACGCCGAAGCTGACAATCTTACCAAGTTGGCTGCAAACCCGGAAGCATCCATACCCAAAGGCGTGTATTACCGAGAATTACCTGTACCCTCCTTCATGGACGAGCAAGCGTCTCTGTGTGTGGAAGAACTCGAGAACGACTGGCGGGTCCCCGTAATCAAATACTTAAAACACAAAGAACTGCCTGAGAATATCGCTGAAAAGAAAAGAGTGCTGAGACAGGCAGCTCGCTGTACGTATTATGACGGGGACCTGGTTCGAAGATGCTTTTCGCACCCAACCGCCAAATGTATAACGGAGCAAGAGGGTCTTCACACCTTGCGCGAAATTCATGGAGGGGTATGCGATATGTACGTGTCGGGCGGCACCCTGGCCGCACAAGTCTTCAGATCTGGATTCTACTGGCCCACCATCCGGAGAGATTGTCACAACTATGTGCAAACTTGCCCGAAATGTCAGGAGTTCTCTAAAATTCCTCGACGTCCTGCCACTGAAATATCTGAGATTATCGCTCCTTGTCCTTTTGCTAAATGGGGGATCGATATCCTGGGCCCGTTTCCAAAGGCAAGGTCCCAACTAAAATTTGTAATAGTGGCAGTGGACTACTTTACGAAGTGGGCGGAGGCTGAAGCGGTCGCCAACATCACGGCGGAAAAAACTTGGCATTTCTTCAAACACCAAGTTATCATGAGGTTTGGCGTACCCCGTATCCTAATCAGCGATAACGGGACACAGTTCACCAGCCAATTCTTCAAAGACCAATGCTCGGAATTCTGGATAGAGCAACGATTCTCTTCCGTGGCTCACCCCCAAACCAATGGACAGGCAGAAGTGACAAATCGGAGCATCCTCAGTGGCATTAAGAAAAACCTAGAGGGGTCTAAAAAGAAATGGGCTGACGAGCTGCCATACGTGATGTGAGCATACCGCATGACCGTTAGAACCAGTACTGGGGAAACACCTTTCGCATTGGCCTTCGGAACCGAGGCTGTTACGCCGGTAGAAATCAGTACCATGAGCCTGCGAGTGGCTCACTTTCGGGAGGAGCTGAATGAGGAAAGGTTACGAGCTAACCTTGACGCGTTACCGGAGGTCCGAGCAGAAACCCTCCTGAAAACGCAACACTACAAACGAAAGATGGCCTGTTATCATAACAGGCGCGTCAAAGAACGGTTGCTAAAGACAGGCGATCTGGTGCTTAGAGACAAGCGAGCGGCTAGTCAACGTGTGGGGAAGCTCAGTCCAAACTGGGATGGGTCATATCGCGTTACCCGAGTTATCGGAAAAGGAGCCTATCATCTGGAGACACTCGATGGTACTCCCTTATCTAACTCTTGGAATATTGCTCGTTTGAAATTATATTATCCTAGAACTTGATTTATCTGCACCTTTGACTAATGCCAACCCTAACCTTAGCTAACGCTCGGTGAGAGAGCTTTCTTGGGTGTTTGTGGTTGCTTTTGTGCAGATAAAAAATGGGGGATCCTAGGAGTGAAAAGTCCTATCCTTGTGAATACCGGTCCTGATCAGATGGCTCACTAAGTGAGGGCACGACCCAGCATGCCTTGAACTAGCGTTGGGATTAAAAGATCCCTAGCGCCCCCGGGGAGTGAAAAGTCCTATCCTTGTGAATGCCAGTCCTGATCAGATGGCTCACTAAGTGAGGGCACAACCCGGAATCCTTGGGAGTGAAAAGTCCTTTTCTTGTACTAACCGTTCTCGTGGAGACGGCTCATCAAGACAAGGCACGCCCCAAGGAAATAGTAACTCTGTTCTAGAAATGAAAAGTCCTATCTTAATGACCGGACTAGTGTAGTCGGTCCATCAAGTGAGGGCTTATTTTATTAAGCCAAGCGGCTGCCTTTAAATAGGCATAAACAATACAAGTTTAACTAAGACTAGAAAACCTATTTTAACTAGAACTCCTAAGTAACTTCGAAATAGAACTTCTACTAGTCTAATAACTGTAAAAACTAATTAATAAATAAAAATAAAGCCTTCTAGAACTTCCTAGAAGCATTCTCATCATCAGGCCAAGGTTTGGCCCGAATTCTCCAAGTTGCGGGCTGCTCGCGTTCACACTGCGCGCCAAAATGTCCACCCACCCTAACTGTTGATTGGCTTGTCCAATTGGGCTAAAACTTGTCCCATTCGATAGATAAGACAAAAAAATAGTAGGAGGGTGCTCCTCTTCCTGGTCCGGGCCTGACTGGTCCGAAGAATGGTCGTTGGAGTTGACGGACGCGTTTTGAAGTCCTCGTCCCATTAAGATTGCTGTCAGCGAAAATGTAATGAGCCATAACAAACAAACGGATCGTCTTTTTGATCTGAATTTTGGACAAAATTAAGAAGACATCATGAGGTTTCATAATTGATATAGATCTCATGATTCTGACTTCTTATGATCGAGATATGGTCCGACTACGTTGTCCATGACGTTTGCGCTTAGGACACTTGTGCATGCAAAAGTAGCAACGGGCCATCTTGCAAGTTGTTCGTCCAAATGTCCTCAAACTTGGCAGAGGCTCTCCTAAGATCCCAATCGGTCTTATATTTATCTTGTAACCCGATTTGGAACCTTTCTTCCATGAATTGGCTCGTGTAGATGTGCAACCTTGCACTATGCGCCTCCAAGCCACCTTCCATGTCATCCTTCTCCTAAGGACTTGATCCAGCAACGTTCCTTGCCTAGTTTCCATGTCTAGAGGTTGTTGTAACCTCCCTTGAAGCTTTGGAACGTCTTAGCCTCGACATTTTGGGTTGATTGGCCTTAGTCGCAAGGCGTGTGCGCGTTGTGCGTGCGCTAGGGCTAGCCTCGGGGCTAGGATCGTATCAACAAGGATAGAAATTTTCACTTCCAACACTAAATTTTAGGTATGCCAGGGCGTGCCTCGTCTTAGTGAGCCGTCTGATCAGGACCGACCGTCACAAGGATAGGACTTTTCACTCCTGACACCCTTTATTATCTACACACAATCAGCCACAAAACACACAAGAATATTCTCTATTCGAGCGTTAGCACAAGTCAGGGCTGGCGTTAGCGAAATGTGCAGAGATGTATCAGAGTCTAGCATGATATAATTTCAAACGAGCTATGTTCTAAGAGTTAGGTAAGGGAGTACCGTCAAGTGTTTCCAAGTGATACGCTCCCTTTCCGATGACACGAGTAACGTGGTATGACCCGTCCCAGTTCGGACTGAGCTTCCGTACGCGCTGACCAGCCGCTCGTTTGTCTCTGAGTACCAGGTCGCCTATTTTCAGAAACCATTCTCTGACGCGCCTGTTGTGATATCGCGCCATTTTTTGTTTATAACGTAGCGTTTTCAGAAGGGTTTCCTCTTGCAATTCTGGTAACGCATCAAGGTTAGCCCGTAACCTCTCCTCATTCAATTCTTCCCTGAAGTAGGCAACTCGCAGGCTCATGGTACCAATTTCCACCGGCGTAACGACCTCAGTGCCGAAAGCCAATGCGTAGGGTGTTTCTCCAGTACTAGTTTTGACGGTCATGCGGTACGCCCACATCACATACGACAACTCTTCCACCCATTTATTTTTGGACCCTTCAAGGTTTTTCTTGATACCACTAAGAATACTTCGGTTCGTCACCTCCGCTTGACCGTTGGTCTGCGGGTGAGCCACGGAAGAGAATCTTTGCTCGATCTGGAATTCCACACATTGGTCTCTAAAGAATCGACTGGTGAATTGCGTCTCGTTATCGCTTACTAGCACACGAGGTACACCGAACCGCATGATAACTTGGTGTTTAAAGAAACGCTAAATTTTTTCCGTTGTGATGTTGGCCACCGCTTCCGCTTCTGCCCATTTCGTAAAGTAATCCACCGCCACAACCACAAATTTTAGCTGGGACCTTGCTTTTGGAAACGGGCCTAGGATATCTATCCCCCATTTCGCAAAAGGACAAGGAGCCACAATTTCAGAAATTTCCGTGGCGGGTTGCCGAGGAATCTTAGAGAATTCCTGACACTTTTGACAAGTTCACACATAGTTATGACAATCTCTGCGAATAGTAGGCTAGTAAAATCCTGACCTAAATACTTGCGCGGCTAAGGTACCGCTGGATGTGTGTATGCCGCATATTCCTTCGTGGATTTCTCGTAAAGTGTGAAGACCCTCTTGTTCCGTTATACACTTGGCGGATGAGTGGGAAAAACATCTTCGCACCAGTTCCCCGTCATAATACGTACATCGTGCCGCTTGTTTCAGCACCTTCTTTTCAGCATTATCCGTGGGTAACTCCTCATGTTTCAAGTATTTTATGACGGGGATTCGCCAGTCGTTTTCAATTTCTTCAACACAAAGTGACGCTTGCTCCTCCATGAAGGAAGACACGAATATCTCACGATAGTACACACCCTTAGGTATGGACGCTTCCGAGTTTGCCGCAAGTTTAGCAAGGTTGTCTGCCTCAGCGTTATCCTCTCGAGGGATGTGCTTAAAGCTGACTTGTATGCCACTTTTCTTTATTTCCAACAATTCGCGCTTCACCTTGGCGAGGTATTGCACCATGATGGACTCTCTAGCTTGAGAGTGCCTCAGGACTTGGTCTATTATCAACTTGGAATCTCCACAGATCTTTAGTCGTAGGTCTCCCATCATTCCCGTATCGTGTATAGCTTTACTGGAGAAGCTTCTTCCTATCCTAAGCCCAGCCAATAGTGCCTCATACTCTGCCGCGTTATTAGATAATGGCTGTAGGATTCTGATGGCGTATCGTATATGTATATCGCGCGGTCCGACCATGAAGATCCCAACTCCGGCTGATTCTTGATTCTTGGCCCCATCCACGTGGATGAGCCATAAGTCAGTGTAAGTTTTCGAGAACGAGAGATTCAGGTTATCTTTTTCCTCTTCGGTTAAATCTGTCAGAGGATCTTCTATAAATGTGCACTCAGCTATGAAGTCTTCTAAGACTTGGGCTTTCACAGATGGTCGGGATCTATATCGCAACCCATATTGCTCAAGTTCAATGGCCCAAATCAGCATTCTCCCTGAAGATTCGGATTTCCTGAATATCCTTTTCAAAGGTTGATTCGTGAGTACGATGACGGGATGAGCTTAGAAATATCTATCCATTTTCCTCGTGGCTTGCAGCAGTGCAAACACTACTTTCTTGATACGAGCATATCGCAACTCGGCATCTTTCAAAACATGACTTACGAAGTAGACGGGGCGGTGTAAGTGGTTGTCATCTCGAACAAGGACGACACTGACCACTTCATCGGCAACGCCAAGATATAAATATAGGGTATCGCCCGGCTCTGGCCTTGTCAACACCAGGTCAGACGATAAATAAGCTTTTAGGCCCATAAACGCCTCTTCGCATTCTGTTGTCCACTTGAAAGGAGCCTTTTTGCGTATGACCTTGAAAAAAGGGAGGCACCTCTCGCCCTGCTTGGAGATGAACCGTCCTAGGGCGATGACACGCCCTGTTAGTTTTTGTACCTCTTTGACGGTTCGAGGAGATATCATGTCCTGTATAGCCTTCACTTTCGAGGGATTGGGTTGGATACCCTTCTGGCTGACCACATAGCCCAAAAATTTACCCGTTTGAAATACAAACATGCACTTACGGGGGTTCAGCTTCATCTGGTATTCTCTCATTACATCAAAAAATTCTTTCAGGTCGAGCAAGTGGTCCTGGAAGCTTCAGCTTTTGACCAGTATGTCGTCAACGTAGGCCTCTACGTTCTTTCCAATTTGCTTTTCGAATATTTTATTCGTCATACGTTGGAAGGTTACTCCTGCGTTCTTGATCGTCAGTCAAATATACTTAAATTTATCCTGATGCATAAATGCACAATTTAATGTGTACAGAGCAAGACAGGGTCGAACCACAGAGATTGAAGGAATGAATTGCTAGTGAATATGTATGACAAGGGAATACGCAACATATCTAACCAAAGTAACAGTAAGGGGGGGGGGGTTTATGTTGATTAATAAATTAATCAACGTAGAGTGTGGGTGCTAACAAAATAGAATTGGAAAGTACTTATCTAGGGCACGAAAGTAAATCGTAATCCAGGGCAAGAGATGTAAATTGTAATCCAGACCAAGAGACGTAAACAGATCGAATGCAAGAAAAGTAATGAAAAGGATATTAATCAAATGGGACGAGATCTTAGCGAAAGGTGCTCCCTTGGGTTGTTTTCTAGGTCGGTTAGTCATCGGTGCAGAGGTTTTCCAGACTCATGTGCAGATCTGCTATAGGGACCGCGTTTCCACACCGCATCCCCTGCTTACCTTCGTAGATAAAAGTCACCCCCCGTTTCCAAATATGAGGTGACCTTGACGTTCAGCCATCCTCCCAGCTACCTTCCTTGTCATCAAAAGGTAGCCTTGACCGTCCGGCCTGTCACAGGCTCGAAGTAGGGAGGCTAAATTCAGAACGCCCATGAAGGAGAGGTAAGACAGATCTAGGGCGCGATAGCTCAGCTTGTCAGACTCGTATCGCATACCCTAGATAACTGTTTACCCCTAGGTGAGGCCTCTCGCGCTGCCTCCCCTAGGTGTCTGCTCCAACTCCAGGGCTTCGCGTCAGTTATAACCCTGGAATATGACGTTACTCATGCAGAAATACTAAAAGATGATCAAGCTCTTAACATTTCTAGACAAGCATGGAATTAAATCGGTAAACAGTTATGTGTCACAAGAGAATATGTTAAGCATGCATTAGACCTCTTAGCCGAACCCTACAACCCGTGGAACACCCTTCACCAAGAAAGGGGTATTTAGCTACTCATACTATAATATAAACAGTAGATAGATAGAATCATACAATGATAAACTAAAGAGAGTAAAAAGGGAGTAGAGTAAACCGATAGATTAATTAAATAATCGAAGAGGAAAGTTGTTGACAATGGCTGCTCTTGATCGAGAAGAGGAGATGATCCCCAGAAAATGAAATGCTGAAACTAATGTAAGAAATTATCCTTGGAACAGCCGTCCTTACAAAAACCTTAAAACTATGCTTATATAGCCTAAACTAGCTAGGAGACAAAAACAGCTAAGGGCAATGAGGGCGTGACAACACATGTCCTTGCAAAAGGAATATTCTGGGATTCCTGACACGCCTGATGCCTTCTGGAAACGCCTGGGATTCCGTGCAGATCTCAGAAGATGCTTTCTTTGGAAGAAGGCTCAGAACTGTCGAGGCCTTGAGACAGCGCACTGGTCTGGTTCGCGTCGAGGTCTTGACAACATTCTTTCTTCTAGGCCTGGAAAATGGAAGTCCTCATAAATGCTCTAAAATCGCTTCTTTTCGGTCTTTTCCCTCCTTTGATGCTAATCTGCAAATAAGATTGAAATGAGGGTCAAATGTCAACATCGAGCCCCCGAAAGGGCTAGAAAGGAGGGCAAAACCGAGAGTATGAAACGTGCTATCAAGCATCCCCACACTGCCCCTATGCTCGCCCTCGAGCATAAACAAAATTGGAAAGTCACCTCATTCCTAAACATACATAATCAACTCCCAACACCCAGAATTGGCACGCCATCCTACAAGCTACACCCAACCAGAACAAATCCAGACCTAGAAAAGCACCTGCATCCGGCTGATAGAATAACGACCCTATCAATCAGACTTTTCCATATCTAGCCTATTCACCAGCAGTCCTCGCAAAGTTATGTATTTGCACTCATACTCAGAATAAAATATGTGTTTAGGCTACCACTCATGAATGCAAATAACACAACACAGGCATGATTTGCACGTCAATCCGGGTACTGTAGAGCACATGCATGGGCAATCAACAATCAGAAAAACAACGCATCAGCAAGGAGAAAGAAACGGGATCGAAGGAGCTAGAAAGGTGGAAGAGAGAAGTAGGAGATGTACAGAAGAGAAACGAGGGGAGAAAAGAAGGAAGGAGAAGAAAGAACCAGGCAAAATCTGGTGGGATCCCTTGGCTGGGAAAACGCGAAGTGGCGAAGCAGCTTTCATCGAGGGCACGAGATGATTCGGGGGCTAGACATAGGTCTTCTTTCGGGGGCTGGAAAAGTCTTCTTATTGAGGCTTCGGATGCGGATGTTTTTTTCTTGGACGTTCGGTGCCCTTCTCCTTTCATTTTGAAATTTAAATGTTTTTTTTTTTTTTTAACAAAGAGGAGAGGGCATGACATGATTCTACTAGGGTGCGAAACTTTTGATCTTCCGCTCAGCGCTCGCCCTTGATCTGCTTCCAGCATCGATGGTGACTTCTTTTTCGTTTCCCTACACTTGAATGTTTCTGGGGCTCGAATTGTTTGAATGGTCTAGGGCTCGAAACTCTTTCGAGCTTTTGCTTTTCTTGCCCTAGATTTCTGCTTTCTGCTCTGAAGTCTTTTGTTTTTATTTCCTTCCCCACACTTGGGCTTGCCTGCGCACTTTAGGTGTCTAGCCCTCAACGTTGCCCTCAATAATCGCTACCTCACCTGCCAAGGAATAAGATCAAGAAAAGACGAGTGGTCAGAAAAGAGTATGAAAAGAAGGGTAATGTCGGGGGCTTGAAAAGAAAAGAGAGAGAGGGGGGAATGAAGAGAAAGAAAGAGACATTGATGCGAAGTTTTCTGTCATTTCTAAGCTTTCCCATGTCCTAACAGTGACTATACCCAGGGATATCATGCAAACCTAGACTATGCCTAGCTGAGCATTTTCTAAAAAATAAAAGGGCATGAAGATCAAATATGCTCATGAGATCAAATTATGACTACTGGTGCCGTGGCTTAGATATGGATATAAGGGCTAGCAGGTCTAAAAATGCATGTTCAGGCGTAGGTGTTATGGCTGTCATGCTTCTTCTATGCATCGAAAGTTGAAAATCGCATGCCAAAAATGAGGGTTTGAAAACTGATAGTGGGAAAATTTTCCTAGCAAGGCTAAAAATAAAATCCGTAGATCATGCAATCATGCAGCAAACGTGAAAATAAACATGCAATCACACAGGCAAAACGCATAATAATTCCCCTCCCCACACTTAGGCAGCGCATTGTCCTTAATGCGGGGAGAGTATAAAAAGGAGTTCAAGAAATATAAGTACAGTACAAAGTAAAAATAGTAAAATTGTTTAGTGCCCCTTTCGGGGGCTGGAGAGATGAAAATGTTCGGGGGTGGGTTACTGGGGTGGCAAATTCTGCGGGCAACTTCAGCCGTCAAAGCCTGAAGTTCCCGCAGGATAAGCTGGAGAAGCCTCGTCTGGGTCGGATCGTAGACGATGAGAGGAATCGGGGGCTGGCTTCCTGATGCCGCGTTCTGGCCTTGTCGAGCTGCTTCCGCTTGGGGCACTTGCTTTTCGGGGGCTGGAGGAATGGCATTGGAGCGGGGGTCTGAAAGATCTGGATAGTCAAAGATGCCACCATTCTTGGTCCCGAAAACCTTCTCCGCTGCTGGGGCGCAGCCTGGATAAAAACTCAACACACCACGTGAGAGACATAAATGACCCATGACATCCAAGGTTCGGATATCCAAATCCTTGAATGCCAGGGGCTCAGAAAGGTTACTAGTAGCCAGGTCAATGTTACGCATCTTCACAGCAAACAGGGAGATAAGGGATCCAAAAATAGGCCCACGACCACCATTTAATACATGCAAAACGCCTGAGGCTACCCAAAAACCTAGATTGACCCTACGTTTGTGTTTCATGCACCATAAAAAGAAAATTTCCTGCACGGATATCTGTCCCGAGGAACCAAATCTTGCTGAAAAGGTGAGGGCTAGATACCGGTGCAGGATACGCAAAGCAGGGTCAACTATTTCATGGGCTTTACTACCCTTAGGATCATACTTAACAGTAGGCTTATTGGTTAGCTCCCGAAAAGCAGCAGTGGCATCAAAAATAATAGGGATAACAGTTAAGGCATTCTTATACAGAGGGGTGCTCAGTTCATCCTTAGTGACAAATCCTAACCAGCAATTAAATTCACCCAGTGTCAGATGCTCCCATTTGGTGGCTAGCCTAAAATTGATCAAACCAGGGGTGGAGGAGTTTGGACCGACCTTACCCTTGGGCCTAAAAGTGCCATCTACCCAAAAAGTAGTGAAAAACTCAAGGGAAAGCTCAACATAGGTCGGGTGCTCCAAATAGAACAGGGACTCCCAACCAATGTTGGCTACATACTCCCTGATCTTGGACTCAATGCCCATCTTAGCAAGAAAATCAAAATCCAGGCGCGCACATGAGCTAACGCCCTTGGAATTCAGCAAAGTTAACTTGTCAAGAGAAGGTTTATCATTAAAGACAATCCATTCATGGGGTGAGGAAAGGTCAGATGTCACCTGTTGTGAGCTGGATCTGGGGATGGATGAAGGCGCTGGGGTCTCGACCTCGACTTCCTCATCTGTTTCGGGGGCCCGAAGCTTCTTGGAACTCGAGGGCTTGCCGGCACTGGTGGCTGACAGTTTCCTCTTGAGGCTCACTGGTGTACCGACTGCAGCTGGCTTGGCCGCAGCTTTGGACTTCCCTTTCTTAGCCGCTGATCTTGCCGCGGCTGCTTTCTGGGCCTCGAGATCTTCCTCTTCTTCTTCTCCTTCGCTGCCCTCAGCTTCTCCACTTTCTCCCGTTCCCTCCTCCATAACCTCATCCTCCTGGCCAAAACCAGTCTTCGTTTGGTCCTCCATGACCTCGGCTTCTTCGTCAGAGATTAGGATGTCCTTGAGGACCTCCTCCACCGTTAAGGCAGGCTGAGGAGATAGGAAACGATCAACGGCCGCGCCAAGGGGGGACTGCTTGGCTGATGTAGAGGGCTTTTTGGGCTTGGACTTGGCCGTGGACGATCCAGGAGGGAGCTTCACCATACGGCCGCCTCTAGTGGTTGTCATGGTCGGAGGAACGGAGCCTGTGACTTCTATATCGTCCTCCACCGGGGTGAACTCTCTGATCTGCACCACGGTTGTGGGTGATACTGCCGTAGGAGAGGGAATAGGACGTGGGTTGACAGACGGTGGTGTGGCTATTTTGTAAGAAGCCGAGTTTGGTGTAGCTGACTGGGATCTAGATCTGGAAGGAACGGGACTCGAAGTTTCCACCGGTTTAGGTCCAGCAGCGTTCTTGTGGGCTGGCTTTTTAGTCTTAGGTGTCATTGATGGTGAGGGAAGGAAAACAGTATTGAGGATGGAGATGGTGGTGGAGAGAGAATAGGGTTGCGTGTTTAGTGAGGGAGAGAGGTGAAAGTGATAGGTTTGAAAGTGATATGAGTGAAAATTGTGTGGGAGTGTGGGAGAGAGAGTGGAAATCACAGCTGGCAATAAATGCCCAACTTTTGTATTGATGAGGCCTGCCTTTACTGCGCCTGTCAGGTCACGTGGCGTCCTGGGCGTGGAGCACAACGGTCCATGCGTATCTCAACTGCTTGAAAATGAGAAAAACTTTTAAATTTTGATAAGGGAGTCGGTTGATATAAGATATGGACAAAAAGAGAGAATAAAGGTGAGTTAATGCTAAATAAAAGGAATAAAATCATAGGTGAAAGGGATATACTATATGTAATTAACAAAACCTGGGAATAAAATCAAATAAAATCAGAGAATCCAAAAAGGTGGAAAGAAGATAAGGGAGAGAGAAATGATTCAAACGGCATCTCAAATGCTTCCAGCGTGGTCCATTTACTCGTCGGGACCTCGACGTGCCTTGCTACTCTAGGTTTGGACAGGTGGAACGTCCACCATAGCCTCCTCAACAACCGAGGGATGGAAACCTTCATAGAAGGGCTTCAGTCTCTGCCCACTGACCTTGAAGATGATTCCTGTGACAGGGTTCTGAATTTCAACTGCCCCATGGGTGTAGATTGTCGTGACCACGAAAGGTCCTGACCATTTGGATTTAAGCTTCCCAGCAAAGAGTCGCAGTTGTGAGTTGTACAACAAGACTTGCTGTCCGACTGAGAACGTTTTGGGACGAAGGTGCCGGTCATGATAAGCTTTTGTCTTGCCCTTATAGAGCAGGGCGTTCTCATAAGCATCATCCCTCAACTCCTCTAGCTCTTGAATTTGCAAGCGCCTATGTTGGTCAGCGAGGCCTAGATCTATGTTCACTTTTCTGATAGCCCAAAAAGCCTTGTGCTCTATCTCCACTGGGAGATGGCATGGCTTCCCGTAAACAAGTCTGTAAGGGGTCATTCCTATCAGGGTCTTGAAAGTTGTGCGATAGGCCCAGAGAGCATCACCCAGTTTCAAGCTCCAATCCTTTCTGGACTGGTTAACAATCTTCTCAAGAATGGATTTGATCTCACGGTTCGAGACCTCAGCTTGAATGTTAGTCTGAGGGTGATAAGCAGTAGAGGTTCTATGATGGACTCCATGATACGATCCTAGCTAGGCCGAGACGCGCATAAGTGAAAGATCTTGTTCCTTGTCGATTTGGTGCGCGAAATTAAAACAAATCCTCCCTCCTCGAATTCTCTCTCTAATCAATTAGCATCCTATACTACTAATTGAGTTTAATGCGAAGGAATCAATCCTACGAATGTATAACAATGAATGAGGTCTTTGGCAATCTCCAAGAAATTGAATCACACGATTTCGAAGCTTGAGTCACACAAGCTTCAACGAAACGAATCCCTCGAATCGCTAGTACGCCCCTGAGCACCTCCCACAACCGAGTCACACGGTTGCCACTCAATGAACACGTACGTGTAGCTCACGCACCTTCCACAGCCAAATCCCTCAGCTGCCACGCTTTGCCTATGCCACGCTCCTTGCAGAACTACGCAAGAATCCCTCAAGCCCCACCCAAGTCACGTACACGCTCCCAACGCACCTGCACTCGAATCCCTCAAGCACCACGAAGGTCACACCCTAGTCAAGTACCCAGTTAATTGACTAAGTTACACAAGAACGGCTTGCTCCGGAGATCAAAAGAATAAGAAGGTAGAATGGGGAAACGGGGATTTGGTAAGGTGTATTTGCTGAAAACTTTGATCTGATTTTATTAATAATAAGCAAGCCTTTAAATAGGCGTTTTACAATACAAGTCTTACTAGAAATAGAACTACTAATAATAGATAGTTACCTAAATAATTAATTCCTAATTAAAATAAACTCCTAATTAAGCCGAAGCTCTACATAGTAATTAAAGCACATAAAAATAGGAAATATTAATTCGTGCTCTCTTTTGCCAAACCCTAGCCGACTTGGGCTTCTTGGTGCGATCCTTGAACCGTATCACTCCATACTTTGTCAAAAGAGAGGACACAACACGGTTGCAAAAGTGGGTACCCCTATCGCTGATCAAGGCTCTAGGTGTACCGAACCGGTTGAAGATGTTGGTGCGGAGGAAATTCACAACCACTTTGGAGTCGTCCGTTCGAGTGGCCTTGGCCTCGACCCATTTAGAGACATAATCGACGGCCAGAAGGATGTAGATGTTGCCAAAGGAATTGGGAAAAGGGCCCATAAAGTCTATACTATCAAAGATCTCGCAAGCGATAATGTTTGTCAAGGGCATCTGATTCCTGGCCCCGATATTTCCAGTGGCCTGACATTGGGGGCATGAAGTGCAAAATATGTAACTATCCTTGAAAATGGTGGGCCAGTACAGACCAGCTTCCAAAACCTTCAGGGTAGTTTTCTTGGCCGCGAAATGGCCTCCTTCTGAATGGCAGAATTTAAGGATCGAGGGCACCTCATCCATGGTTACACATCTATGAATGAGCTGATCCGAACAGTGCTTCCATAGGTAGGGGTTGTCCCAAATGTAGTATTTTGCTTGTCTTCTGATTCTATTACACTCGGAGGGAGTGGCATCAGTTGGGTAAGTGCCTGTAGCACAAAAGTTTGCAATATCGGAAAACCATGGGGAATAAACAGCTTGGGCTAGACATAATTGCTCGTCTGGAAAAGTATCCCGGATTGGCTCACGCGAATTATCTTCCTGGGCTGGAAGTCTACTCAAGTGATCTGCCACAAGGTTTTCTTTTCCGGCCTTGTCTTTGATAGCTATATTGAATTCTTGTAGGAGCAAGATCCAATGAATAAGCCGAGGTTTGGCATCAGCTTTGGTCAACAAACACCGAAGGGCAGAATGGTCAGAGTAGATGAGGACATGAGTGCCTAGCAGATATTGTCTGAACTTGTCTAGGGCATAGACTACGGCCAGAAGTTCTTTCTCTGTGGTAGTGTAGTTCTGCTGGGATGGGTCTAGCAGTTTGGAAGCATAATAGATGACATGGGTCTCTTTATCCTTCTTCTGACCCAAAACGGCGCCTAGGGCCTGATTACTGGCATCACACATGACCTCGAAAGGTAGTGTCCAGTCGGGGGCTTGAATAATCGGGGCCGAGATAAGTTTGTTCTTGAGAAGTTCAAAAGCGGTTTTGCAGGCCTCGCTAAAATCAAAGGACACGTCCTTCTGGAGCAAGTGACACATGGGTTGGGCAATCTTGGAAAAATCCTTAATGAACCTTCGGTAGAAATCGGCATGGCCTAGAAAAGATCTCACGTCGCGGACACAAGATGGGTAGGGCAGGGATTCTATTACTTCTATCTTGGCTTTGTCAACCTCAATTCCCTTAGCCGAGATAACATGACCAAGCACCAAGGCTCGATCCACCATAAAGTGACATTTTTCAAAATTTAGGACAAGATTTATCTCAATGCAGCGCTCTAGGCACCTTTTAAGATTGTTCATGCATTCTTCAAAAGAATTTCCATAGACGGTGAAGTCGTCCATGAAGACTTCGATTCCATCTTCAACTAGTTCAGAGAAAATACTGACCATACAACGTTGGAAGGTGGCAGGGGCGTTACACAGACCGAAGGGCATGCGTCTATATGCGAAGGTCCCGAAAGGGCAGGTAAAGGTGGTCTTTTCCTGGTCTTCAGGAGCAACTGGGATCTGATGGAATCCGGAGTAACCGTCAAGACAGCAATAATGGGTTTTATCGGCGAGGCGTTCTAGCATCTGGTCGATGAAGGGCAGGGAAAAATGATCTTTCCTGGTAGCAGAATTTAGCCGGCGGTAGTCAATACATACTCTCCACCCATTCTGGATCCGGGTAGGAATGGATTCGCCATCTTGACCGATGGTGATGGTTATGCCTGTTTTCTTGGGTACGACCTGGATAGGGCTGACCCAAGGGCTATCTGAGATGGGGTAGATAACTCCCGCATCTAACAACTTGAGAATCTCTTTCTTCACCACTTCCATCATGGGCGGATTGAGTCGTCTCTGGGGCCGGCGAATGGTCTTGCTTACGTCCTCTAGGTGGATGTGATGAGTGCATAATGCTGGAAACAAGCCCTTAATGTCCACAATGGTCCATCCTATGGCTTGTCTGAAGTTCCTTAGCAAGGAAATGACCTTGGACTCCTCGAGGTCTTCGAGGTTGTTGGAGATAATGATAGGTAGAGAGTTATCGGGGCCTAGATAAGCATATTTCAAGTGGGTAGGCAGTGGCTTCAGATCTAGGGCTGGAGCCTGATCAATAGAGGGAAATAACTTAGCATGGCCCGGATATTCGGGAGACTGGTTCGGAGACTCATACTGAGCAACAGTGCCTTCTTCAAGGTCAGCGACGACAGAGTGTAATTCAGATGGGATAGGAAGCGTCAAGGCCACGACATCTAGAAGGGCTGGCGTCAGAGTCCTGTCAAGGGCAAATTGCAAGGGGTCAGTAGAATATATTTCATCAATTTCCCCCACAAGGGGGTCAACAATATCAACATAATTCACACTAGAAAATTCAGAGGGGTATCGCATGGCTTCTAGCATATTGAATTTGATGATCTCTCCATCAAATTCGAGGGAGATGGTGGCATCGTGAACATCAATCTTTGCTCGGGCTGTGGCCAGAAATGGGCGGCCTAGAAGAACATCTGTGGATTTGGTGGAGTCTTCATTCTCCATTGTAATCACATAGAAATCAGCAGGGAACAAGAATTCTCCTACTTGGACCAATACATCCTTG
Organism: Viola odorata; assembly: GCA_963691705.1. Lineage (NCBI taxonomy): Eukaryota > Viridiplantae > Streptophyta > Magnoliopsida > Malpighiales > Violaceae > Viola > Viola odorata. The sequence continues at coordinate 43,724,247 of OY829544.1, forward strand.
ATTATCCCCTCAGGGTAGATGATAGAGCGGTCAGCAAGTTGGATGGCGAGGTCTGTAGACACGAGAGGCTCGAGGCCTATACTGTGGTATATTATCAAGGGTATGACATTGATTCCTGCTCCGAGGTCACACATGGCCTTGCCAATATCAACTATTCCGATTCAGCAAGGGATTATGAACATGCCTTGATCTTTGCATTTCGGAGGGATCCGACGCGTTGGCCCCTACACTGATCTTGTTAACTTCGGCGAACTTGTTTTTGTTCGTGTATAATTGCTTCAGGAATTTGGCATAGCGAGGGACATTTTTCACGGCCTGGAGAAGAGGGATGTTGACAACCACTTTACTGAACATTTCAAAGATATCGCGATCCTCCTTATCTTTCTTGGTCTTGACCAATCTGTGAGGGAACGGGGGGTCGAGAATCTTATGAATGTACTCTTGAGTAAATTCTGGTGGGTTGGGGTCATTCCGTGGTGAACCTCTAGGGGAGCGGATTCTGTCTTCTTTGACTTCCACGAATCTAGGGACTTTGGGGAGCTTTGTTCTCGGTTTAGGCCGGATTTCGGTCTCTGGAGAATTTTCAATATCTTGGGCTGGAAGCTCTGGTGGGTTCAAAGTTGATCCACTACGCAAAGTTACAGCACAGACATTATGCTTGGGGTTTGTTTCCGTCTGGGGTGGCAATCTGCCATGATTTGTTAACTCTTGCAATTTGGCAGTCAGAGCACTCATTTGCTTCTTAAGTTTATCTATTTCTTTCTGCTGCTCGGGATTCTTAGGCATTTCAGCAGTCGGGGGCTGGACAAAAGTCTAGTCTGGAGGATGGACAAAGGTCTGATCCTGAGGAGGTTGGCGTTGATACTGGTTCTGATGGAATGTGGGTCTAGGTCTGAAATTTGGCATATTAGGAGGGGGATTTCCATATGGGTTCTGATGTTGTTGATGGCTAGGGCCCGAAAGCTGAGTGTTAGGGACCCATCCTGGATTTGGTTGTTTCCAGCCTTGATTGTAGGTCTGAGCGTAAGAGACTGGAATAAATTGGCCAGCAACATTCACTTGTATTTCCTCCGGAATATGAGGACATGCATCAGTGGGGTGATCCACGAAATTGCATTTCTGGCAGGCCTTGACAGGTGTGGGTTGTGCAGTTATGAAGTTTTGGAACATTCCTGTGAGAGAAGATATTTGGTTCTGAAGGGCAGCTACTTGGGCATCCTGGCTTGGATTGTTGGCAAGGTCATCAGAGGTATTCTTGGCCATGAGCTCTATTGTTGCTCGTGTGGCTCTTGGAGTTAGAGCAGTCAGGGATCCATTGGCAGCTGCGTTAAGCAACGCCTTATCCTGAGCCTTGAGGCCTTCACAAAAATATTGAACCAGAGCATGCTCGGTAAGATTGTGGGCTGGGCAACTCGATTGCATCTTCTGGAATCTCTCATAGTACTGGGCTAGAGTCTCTTCTTTCTTCTGAACAATGGAGACGAGTTGCTTGCGCGTGGTATTGGAGATAGAAGTCGGGTAATACTTCTCAGTGAAGATTTTTGACATATCCGCCTGTTGATACCCGAATTTTGACGCCATTTTTATTTAATTTTAGCATTTCTGTTATTCAGCTAATTTACAGTCATTTTCAGTTGATTTAATGTCGCTAGCATTTTTAGGTGTTTCGTTGCATTTTTGCATCATCGTTAGCATCGTCAGCTTTCGAAATCGCATTTTTAACTTTTCGGCATGTATTTTCATTATTGTTATCATTAATATTTTTAGCCTTAAAAATCACATTTTTGACTATCCGGAAGTCGTTTGCTAGTTTTTTCTTTGTTTTAGGTCATCACATGAATTTTAGGATTTTTTATATTTTAGCGCATTTTTAGTATTTTTATTATTTTATTATTATTTTTATTCGAGCTTTTATTGGACCCGAGTAAGTTTGCTCGGACAATAGCTCGACTTTAAAATGTTTTCCATCAACTAGTTGCTAGCTTTTTTTCTGCTCGCAACGGTCTACAGCGTTTCGTGCAATTTTCGGCGTAACGTCTTTATTTTTCCGTTCAAACGTTTCACATTTTTGAACGCGAAAATAAACACGTTAAACGAAAAATTCTCGTCAGTCGCTGTATACAGTTAAACCCGTCATATTTTTCTCTACGCTCGGATACCTTCGGCTCGAAAATTCAAAACGTTTGCCCGCGAGACTCGGCTCGAGGCCATTTAAATGAGACTTAAAGGCCTTTGATCTCAACCGTTGATCTGGTCAACCAAAGAAAGTCAATCAGATCAACGGTTGACAATTTAATGTGCATAATGCACATGCACAGTGCCAGGGACGTGCAGCGAAGCAAGTCTTCGCCCGAGCCACCTGCTCCCGTAGCTCCTGTCCCTCCGCCATCATCACGGCTAGCCCCTAGCTCCGCCACCTCGACGTCCGGCCACCACGCGCTGCTCCCCCCATCCAAACGCCACGCGTTTTTGGCTATAAATAGCCACGGCTTCCCTTCGTTCAAACGGTCCGAAAATTTTGCAAAAAAACCTCACTGCCCATCTCCATTCTCTAGCTCGGTTCACGCACCCTCACTTCTGGCCGTCGTCCGCACGCAGCAGCAGCAACACTGTAAGTTTTCTTTCTCTCTCACTTACGGTTTCTCTCTCTAATTTCCGTTCTTGCCTTAGATGATCATTCAATCATTCAAATGTGTTCTAATTGCTTGAGTGTTGAGTTAATTTCGTTATACTAGCATCAATTAAATTGTTTAAACGCTTTAAGTATTTATTTGCTATTTAAACGGATTAATACGCATTAATGTTGCCGATGCAATTGTCACCGTTTTGGTTGCTGTTTTCCTACTGTGATCATTTGTTTGTACTGCTGGAAGGGAGACGAGTAAGTTAGGATGAGAACCAGGCGAATCGGACGCCTGGTTCGTTACCTCCGTCGCCGGCAGTGGCGCCGGCGACGTGAGGTTGAAGATGACTTGATCTTGGGCCATGCGGCCCTTCGTGCAAAATATGAGAAAGGTGATGGGCTTGGCCCATCACCATTTTAATTAACCCCTTTATTCAAGTTTTAAGTAGGGCTCAACCCATTTATATCTTTTCCGAGTCTTCGTTTCGCTAGTTTTTTTACGTAAAATGTTCACATGCCTCGTATGATCATTATTTGTGATATGTGCTATTTTTCCTATATTTTTATGCATAAATTGTTAGTTCACTTTTTTTGTAAAATATTTCGTATGCTTATTTTTGAATCAAGTTGGTTCTTAAATTGTTTTTATACGTGAATTGCTCATCGTGATATTTATTGTCATGTTATCTAACCTCAGTCAGTTATATCTAACCGTTTAATTTCAGTCATTTAATATACCGCCTATATGGTCGGTCGCTTTTTAATTTTCGTAAATATTCAACTGCTTTAATTTTTCGCAAAACTGCTGGAAATCCTTCCGCAAATTATCAACTGTTTACTTTTCGCACTTTAAATTTCAGCAATTTAAATTCAATACCGCCTACATGGTCGGTCGCACTTATCAATTGTTTACTTTTCTGCACTTTAATTTTCCGCACTTTACTTTTCCGCACTTTAAATTTCAGCAATTTAAATTCAATACCGCCTACATGGTCGGTCGCACTTATCAACTGTTTACTTTTCCGCACTTTAAATTTCCGCCTTTTACTTTTCCGCACTTTAAATTTCAGCAATTTAAATTCAATACCGCCTACATGGTCGGTCGCACTTATCAACTGTTTACTTTTCCGCACTTTATTTTTCCGCACTTTAAATTTCAGCAATTTACTTTCAGCAATTTAAATTCAATACCGCCTACATGGTCGGTCGCATTTTAATTCTCGTAAATATTCAACTGCTTTAATTTTTTTGCAAACTGCTGGAAATTCTTCCGCAATCTATCAACTGTTTATTTTCTGCAAATATCCAACTGCTCATTCTCTACATTATCAACCTGTTTTATTTTCTGCCAATCACCAAACTTTTTATTCCTTGTAAATCGCCCCTAGCATTTAATTTTTCTGCACTTATCAAGACAACATTTCATTTTTGTATGAGTAAAATCGATCCTTTTTTCGCGTGCAATCAACCCAGCATTTAAATTCTCGCATGCTTAAAATCAATCATTTTTCGCATGCAATCAACCTAGCACTTAAATTCTCGTATGCGTAAAATCCATCATTTTTCGCATGCAAATCAAAACAGCATTTCATTTTCGTATGCGTAAAATCCATCATTTTTCGCATGCAATCAACCCAGCATTTAAATTCTCGTATGCGTAAAAATCAATCATTTTTCGCATGCAATCAACCTAGCATTTAAATTCTCGTATGCGTAAAATCAATCATTTTTCGCATGCCATCAACACAGCATTTAAATTCTCGTGTGCTTAAAATCAATCATTTTTCGCACGCAATCAACTCAGTATCTCATTTTCGTATGCGTAAAATTCATCATTTCTCGCATGCAATCAATTGTCGTCATTTATTTTCATGCACTCATCAAGCTCAGCATTTAATTCTCGTATGCGTACAATCCATCATTTTACGTGTACAATCAATTGTCATTTAAAATTTTCATTGCTCAGTTATTTCTCAAGCTATCACTAACACTCTCGTTTTGTAGGTTAATTTCAAGCTTCGCTCAAAAGTACGCCTCACAAGTCCTTTTTATTTATTCGATGCTTTTCGCAAATATCAACTGCATGCATGATATATAGAACTGCTAGAATTAAAATCAACCCACATGAACAACGTGTTTAAAGAGTTGCTTAAAATGCCATGTTCATATGATTTTAAATTCTCGCTTGTATTGACTGCATGTACATGGGGACTTTCGATCCCACTTCAGTTTTTCACTTTAAAATCAATCATTTAAATTGGTACTCTGTTAGCAATCCATGTTAGGATCACGTAGTAATTAAGTTAATCATGCATGGCCCGATGATGAAATAAGAGGGCGCTCATTCAGTCTTACGGAAAATTCAGTCCCATCACGATCATAAAAAAAGACTAAAGTGACGATTCCTCTGAGGGCCCCTTTTTCAAAACGCATTTTTCAAACACCTTTTTAAACACCTCTCTCATCAACCGGTAACCGTTTTCGGATGTGTCTCGGGTGCCTAACACCTTCCCGAGACCATAATACGACCCCGAACCTTTGTCTGGGATCCAGACCCCTTTTTTTGTGCCTTTAGTTTTTTTACTTATTATATTTCCTATGCCATGACGATTAGGGTTCCCTAAGCCTAGCAACCAAATTAGGGTGGCGACTTCATTGCATGCTGCTAGGCGTCCCTTTTACGCCGAGCATCTGAAGGTCTCAAATTTCGTTGCACGCTCGCGAATTTTTTTAATTTCCGAGGCGCGACAGTTTGGCGACTTCACTGGGGAAATTAGGGTCGGAGCCGGTTTTATCTTTTTAGAGAGGTGTTTTATTTGTTTATTTATTTGCTTTGATCAATTGTTGACCTGTTTATTTATTTGCTTTATCAATTGTCATATGCATTTCATAGCGCCCTACACCCAGGGGACAATTACCAAAATAGGAGGGTAGTAGTGACGCCCTAGGACACATGTCCTGGATAGTGTTCACCAATCCCAACTCGGATGAACCCCTAAAGCCAGTCGAAAGGTTATACGATTTCGCAAGGAATCGGGCGACTGGACGACACTTTAGGGACCTTTTCATGGTATCATCCGGGAACCATTCAAGCCAGTTAGAGGTGTCGGAATCAGAGCCCCAGCACTTGCATCATGATTATACCTGTTTTTCGTGGCATATTGACGTGATTTTTTTTCCTATTATATGAACTGCAGATTTCTTACACGTGCAGGTTACTTTGCATTTAAAATTTTATTTTTATCCCATAGGACCCATCTTGCTCATTCGCTATGTCGGCACCTACACTACTTTCATTTGATATTTTCGGGGGATGAAGTTTCGACGATCAGGCCGCACAAGGAGATCTGTTGGAACGTGGGTTCGCCCCTGACATCACCACCAAGATCAAAGTAGAAGTTGTGGACGTTGACTTAACTAGGATTCAGATGTTGAGAAATGAGCTGACTGAAGACGAAGAGACACAGTTTGAGGGTATCTATGGAAAGCTACTGACCCTAGTTGACGTAAAGACTGATTGGGGTTGCATCCGGGCAGCCCTAAAATTCTGGGATCCCTATTATCGGTGCTTCTCTTTCGACAAAGAGGTAGACTTGACCCCTACACTAGAGGAGTACTCAGCTCTGATGTGCTTCCCCTCTCCTATATCTGCCATATACCAGAATGTTCGACTCGATTCCTCAAGTGTCAAAATAAGGCTCTATAAGTTATTAGGAATCACTATTCGTGTCAGAGAAGGTGACTACTTCTGGTGCTGGTCAGATATTGAGGCACGCTTTCGATTGTCCAACGGAAAGAAGCGCTTAAGGATTCTGGCTTTCGCCATTGTAGGATTTGTCCTCTTTCCGAAAATGAGGAATGCCATCGACTTTGCAGCAGCCAACATCTTTTACGAGATGGAAACAAATGCCATCAATCCTACAACAGCCATTCTGGCCGAGACCTTTCGCTCCTTGGACTCTTGTCGAAGAAAAGGGAAAGGGAGACTTACATGTTGCACCCAGTTGTTGACAGTATGGTTGGTCAGCCACTTCAAACAGATTCCTGATCAGACCCTTTTCTTCGCAAGTTACATAAGGTCATGTCCTCTTCTCAGGGTTATCAATGCAATGACCACGGACAGATGGGAGATGGAAAATAAGGATGTCTGGATCAACCGATTCATAAATCTCTCAGAAGAAGACTTCAGTTGGCATGCCAAATGGCTGCAGACTTCCGATCCCATCGTCTGCTGCGGTCACTTACCTTGGGTTCCTTTGATCGGAGCATGGGGATGCATTCACTATTGCCCTGCCCTCATCCTCAGACAGTTCTGCATCACGCAAATAGTTCCAGTAACTTTCGGCATGACGAAATCAGATCTGCCACACGCTGGGGAAAATCAGAACATTCAGCTGTACGCCCATGACTGGGCCCACCCTTTTTGCCTTAAAGGGCACGGCATCCCTGCAACCACAATACCAGAATATCCACAGTGGAGGTAGAGACGAGTTAACGACAATATCTTACCTCGCCCAGAAAATCAAAAACCGATGGAAGAAGAAGGGGAATCTCAAGTGAGCAAAGGAATGGATGTCATGGCTTACGCTCAAGTGGTAGAACAGATGCGAGCAGCACAAGAAGAACGAGATCTGATGATAGAGGAAAGGGATATGGCCGAAGCACGTCAATGCTACGCAAAAGTCCAGATCAATGAACTAGACAGGCAGCACAAGGATTTTGTCCGCGTACAAGCAGTACAAAAGAAGGTGGCCCTCAGGGCCTTTAAGGAACGTTTGAGCAGTGAAACCCGCAAAAGAGAAGCATCAAGTGCCATAATTGAAGACAGGGATTCAACGATAAGGGTTTTGACTACTGGCGCAGACTGGGGAGAAAGGAACAACCAAGTACTGCAAAGCCGAATTACCGCCTTAGAGGCTGAGTTAGAGATGAAGAAAGGGGAGTTGGCTTCGATGGAGTACCTTTGGCAGCAGGGCTCGGACGCCCAGGAATGACACCTTTAGGGAAAGGCTCGGAGATCGGCCCATCTGTTCTTTTTAGCTAGGACCCCTAATTTCATCTATCCTAGCCATTTTTTATGAATTTAGGAAGTTGGCAAGTTTACCATATTTTGTAAACGCTTTTTAATAAAGTTGTACTCTTTCGGATATTTATTAAATCGCCTCATCTTTTCCATATCAACTATCCCTCCAATACAAACCAAAAAACAAAAAAAAAACAAAAAAAAACAAAAACAAAAAAACAAAAAAAAAAACAAAAAAAAACAAAAAAAAAATCTCTCTCCGGGATAAAACGCAATCATCTCACCGAAATTCCGAAAGATCAGAACCAAACACCCGAGCATCACTCACTCATGGCCATGTCTTCCTAGTTTATCACAAAAAGAAACTCCAAGTTCATGAAAAGATTGTTGTCTCTCCCCTCTGTTGAGTTTACCAGGCATCAGGCCTTGCATCTTCAAAAGTATGGCGTAAAAAGAGATCTTCCTAGCATGGCGGCATTGGTTGCCCCTGCTGATTTGGGCTTCGCCGTTAGCATCTCAGATTTGCTTCATATCAGGGGAATGTATAGAGGCTTCCTTCGTATCTTGTCAACCACTGGGATTCCTCGCCTCACCGACCTCCTTGAAAATATCAAATGAAAGTGTGGCCGGAAAACGAATGAGCAAATGTGGAGGCCTCGGGATTGCATATCACCTGTATATCCTCACTTGTATTTACTTTTTCTGTGTTTTTCCCTTTTTCAGGTTCACGATAGCTCCTCGGAAGCAAGCTACTCCACACAGGCTCTCTTTTATTAGACTTCAAAAATGAAAAATGACTGAACCGGCCAAGACTGATGAAGCACTAATGGCTAGAATAGCCGAGTTAGAGGAGCAAGTTAGGATCAGTACAGAAAGGGCCGCCAGGGTCGAAAAGGAAAGAGATGAAGCTGTCACCGAAGTGCCACCGGGTTTTGATCTCCCTCAAACAAACGGACCTTCCTCTTCACTCGCCGTCGCAGGACCTTCTGTACTCCTGCCACTTTCTGGCCCCGTGGGCCATTGGAGATGGGTTAGTCCCTTCACTGTACCCGCCGCTGCAAATCCACCAGTTAAGATGGGTGAAGAGATCTCCCCGTCACTTCAACACCTTTCAACCAACCCTATAGCTGCAGTAGGTACCACCAGACAGTGTTCCCACCCATCTCTGGGTCGTTCTACCCAAGCCGCAATTTCGGGACCATCGGAAACTAAACTTCCGGGAAGCAATCCGACACAGCTACAGTCCTCTCGTGAATATTCACCGGCCATAGGTTTTGGCCCCATTAGTGCAAAAGGGTCCAGTGTTGATCGATTGAGCCCACGAGAGGACAAGCTAAGGGTTATTGAAACATATGACCCTAGGGATCCTGCTGATGAAAGCATGATGCTAGGAACTACGACGCCTCAGAAGTTCAAAATCCCACAATCCGAGAGGTACGCGGAGATTGAACGCCCCAAAACTCACCTCAAAATCCACCACAACGAAACATCTGAACGGTACAAGCTCGACGCAGAAATCACACCTAACCGTTCCGACTTGCAAAATCTAGAGAAAAGGGCCGAGGAATCAGTAAAAACATATGCTCAGAAACAGAAAGAACTAGCCGCAAGGGTTTCTTTTCCTTTGGATGGCAGGCAACCTTTCCCATCACCCCCAACACAAATATCGCAACTTACACAACATAGACCATGTAAACCACCAAATAAATCAAGAAACCAAAATATCCATTGGAATCGGGGACCATTGCCTCCACTTCCCGTTCCTTTGGGGGAGATTTACGAGCACCTTTTGGCCGCTAAACAAATTGCACCCACCCCAATCCAACCTTTACAGCCTCCTTACCCGAAGTGGTACGATCATAATGCTAGATGCGAGTACCATACTGGAGCTCAAGGTCACACAATAGAAGATTGCTCCGCCCTAAGAGGAAAGGTTCACCATTTGATCAAATGTGGATGGATCTCTTTCGAGGACTTAGCCGAAAGACCCACACAACCCAGGCAACATAAGCCATATAACCCACCAAAGGACCTAAATAACCAAAACACGTCAAAAAATCGATGGAACCGAGAGCCTTTACCTCCTCTCCCTCTTCCTGCGGGAGAAATCTACAAACATCTCTTGGCGGCCGGTCAGATTGTACCAGTTCCAGCTCAGCCTCAAATGCCTCCTTACCCGAAATGGGGTAATCTCAACGCAAGGTGCGAGTATCACGCTGGAGCCCCAAGTCACACTCTAGAAAATTGCTTCGCATTCAAAGAAAAAGTTAATCGCTTGATCAAAAGTGGATGGGTCTCCTTCGAGGGCTTGGCGAAAGGACCTGACACGGCCATCGACCCTCTCCCAAACCACGCCTCAGGAGGTGAAGATATGAATGCTATTTCGATGGAAACAGTTGGGAAGAAGACTCGTGAGTTGGAGATAGTTGACACCGTCAAGGATGGTCATCCCACCACTTGTTCACGCAAATATAGGTCTCAAGCTGGGCCAGTAACAAGTGAATTTGCTGATATTGGGGGCATGACATGGAAGGCAGAATGTATCCCCACATCAGAGCCACATTCTCCCTCGCAGTCGGAGTCGTCAATATAAATCCTACCATGGTCAGTATAGCTTCAGATTCCTGTATTGATGCTCCGGGAGAAGAAGAATCGTCGCCTGGTTCAGTCATTTTCGTTAAGAAGTCAGGGGAGTCTGTGGGCAACTGGACCATCACCATGCTTCCGGATGTCTCTCCGTAATTTCTCATTTTGAAAAATATATATATGTTTTTGGCACGTTTTCTTACGAAAGCATTTTTGTAGGGACTTCTGTTCCCTTTTGTTAAAAATCAATATATATGCAAATTTTCATTTTACGCATCTCTTTTTTCGCGCTTTTAATTTCAGGATGAGTGTTAGTTCGGATTGTCTTGATAAAACCTATGTCTTTACTGGCGAAGAAATCATCGCTACGATCGAAGACAATGCCGAAATCTCCGACGAACTGACCCGTTTACTAGAAAGTTCAGAAAAGGAAATAACCCCTCATCGGGAGGAATTGGACGAAGTAAACTTGGGGGCAAGCAATGAGAATCAAAAACTGGTTAAGATCGGAACTACCCTGGATACGACTCAGAGAGAAAGGTTGATTTCTCTCCTCAAGGACTACTCCGATGTATTCGCATGGTCATACGCCGACATGCCAGGTCTTGATCCCGGGATAGGTAAGCATCGCATTCCATTGAGACCTGAGTTTAGACCAGTCAAATCAAAGCTTGAAGAAAATCATCCAAAAATGGTAGTTACTCACAAAGACTGGCATGACACGCTTCCTTTCACGCTGCACGCTTACCGGATAACAACTCTTAGATCCCCAGGGGGCAACTCCCTACTCATTAGTTTACGGCATGGAAGCCGTAATTCCCCTCGAGGTAGAAATTCCTTCTCTCAGAATCCTGGCAGAATCTGAAGTAGAAGAATCAGATTGGGCAAGAGTAAGGTATGAGCAGCTGAACCTCCTTCCCGAAAAGCGCTTGGCCGCTATCTGCCATGCGCAATTATATCAGCAAAGAATGGTCAACGCTTATAACAAGAAAGTGCGACCTCGCAAGTTCGAGGCTGGAGATTTAGTGCTGAAGAAAATTCTCCCTCATCAGGAGGCCAGTCAAGGAAAGTGGGCCCCAAGGTACAAGGGCCCATATCTGGTCAAAAGTGCATTATCAGGGGGTGCCCTAATGCTAACCAACATGGATGGAGACGATCTCCCGAGACCGATAAATGCCGATGCAGTCAAGAGATACTTCGCCTAAAGCATCACGAACAGAGCGTCCGGGCAGACCAAGGACATAGGGTTTTATCATGACAATCTAGCACAAACATTTGTCCTGAAATGAATAAAATAAGTTTTTTTCAAGAGATGCTTTGTTTTAAAATTTGTTGTCCCCTGTTTTTTCTTAAAATTGTGAGATGACAAAAGGAGGCATGTCATGGATGGATCCCCAGGAGTAGCTCGGGACGCAAGACGCGTCACTTAGACTAACGCCACTAATTACTCTTCAGTTTTGCAGGGACGTAAGGTCTTACGCCTCAAATCGTCGTCACAATAAAACCAGAAAGTTTCGCTCGTAGGAGTTGTTGAATGGCCGTAGCAGGCCACCTTCAAGAGCGAATCAGGAAAGATTTTAAGACAAACCATCACCATCTAAAGTGAAATTTCTTTTCCTCGCAGTGCTACCAGCACAACCGGCATCGCAAACAACCAGTCTCAAAAGACTAAATGCCGGACCAAAGTCACAAAGCCCATCCTACGCCGGCCTAGCTGTCAGAACACTAGCAACGTCGGCTTCCATCTCCATTCACCTATTTGGAAGGAGCTCATTACCAAAACGCCATGGTCGCCCAGCACACCCTTGCAAGCAACAACTCCTGGAAAAAGCACGACAGAAAGATGTCCCCCTAGAACTACCGTCAACATTCTCAATGCGGTCTGGTTCAAGCAGTATCCCAACCTCCGCACCATGATCAACACGGTGAAGATCAATCCTTTAATTGAGGGACAGCCAGGCTGCGAGTGTCACCCACGCCAAGGCAAGAGCTACGACAAAGCATCTAACAACAAAGCCATCATCAACCAACATCCAACACAAGTCACACTCAGTGACCCACGGATTGCCCGTCTAAAAGGGAGAGCTTAAAACTTATCAATCGCTTTACTTTTGCTAAAGAGCGTCTTGCATTTACTCCTCATTTGTGCTTGCCGTATCTTTTTCAGGGACTGGGTCACCCCCATTTGTTGCCTGCAGAAGAACGGTAAGCATACACCCTTGCAGCCCCGCTGCACATCACGGGGACAGAGGGTTATCCCCTCTATCCCCGAGCAACCACGAAGCCAATCAGCGAAGGTCCAGCAGGACCGGCAAGCAACTGAACCGAATGCAGATCTCGTCCTCACTACGGCTCGGATCGGCAATACCCGCAAAACAGCTAAAAAGAAACCAATCAAAGCAAGGCGTCCCAGGACTAGGACCACGTCATAGACACCCTCGAAAAGTCGGGTTAAAGGAAGGGAGAATCCCTGAACTTATCTCATTTTTGTTTTCAAATTAATTTCCCTTTCCGTTTTCCCCTCTGCATCTCGCAGGGACAGGAAGCATCTCGCTGTCATCCGCATGGAGCTTGTGGAAGACGCCCGCGCAGCCCCGCTGCGTAGTTCAGGGGAGTCCCTCTTTCTTTTCCCTTTATTTAAATTTGTTTTTATTCCTGCTCGCTTTGATTAGCTTTAAGTCGAGTACGGTCGTCTAGCCCACTGGGGGGCAACCTTAGGTCCTCGTTAGAACGTTGCAAATAAGTCGTCCCCCACATTCTAGCAATCAAACGTCTAGCAATCAAAACATCTAGCAATCAAACATCTGGCCATCAAACATCCAGCAATCAAACATCTGGCCATCAAACCATCTAGCAATCAAACATCTGGCCATCAAACCATCTAGCAATCAAACATCCAGCAATCAAACATCTGGCCATCAAACCATCTAGCAATCAAACATCTGGCCATCAAACCATCTAGCAATCAAACATCCAGCAATCAAACATCTGGCCATCAAACCATCCGGCAATCAAATCATCAATCAATCAAAAATCAAAAATCAATCAAAAATCCCTCTTTAGCCCGGCTCAAACAAAAGCATACTACTCTCATAAGCATTTTCATGCACAACATAGGTTAGGAATATTTAATCCCTCTGTTAACTCCAGCATCTATCCAAGTTATGTGCCATGCATGATATTACCTGTTTGCTCTTATATCCGCGGTTTGCTCCGACGTAAGCAGTCACAAACAAATCCCGGTAAGCATCTTTGAGCCGTCACGTCTTATCCTTCATGAGTGTAAGGGCCTGACTAGATACTAGTTGAGTTCGCATAATATCCAGGGTACATGCGCCATTAGACATGGGATAGCTATAAAATGACGTGGGACTTTTATGATTTTCTCCACTTTTTTCGTTTCTTCCCTCTTTCCACTATATATGTCATCACTCCCCCCAAATCGTCAATATCACTCATACCCCGGGAGCCAAAGAGCAGTTTCAGCTAAAATTTCCAGCCGGAAGTAAAAGCACGCCAAGTTCAAATTCACGATGAAGGAGACGGAAAAGGTCACCAGGAGATCGCTAAGGACTATCACCGAAGAAGCAGCAACGACGAAGGCCGAGGCCTCAAGACAGAAGGGGAAGAGATCAAGACAAAGGCTGTGCTTGCTCTGCTCTGTTGCATTTTCAAATCAAATCAAAAAGGGGAGGGATATATAAAAAAATAAAAAAAAAATATAAAAAAAAAGGAAATGAGAGAAAAAAAAAAGAAGGGGAATGAGAGAAAAAAAAAGGGGAGAGAGGGGAAAAAGAAGAAGAAGAGAGAAATGCTCAGAGACATTCGAAGAATACAAACAGTCGGAGAGCCAAAGCAAGCACAGCTCGGGGACAACTCAATTCGAGAAAATCTCGAAGAAAACTTTCCCCAGTGAACTCGAGTAGAAAGGCCCAAGGCCAACTCGAGAAATCTCAAAACATCCTTCCCTAGTAAAGTCAAGCAAAAGAGGCCCAAGGCCAACTCAAGAAACCTCAAAGCAGGCATCCCTAGTGAGAACCCGAGAAGAGAAAGGGGCCCCAGGCCAACTCAAGTAGTGAGTCGCCAAAGGAACAGCGACGACACTCCCCAATGAAGACTCAAGAAAAGGCCCCCTCGCCGAACGAAGAGCACCCCCAGCAAGGATCCCTGAGCTCCCGCACTCTGTCCAGAAAGCATCCCCAGCAAAAAGCGAGAGAGCTCGCACCCCTCGCCCTCATCAAGGCCAATCAGCAAAACATCATTCATCAAAAACCTTCCGGCAAAGCAATCTTTTCCAAAACAAACTCATTTCCGGACGTTTCATGTCCTTTCATTCTTTTCCGTAAAAGTCCCATCGATTATTAGAACGCCCATGCATGTGCATCTTCATTCGAAGTCTATTCACTCGGATTGACATTGCGAACTATAAATTATGTATCATGTTAGTTGCATCTTTATGAGTGTAAAACACTTAGCCTTGTTTCAGAGCGTGAGTGCAAACACTAATATCAGGTGAGGACTACTTACGGCTGCAAATCGTGGGAAAGTCTTGTCCTTGGGGTCGTTACCTCCTGAGCAGGACGCAGACGCATTCTAGGTTCGTATCAAGGCCGCTGGCGATAGCTTTCTTCTCCTCCCAGAGTGACAACATTTAGTTTTCAGCATCAGCCTTCTTCTCCTCCCAGAGTGACATCATAGTTTATTCTTCAGCATTAGCATCTCCTCCTCCCAGAGTGACCTTAGTTTAGCTTCCTCATGTCGTGTCTTCTCCTACGGGAATTGACATTGCCTTACTTTTCAGCATTAGCATCCCCTCCTCCCAGAGCGACAGCACTTAGCATTCTTCTCCTCCCAGAGCGACAGCATTTAGCATTCTTCTCCTCCCAGAGCGACAGCATTTAGCATTCTTCTCCTCCCAGAGCGACATCATTTAGCATTCTTCTCCTCCTAGAGCGACAGCACTTAGCATTCTTCTCCTCCCAGAGCGACAACATTTAGCATTCTTCTCCTCCCAGAGCGACAGCATTTAGCATTCTTCTCCTCCCAGAGCGACATCATTTAGCATTCTTCTCCTCCCAGAGCGACAGCACTTAGCATTCTTCTCCTCCCAGAGCGACCTTAGTTTAATTTCCGCATCTCGCGCCTTCTCCTACGGGAATCGGCGTTGTTTAAATTTTCTGCCTTAGCATTCTTCTCCTCCCAGAGCGACAACATTTAGCATTCTTCTCCTCCCAGAGCGACCTTAGTTTAAATTCCGCATCTCGCGCCTTCTCCTACGGGAATCGGCGTTGTTTAAGTTTTCATCATTAGCATTCTTCTCCTCCCAGAGCGACCTTAGTTTAATTTCCGCATCTCGCGCCTTCTCCTACGGGAATCGGCGTTGTTTACCTTTTTCAACCTCAGCATTTCTCCTCCTCCCAGAGTGACAGCATTTAGTTTCCAGCGTAGCATTTCTCCTCCTCCCAGAGTGACAGCATTTAGTTTCCAGCGTAGCATTTCTTCTCCTCCCAGAGTGATAGCATAGCGTAGTTCTACCTTTTTTCAACCTTAGCATTTCTTCCCCTCCCAGAGCAACATCATTCATACAATTCTACATTTATGCATAATTATTTTCCTCCTCCTAGAGTGACATCATTAGGACAAATCATTCATACTTCTGCGAATCGCGCATTATCTTCCGAAGCAACATCAGTCATATGTCAAGTGATCATCCCCCCCAGTGGAGCTGTCGTTTACATTTTCGTAAAATTACTTTCCGTCCCCGGTAGAGTAGTTGTCATTTACATTTCCTGCAACTTATGTGCCTCTCAATACCCGAGCAGATCTAAGTTTACGTCTTTGCAGGATCAACAACCTATCTCCTCCCAGAGCAACGTCAGCAGATTACCTCCTCTCAGAGTGGTAGCATCACTTTCCTCCTCCCCGAGTGACATCAAGCAAGCACCTGGTATCCCCAGTGACAACATCAATCAATCTCCTCCTCCCAGAGCGACATCAATCAACCTCCTCCTCCCAGAGCGACATCAAGCAACTGCCTCCTCCCAGAGCGACATCATCACTGTAAGGTTGAGGTAAGACCCGCTGTGTCGCCAAAATTCGGATATAGGGGCAACTGTCTTTACTGCTTATCAAATACTTCGATAAGACAGTAAAGAGGGGGCAACTGTTGATACCCGAATTTTGACGTCATTTTTATTTAATTTTAGCATTTCTGTTATTCAGCTAATTTACAGTCATTTTCAGTTGATTTAATGTCGCTAGCATTTTTAGGTGTTTCGTTGCATTTTTGCATCATCGTTAGCATCGTCAGCTTTCGAAATCGCTTTTTTAATTTTTCGGCATGTATTTTCATTATTGTTATCATTAATATTTTTAGCCTTAAAAATCACATTTTTGACTATCCGGCAGTCGTTTGCTAGTTTTTTCTTCGTTTTAGGTCATCACATGAATTTTAGGATTTTTTATATTTTAGCGCATTTTAGCGCATTTTTATTATTTTATTATTATTTTTATTCGAGCTTTTATTGGACCTGAGTAAGTTTGCTCGGACAATAGCTCGACTTTAAAATGTTTTCCATCAACTAGTTGCTAGCTTTTTTTCTGCTCGCAACGGTCTACAGCGTTTCGTGCAATTTTCGGCGTAACGTCTTTATTTTTCCGTTCAAACGTTTCACATTTTTGAACGCGAAAATAAACACGTTAAACGAAAAATTCTCGTCAGTCGTTGTATACAGTTAAACCCGTCATATTTTTCTCTACGCTCGGATACCTTCGGCTCGAAAATTCAAAACGTTTGCCCGCGAGACTCGACTCGAGGCCATTTAAATGAGACTTAAAGGCCTTTGATCTCAACCGTTGATCTGGTCAACCAAAGAAAGTCAACCAGATCAACGGTTGACAATTTAATGTGCATAATGCACATGCACAGTGCCAGGGACGTGCAGCGAAGCAAGTCTTCGCCCGAGCCACCTGCTCCCGTAGCTCCTGTCCCTCCGCCATCATCATGGCTAGCCCCTAGCTCCGCCACCTCGACGTCCGGCCACCACGCGCTGCTCCCCCCGTCCAAACGCCACGCGTTTTTGGCTATAAATAGCCACGACTTCCCTTCGTTCAAACGGTCCGAAAATTTTGCAAAAAAACCTCACTGCCCATCTCCATTCTCTAGCTCGGTTCACGCACCCTCACTTCTGGCCGTCGTCCGCACGCAGCAGCAGCGACACTGTAAGTTTTCTTTCTCTCTCACTTACGGTTTTCTGTCTCTAATTTCCGTTCTTGCCTTAGATGATCATTCAATCATTCAAATGTGTTCTAATTGCTTGAGTGTTGAGTTAATTTCGTTATACTAGCATCAATTAAATTGTTTAAACGCTTTAAGTATTTATTTGCTATTTAAACGGATTAATACGCATTAATGTTGCCGATGCAATTGTCACCGTTTTGGTTGCTGTTTTCCTACTGTGATCATTTGTTTGTACTGATGGAAGGGAGACGAGTAAGTTGGGCTGAGAACTAGGCGAATCGGACGCCTGGTTCGTTACCTCCGTCGCCGGCAGTGGCGCCGGCGACGTGAGGTTGAAGATGACTTGATCTTGGGCCATGCGGCCCTTCGTGCAAAATATGAGAAAGGTGATGGGCTTGGCCCATCACCATTTTAATTAACCCCTTTATTCAAGTTTTAAGTAGGGCCCAGCCCATTTATATCTTTTCCGAGTCTTCGTTTCTCTAGTTTTTTTACGTAAAATGTTCACATGCCTCGTATGATCATTATTTGTGATATGTGCTATTTTTCCTATATTTTTATGCATAAATTGTTAGTTCACTTTTTTTGTAAAATATTTCGTATGCTTATTTTTGAATCAAGTTGGTTCTTAAATTGTTTTTATACGTGAATTGCTCATCGTGATATTTATTGTCATGTTATCTAACCTCAGTCAGTTATATCTAACCGTTTAATTTCAGTCATTTAATATACCGCCTATATGGTCGGTCGCTTTTTAATTTTCGTAAATATTCAACTCTTTAATTTTTCGCAAAACTGCTGGAAATCCTTCCGCAAATTATCAACAGTTTACTTTTCCCCACTTTAAATTTCAGCAATTTAAATTCAATACCGCTTACATGGTCGGTCGCACTTATCAACTGTTTACTTTTCCGCACTTTAATTTTCCGCACTTTACTTTTCCGCACTTTAAATTTCAGCAATTTAAATTCAATACCGCCTACATGGTCGGTCGCACTTATCAACTGTTTACTTTTCCGCACTTTAAATTTCCACCTTTTACTTTTCCGCACTTTAAATTTCAGCAATTTAAATTCAATACCGCCTACATGGTCGGTCGCACTTATCAACTGTTTACTTTTCCGCACTTTATTTTTCCGCACTTTAAATTTCAGCAATTTACTTTAAGCAATTTAAATTCAATACCGCCTACATGGTCGGTCGCATTTTAATTCTCGTAAATATTCAACTGCTTTAATTTTTTTGCAAACTGCTGGAAATTCTTCCGCAATCTATCAACTGTTTATTTTCTGCAAATATCAACTGTTTATTTTCTGCAAATATCCAACTGCTCATTCTCTACATTATCAACCTGTTTTATTTTCTGCCAATCACCAAACTTTTTATTCCTTGTAAATCGCCCCTAGCATTTAATTTTTCTGCACTTATCAAGACAACATTTCATTTTTGTATGAGTAAAATCGATCCTTTTTTCGCGTGCAATCAACCCAGCATTTAAATTCTCGCGTGCTTAAAATCAATCATTTTTCGCATGCAATCAACCTAGCACTTAAATTCTCGTATGCGTAAAATCCATCATTTTTCGCATGCAAATCAAAACAGCATTTCATTTTCGTATGCGTAAAATCCATCATTTTTCGCATGCAATCAACCCAGCATTTAAATTCTCGTATGCGTAAAAATCAATCATTTTTCGCATGCAATCAACCTAGCATTTAAATTCTCGTATGCGTAAAATCAATCATTTTTCGCATGCCATCAACACAGCATTTAAATTCTCGTGTGCTTAAAATCAATCATTTTTCGCACGCAATCAACTCAGTATCTCATTTTTGTATGCGTAAAATTCATCATTTCTCGCATGCAATCAATTGTCGTCATTTATTTTCATGCACTCATCAAGCTCAGCATTTAATTCTCGTATGCGTACAATCCATCATTTTACGTGTACAATCAATTGTCATTTAAAATTTTCATTGCTCAGTTATTTCTCAAGCTATCACTAACACTCTCGTTTTGTAGGTTAATTTCAAGCTTCGCTCGAAAGTACGCCTCACAAGTCCTTTTTATTTATTCGATGCTTTTCGCAAATATCAACTGCATGCATGATATATAGAACTGCTAGAATTAAAATCAACCCACATGAACAACGTGTTTAAAGAGTTGCTTAAAATGCCATGTTCATATGATTTTAAATTCTCGCTTGTATTGACTGCATGTACATGGGGACTTTCGATCCCACTTCAGTTTTTCACTTTAAAATCAATCATTTAAATTGGTACTCTGTTAGCAATCCATGTTAGGATCACGTAGTAATTAAGTTAATCATGCATGGCCCGATGATGAAATAAGAGGGCACTCATTCAGTCTTACGGAAAATTCAGTCCTATCACGATCATAAAAAAAGACTAAAGTGACGATTCCTCTGAGGGCCCCTTTTTCAAAACGCATTTTTCAAACACCTTTTTAAACACCTCTCTCATCAACCGGTAACCGTTTTCGGATGTGTCTCGGGTGCCTAACACCTTCCCGAGACCATAATACGACCCCGAACCTTTGTCTGGGATCCAGACCCCTTTTTTTGTGCCTTTAGTTTTTTCACTTATTATATTTCCTATGCCATGACGATTAGGGTTCCCTAAGCCTAGCAACCAAATTAGGGTGGCGACTTCATTGCATGCTGCTAGGCGTCCCTTTTACGCCGAGCATCTGAAGGTCTCAAATTTCGTTGCACGCTCGCGAATTTTTTTAATTTCCGAGGCGCGACAATTTGGCGACTTCACTGGGGAAATTAGGGTCGGAGCCGGTTTTATCTTTTTAGAGAGGTGTTTTATTTGTTTATTTATTTGCTTTGATCAATTGTTGGCCTGTTTATTTATTTGCTTTATCAATTGTCATATGCATTTCATAGCGCCCTACACCCAGGGGACAATTACCAAAATAGGAGGGTAGTAGTGACGCCCTAGGACACATGTCCTGGATAGTGTTCACCAATCCCAACTCGGATGAACCCCTAAAGCTAGTCGAAAGGTTATACGATTTCGCAAGGAATCGGGCGACTGGACGACACTTTAGGGACCTTTTCATGGTATCATCCGGGAACCATTCAAGCCAGTTAGAGGTGTCGGAATCAGAGCCCCAGCACTTGCATCATGATTATACCTGTTTTTCGTGGCATATTGACGTGATTTTTTTTCTATTATATGAACTGCAGATTTCTTACACGTGCAGGTTACTTTGCATTTAAAATTTTATTTTTATCCCATAGGACCCATCTTGCTCATTCGCTATGTCGGCACCTACACTACTTTCATTTGATATTTTCGGGGGATGAAGTTTCGACGATCAGGCCGCACAAGGAGATCTGTTGGAACGTGGGTTCGCCCTTGACATCACCACCAAGATCAAAGTAGAAGTTGTGGACGTTGACTTAACTAGGATTCGGATGTTGAGAAATGAGCTGACTGAAGACGAAGAGACACAGTTTGAGGGTATCTATGGAAAGCTACTGACCCTAGTTGACGTAAAGACTGATTGGGGTTGCATCCGGGCAGCCCTAAAATTCTGGGATCCCTATTATCGGTGCTTCTCTTTCAACAAAGAGGTAGACTTGACCCCTACACTAGAGGAGTACTCAGCTCTGATGTGCTTCCCCTCTCCTATATCGGCCATATACCAGAATGTTCGACTCGATTCCTCAAGTGTCAAAATAAGGCTCGATAAGCTGTTAGGAATCACTACTCGTGTCAGAGAAGGTGACTACTTCTGGTGCTGGTCAGATATTGAGGCACGCTTTCGATTGTCCAACGGAAAGAAGCGCTTAAGGATTCTGGCTTTCGCCATTGTAGGATTTGTCCTCTTTCCGAAAATGAGGAATGCCATCGACTTTGCAGCAGCCAACATCTTTTACGAGATGGAAACAAATGCCATCAATCCTACAACAGCCATTCTGGCCGAGACCTTTCGCTCCTTGGACTCTTGTCGAAGAAAAGGGAAAGGGAGACTTACATGTTGCACCCAGTTGTTGACAGTATGGTTGGTCAGCCACTTCAAACAGATTCCTGATCAGACCCTTTTCTTCGCAAGTTACATAAGGTCATGTCCTCTTCTCAGGGTTATCAATGCAATGACCACAGACAGATGGGAGATGGAAAATAAGGATGTCTGGATCAACCGATTCATAAATCTCTCAGAAGAAGACTTCAGTTGGCATGCCAAATGGCTGCAGACTTCCGATCCCATCGTCTGCTGCGGTCACTTACCTTGGGTTCCTTTGATCGGAGCATGGGGATGCATTCACTATTGCCCTGCCCTCGTCCTCAGACAGTTCTGCATCACGCAAATAGTTCCAGTAAGTTTCGGCATGACGAAATCAGATCTACCACACGCTGGGGAAAATCAGAACATTCAGCTGTACGTCCATGACTGGGCCCACCCTTTTTGCCTCAAAGGGCACGGCATCCCTGCAACCACAATACCAGAATATCCACAGTGGAGGTCGAGACGAGTTAACGACAATATCTTACCTCGCCCAGAAAATCAAAAACCGATGGAAGAAGAAGGGGAATCTCAAGTGAGCAAAGGAATGGATGTCATGGCTTACGCTCAAGTGGTAGAACAGATGCGAGCAGCACAAGAAGAACAAGATCTGATGATAGAGGAAAGGGATATGGCCGAAGCACGTCAATGCTACGTAAAAGTCCAGATCAATGAACTAGACAGGCAGCACAAGGATTTCGTCCGCGTACAAGCAGTACAAAAGAAGGTGGCCCTCAGGGCCTTTAAGGAACGTTTGAGCAGTGAAACCCACAAAAGAGAAGCATCAAGTGCCATAATTGAAGACAGGGATTCAACGATAAGGGTTTTGACTACTCGCGTAGACTGGGGAGAAAGGAACAACCAAGTACTGCAAAGCCGAATTACCGCCTTAGAGGCTGAGTTAGAGATGAAGAAAGGGGAGTTGGCTTCGATGGAGTACCTTTGGCAGCAGGACTCGGACGCCCAGGAATGACACCTTCAGGGAAAGGCTCGGAGATCGGCCCATCTGTTCTTTTTAGCTAGGACCCCTAATTTCATCTATCCTAGCCATTTTTGATGAATTTAGGAAGTTGGCAAGTTTACCATATTTTGTAAACGCTTTTTAATAAAGTCGTACTCTTTCGGATATTTATTAAATCGCCTCATCTTTTCCATATGATGATGAAGTACGGCGGGCTTCATCATCCTAGACCTCGAAATGTAGGCAGATGATGAAGTATGGCAGACTTCAGAGTCCAGTCATTAGGAACATTGGGCCAGTCAATGCAGCTACTGGCCATATCGGGGGTTGCATGGAAATTGTCGATGGTTTGTTGGTCTGGGAGTGGTGGTGGATCTTCGTGGTTTTCACGGTTGTTACGGTTGTCATTGTTGGCTAGGTCATCCATTGCTGGAAAATTAAAGTGGTCTGGTATGGGGTTTTCGGGATCACGATGGAGAAAGGTCAGGTCTAAGAAAAGCTGATGTTCCTGGTCAGCCAGATTAGAAGGGGAACCGTCGAGGGCAGGATGAGGGATCACTCTACGATGAGCAGATGTCCCTTGAGCTTGCTTACGAAGTCCTCTTTCCGTTCTGGTCAACTCGAGGTCTAGAGGGAGTAGATCGGGGGCAGATCTCCTGGTCATACAAGAAAAACAAAACAAAATCAGTACCGTTCAATCCCCGGCAACGGCGCCAAAATTTGATCGTCAGTCAAATATACTTAAATTTATCCTGATGCCTAAATGCACAATTTAATGTGTACAGAGCAAGACAGGGTCGAACCATAGAGATTGAAGGAATGAATTGCTAGTGAATATGTATGACAAGGCAATACACAACAGATCTAACCAAAGTAATAGTAAGGGGGGGGGGGGGGGGTTTATGTTGATTAATAAATTAATCAACGTAGAATGTGGGAGCTAACAAAACAGAATTGGAAAGTACTTATCTAGGGCACGAAATAAATCGTAATCCAGGGCAAGAGATGTAAATTGTAATCCAGACCAAGAGACGTAAACAGATCGAATGCAAGAAAAGTAATGAAAAGGATATTAATCAAATGGGACGAGATCTTAGCGAAAGGTGCTCCCTTGGGTTGTTTTCTAGGTCGGCTAGTCATCGGTGCAGAGGTTTTCCAGACTCATGTGCAGATCTGCTATAGGGACCGCGTTTCCACACCGCATCCCCTGCTTACCTTCGTAGATAAAAGTCACCCCCGTTTCCACATATGAGGTGACCTTGACGTTTAGCCATCCTCCCAGCTACCTTCCTTGTCATCAAAAGGTAGCCTTGACCGTCCGGCCTGTCACGGGCTCGAAGTAGAGAGGCTAAATTCAGAACGCCCATGAAGGAGAGGTAAGACAGATCTAGGGCGTGATAGCTCAACTTGTTAGACTCGTATCGCATACCCTAGATAACTGTTTACCCCTAGGTGAGGCCTCTCGCGCTGCCTCCCCTAGGTGTCTGCTCAAACTCCAGGGCTTCGCGTCAGTTATAACCCTGGAATATGGCGTTACTCATGCAGAAATACTAAAAGATGATCAAGCTCTTAACATTTCTAGACAAGCATGGAATTAAATCGGTAAACAGTTATGTGTCACAAGAGAATATGTTAAGCATGCATTAGACCTCTTAGCCGAACCCTACAACCCGTGGAACACCCTTCACCAAGAAAGGGGTATTTAGCTACTCATACTATAATATAAACAGTAGATAGATAGAATCATACAATGATAAACTAAAGAGAGTAAAAAGGGAGTAGAGTAAACCGATAGATTAATTAAATAATCGAAGAGGAAAGTTGTTGACAATGACTGCTCTTGATCGAGAAGAGGAGATGATCCTCAGAAAATGAAATGCTGAAACTAATGTAAGAAATTATCCTTGGAACAGCCGTCCTTACAAAAACCCTAAAACTATGCTTATATAGCCTAAACTAGCTAGGAGACAAAAACAACTAAGGGCAATGAGGGCGTGACAACACATGTCCTTGCAAAAGGAATATTCTGGGATTCCTGACACGCCTGATGCCTTCTGGAAACGCCTGGGATTCCGTGCGGATCTCAGAAGATGCTTTCTTTGGAAGAAGGCTCAGAACTGTCGAGGCCTTGAGACAGCGCACTGGTCTGGTTCGCGTCGAGGTCTTGACAACATTCTTTCTTGTAGGCCTGGAAAATGGAAGTCCTCAGAAATGCTCTAAAATCGCTTCTTTTCGGTCTTTTCCCTCCTTTGATGCTAATCTGCAAATAAGATTGAAATGAGGGTCAAATGTCAACATCGAGCCCCCGAAAGGGCTAGAAAGGAGGGCAAAACCGAGAGTATGAAACGTGCTATCAGTTCTTCAGCCCGAACGACATCGCCGTATAGCAATGAGTGGCTTTCGGAGTGATGAAAGCGGTTTTTTCTTCATCCTCGATGGCCATGGGGATTTGATGATATCCAGAGTTGGCGTCTAATGAGCTTAGATAAGCATACCCAGCAGTTTGATCGAGTAACTGATCAATTCGAGGGAGCGGGTAGCAATCTTTGGGACAAGCATCATTCAAGTCGGTGAAATCGATGCACATGCGCCAATCTCATACGAGAAGTCATACAAAAAATTAAACATGAAAGAAGAAGAAAAGGAAAGAAAGGTGACGCGGGAAAAGGGAAAAGAAAGGTGATGGGCTTGGCCTTTGCCAAGCCCACTATTTTAATTAAAACGTTTGGGCTTGGATTTATTCCAAGCCCATTTTTGCATGACCAAAAATCAAACTTGGGCCTAGCCCGCCCCTTTAATTTTCGTATAATATTTCGTGCGCGTGCAATTTATTTTTCGTAACTTTCATGTTTAATTTTTTGTATGACTTCTCGTATGACGATTTATTTACTTTATGCCATAATAATTTCGTATGAAATGTTCGTATGCTTGCATGTTATAAATAATCTGTTTAGTTACTTGCCGTGTTTATTTAATTAATTGCTTGCTTGTTAGAAATTAAATAATATTTGCATGTGTTTTTATTATTTATTATTTTTCGAACTATCGCTAATACTTTTTACTTTGTAGGTTAAAAATTCAAGTCTTTATTTTCAAGGATTTATTTTAGTTGGGCTTTGGAACGAGGACCGGGTTAGCTAACCAGGTTGGATATTGAACTTCTCGGATAAAGCCTGCGTCTAGAAGCTTGGCCACTTCTTTGTCAACGGCTAACGCTTTCTCTGCAGAAAACGCGCGTCGTTTCTACTGGACTGGCTTGATGCCGGGGTCAACATTGAGTCGGTGCTCCGCCACTTCTCGCGAGATGTCGGGCATATTCGCCGGCTTCCACGCGAATTCTCCTTTACATTTATTCAATAGCCGAGCTAGTTGGAGGTTTTCTTCCGGGTTGAGCTCTTCGCTGACCAGAAAGTTTGCTTCATTGATCCCATTAACTAGCATCATGTCTACAGGCTGGGTGTGTTTCTCGTCGTTCTGCTCATATGGATCCACCATTACGCACACGTACCTATCACAACTCTTCTGAGTCATGAGTAGGTAACACTCAGCCGCCAATTTCTGATTGCCTTTAATTGAGACTACTCCATCCCAGGAGGGATATTTCTTTCTCAAATGCTTTTGGGATATCGCTGCTCCGAAGCGGTTGAGGAAAGGTCGTCCAAGTATAGCATTATAGGGCAGATTTAGGTCCACGACCAGGAATAGCAGCTCCTCTGACCGCTTGGAGGTATCCTCTCTAAAGTACACGGGCAGGGTGGTTATCCCTGTCACTGGGATTGGAATTCCATCTACTCCAATTATTGGCTTCTTGCAGGGCGTTAACTCGTTATCGGGGCGCTTCATAAGGTTGTAAGCTTCCAATGAAAATAAGTTCACAGCACTTCCATTGTCAACGAGAGTTCTTCTAACTCCGTGATTAGCGATAACGGGTGTGACCACTAATGCATCGTTTTGTGGATAAATGATGCCTTTCTCGTCCTCTTCGGAAAAGGATAACACCATTCGATCTAAAGCGCTTATCGCTTCGCTTTTTATTAACGCGCCCTCCCGCTTCCGCTTATCTCCTACCGCGGGCGTCAATTGCACTGGTTCATCTAGGTAGGGCGTGACTCCGGCTATAATGTTGATGATAGGGACATCGTCGTCATCAACCATGAGTGTCTCCTTACCTCTCCCCGCAGGAGTAGCGTTATTTCCTAGAGCGCGAGGAGGTGCTTGTCTATTATCAGTCACTCTATCTGTGGGGTTGTTTCTGGCTTCCTCTCTTGTCTTAGTGTCAAATTCTCCGAGATAACCTTCCTCGACTAGACGTTCTATCACTAGCTTTAATTCTCTGCATACTTCCGTAGAGTGTCCCTTAGCTTTGTGAAACTTGCAAAAGGCATTTTCCCTTCCTCCTATGATTACTCCAGGCTTCACGGGGGTTGGATAACGAATGGGTAGGTTCCGCTGTTCCACAATCGCTAATATTTTTGCTCTTGGTAAAATGAGCGAAGGAAGGTCCGGGTCATAAATCCGGCCCTTGGGAGGATCCCCCTGTCGCCGTGTCGGGGAGTTGCCAGACTTTCCCCTCGAAAAGTTACCTCTTCGCCGATTGGAGGTCTTGGGAATATGATCTCTTCGCTGAGCATAATCGTCGATAAAACGATCCTCAGAGGTTGTGGTGGTAGGAGCGTTAGGGACTTGAGGCGCGTCTTGTGGCACATTTCGGGTTCTGTCCCTATTTTCTTCTTCTTTCATTCTTGCATAATTATGGGCTTTCAGCTTTAACGCGTCCAAAGTCATCGGGGGGTCCACCATTAACGTGTCTCTCAGTTTCCCATAGCGGCAGTTCTGCTTCAAGGCTTCTATAGCAAAATCAAAGGTAACGCCCGACGTTAACGACATCTCCATATCGAAGCGACTAAGGAAATCTTTCAAAGATTCCTGAGGCTTTCTGCGTATATCGAATAAAACTGCGGCGGATTTCCTAATGGGGACCGCGATACTGAATCGGCTTCGAAATTTAGATTCCAACTGCGAGAAACTGTCAATAGATCCGCCAGGGAGACCTTCAAACCAGAGGCGTGCAACTTCTGACAATGTCATGACAAATATTTGGCACAAAGCTGCATCGCTGTGGGTCTGAAATTGTACAAAGTCCTTCACCTTGTTAAGGTGAGAAATGGGATATCTGGTACCGTCGTAGGACTCTGTGGGGAGTTTCACGTGTCGGCTGACCCTGTGATGCCTTATACGATGGCTGAACGGGTGACCTGAGGTGTCGTCAAGGATTTAGCGTGTATGGCGAGGGGGAGACGCTTCCAAATGACACCTCCGATTTTGTGGATATGGAGTGTGATGTCGCCTTGGAGACTAGCTGCGGCTCCTTGGTGAGCGGGTTCGGTGTCTTCTACTACTGGATCTCTCACTACGTTCAAGGGATACATTTCTATCCACTTCTTCTCATCGACCGTCCCAATGATCTCTGTACTCGTCGAGCTGTCTTTCTCCTTGAGAGACGAGAATTTGTGGCACGTAAGGCTCCACTCGCCCCTGAGCGAGTTGCACAAGGTTGATTGGTGTATCTGTCGCGGGCAAGGCCGATGAAATATTTCCGTGTTGCAGAGGCGATAAGGGTCATTCGGTGACAATAGATGATGTAAAAATAGCGGAGGAACACTCAACCCAAAAGCATCTGGCATGATCCTTGCGGCCAGCTCAGTCAAATAATCCAGCCGAGCACGAAGGGCAGATATTTCACTCGCGAGGGGGTTGCTTACGCTGTCCAGCATGAATCCCCTCGGAGGAGGAGTAGAAAGACTGGGTCCCGCCATCTGTGATAGAGGGATGTTCATCTGGGAGGAAGGCGTTCCTCCTACTGATCTAAAGGAGAGATCTGAAGATTCCCGGGTAATTTCCTGCATCGTAGTAGAATCGTCAGTAGTGGCGAAAGGAAATAGCTGTCTACGGATCGCAAAAGGAATGTTAGAGGATGAAGGTCGCGTGGACTCCGAATCAGAAGCCATGATCGTTCCGATCTTCCTGGAAAAATGTAGCTTGGCTATTAAGGACACTCACTTAATGAACCAAAGCTCTCAATGAAAGCACCAGTTTGATAAGATTCAAATTCTGGATGATCGGGGTGAGGTTTATGGTCGCTTAGAGTCACTGTAGTTGCCGTCGAGTGTACCTGCAAGGCGCCGGAGGGGGGGCTCCGGCGTAGACACTCCGATGCTTAAGTTAGTATGGTTGTTCAAAATGGCAGGGGTTCGAGTAGCGATCTTAGGCTTACCTTGTGTTTCGAATGGTGGGGTATTTATAGGCCAAGTGAGGGCGTTACCTCTAGGGGGTGTGCGTTATCTAGGGAAGATAACGCTTTGAGTGACATCATGGACGGTAGCTTCAAGTGATGTCATGGATGGCAGCCTCAAGTGACGTCATGAAAGTCCATATCTCTTGCGATTTCTTTTAATCTTATGTCCAACTCATCAAAAAATATTTATTGGTAGTCTAGTTCATTTAGAAGTATGACTTATGTTTATTATATATAGAATTTTAGGGTTTTAAACCCGACGTTCTTGAATTTTCTCTTCCCTAACAACTTCATCTCCAATTCATGTAACTGTAAGAAGCTAGGTGCAAGTGGGCCAACAAAAATAACTAAAAAATCTTTCTCTAGGGGCCAATTGCTTTTAGCAGGGCAGACCGATAGGCTTCAAACTACAAAGCAGGAGATGCTTCACATAAGTAACCAAAAATAGCTTGAAGTAACCTAACAGAAAAGCTTGCTCGGTAACAGGGACACATTGCATGACATCATCCTCCTAAATCATGCAATCAGACAAGTATTATCGATAGGTATCAAAACGACACTCCCCACTGGTGCCGCTGCCTGCGCCCTGCGTCCAGGACAGACAGTTACATGATCTTGAGAACAAAGATTATGCTCCATTCGGTAGCATGTGAACAACAACAAAAAGACAAGGAATACTTCCACTGGTATGGAATGGTAGCATCAAGCTCCCAGCATCAGTATGGTTTTGAGTAGGACATGTTCCAATATCCAATCACTTGTGTTTCCAACAAGAGGGGACTAAAGTAGAGGATTACAGTCCCATCCACTGTCATATGCTACGTCAGGAGCAACATGAATTATCAGGGAGTTAATATTTACACTGGTCTTATTAATGGAGAAATATATGCACATTTCATAGATGACAACTAACAAAAACAACTACAAGGGACAGGCTCAAGCAATAAAATAAATTCCCAAAATATAGGAGGAGGAGAAAAAAATCTACCTCCAGTGTAGTCTGCTTGGTTTTGTGATGAGGCATCACGAAGAGTCGAGAGCTCTGGGCAGATTCTGTTAAGCCACAACCCTCCTCTTCTTGCCAAAAGAACTTTATTTATGCAGAATAAATGAAACATAATCGTCCCACTTGCTAACCCAACTTATATGGTAAAACAAGAGGGATTCAAGAAGCCACCAAAACCATAAGCAAATGTGCAATTACAAGCTCACAATTGATTTAATGCCCCAAACAAACTCAACAATAAAACCCAAACCCCACAAAAAGAAATCCTATTTGTTGCCTCTACGAGTACTTTTTAAAGAGAAGGACCAGGAAAGATACATATTAGTAAGCTTGTCACATCACCAAGCACATAAAGGCCATGGAGATAGGCCATCAAACCAACCTCCAAAACACAAGAAATGGATTAATTTATCTGCATTGCTTCAGTGTGACACTTCTCCAAATCTGCATCAAGATCTTCAGCAGATACCTTCTCTCCATGGCCCCTTCCACGTCCACCACCTCTTCTGAACCCACTGTCACCACGTGGCCTCCCCATTCCAACTCCCCTACCTTGCCCACTGCATGATGAACAAGACAAGCAAACCATAAGCAAATATGACGAACATACAATAAAGAGCTGCCAAACCCAAAGTTAGCCTAAGCAGAACAAAGACACAGTACCTTGAAGAATTGTGAGAATATCCGGACATCAATAATGGAACTCATAACAGATAGAATATACTAAATTGATAAAGAGATGGTCGTATAACTAAAAACTAACAAACAATGGGATATACCATACAATGTTTGGTCACCTAACCATACAATTAGGCAACACTTTCCTAAAGTAAATAAGAATATCAATGGCAGGGAGAAACACACAGTGACAAGTAATGGCATGGCTGAATTGTCTGAAACATCACTATTCGGGATTTCACAGTGAGCATATTAGAGCATCAGTTTGTGCTAGTCATATCAAGCACTAATCGTAGATGCAAAGACCTTTGATGTCTACTCTAAGGATAAACCTCAAGGCACATCAGGAGCATCAGTTCGTGCTAGTCATATCAAGCATTAATAGTAGATGCAAAGACCTTTGATGTCTACTCTAAGGATAAACCTCAAGGCACATCAAGAATTTATCCAAGTAGACTTTAGCGGCAACAAACAAAATAATGCAGAATCTAAAGATCGCCACTCATCCTTTTATCCAGCTATGCAGTCATCCTGAATATCAGACTACCATTAAACCTTGGAGATTAAAGAAACAATACTCAAAGTCGAAATCACACACCTAGATTAGCAAAAGGATACAGATCAGAGCTCCCAAATTCCCAATCATACTAAAACTTACAAACACAATTGGCACATAAAAGACCATAATACATAACTATTTTTTAAAAAAGAATAGAGAGATAACAAACTGAAAAGAAGGCAGTGCATACCCTCTGGGAAATCCATTAAATTTTCCAAACGTGCCGTTAGCAGCAGGACGGGGAGGAGAAGGAGGAGGAGGAGGAGGGGCAGTAATATTTGCTCCCACAACCTCAATCTTCATTGGTTTTCCATCAAGCTGAACATTGTTGTATCTTTTCACCGCTGCCACAACTTCTGATTGTCGTGCAAAAACAACTTCTGCAGTGCCCTATAAGAACAAGAGGATTCATTTTTTTTCTTTTCTTTTTGTCCCTTTTCTTTCTATTTCCCTAAATTACAGCGAAAGAATCATCAGCCAAACTCGATTTTTATTAGATACCTATGATCTCCCGCTCCTATCGTAATGGATAGCATACCGCAACAGCTCACCAACTTCAGAAAACAATTCCTGCATAAACTCAATTAAAGATTAAACCTTTAATTCAATGACCCCTTAATTTAGCAAGCCAATTAAAACTGTGAGTTCCTTTTGCCTTAATGTCCTCGTTTGAGACGCCATAATCGAGATTAGATATATAAAGCTTCATTCTATCAGAAGTAGAACCACCGCTGGTCGCTTGTCCCGCGAACATGCCGTGCTGCCAAGTCGTCACCGGCGCCTGAGATCAGAAAATACTTGTTTTAACCTTGAATAATGAACAAACAATTAATAATTCTTCGAACCGTATCTTAGATCCATATACCTTAGCTGTAGAGTACGGTGCCGCGCGATTGGACAGGCAGTTGGGAAATCGGCGAGCAGGGCCGGATAGCGTACCCCGACTGCGGCCACGGAAGCTACCAGAACCGGATTTTTTGCTGCTCTGGATGATGTCATCAAGGGACATGTCTAAGGCGCGAGTCTTTTTTTTTATTGTATAGATTTTTTTAAAATAATTAAAGAAAGATGACGACGGAGGTGGTGGGCTTAGAGGAGAGAGCAGGAGATGTTTTAAGTTTTAACAGAAGCCGAGAAGATTGAGGCCGGTGCGTACGCGGAACGCGACTTATTAATGTCAATCATACTTAATACAATTGAGGTTAAGACCGAGGTTCTCGCACCCGTGAACCTCTCGATTTTATCATTGATACGAAGTTTATTTGACATCTCGTTATCTTATTTTTCTTATATATATCATATGTAATTTCATACAAAACAAGAATTTAACATTTGATACATTTTTATTATTAAGATAGAATATAC
Organism: Viola odorata; assembly: GCA_963691705.1. Lineage (NCBI taxonomy): Eukaryota > Viridiplantae > Streptophyta > Magnoliopsida > Malpighiales > Violaceae > Viola > Viola odorata. The sequence goes on from OY829544.1 coordinate 43,756,621, forward strand.
TATTCATATCACATGTTATTTGACCGGTATAATTAATATAGATCGAGATAGTACAATATATTTTTTATCTCGTTTTTAGTATTAAGATAAGACGTATCGGTTATACCGATCGGTATGGTACGGGATTAATAACATTGGTTGAGAAAAAAAAAGTCAAAAATCAAACAATATAAGAAATATCACAAGAAGCATGAAAATTGACGACACATGGGTTATCAAACTCGAGAGTTTACCTAAACACATAAAAAGAGGTAAAATCGAAACATAAAATTCTTATAATTTTATAATATTTTTTAAATCTTCCTAGTTTTTTTAATAACTATTAATTTCATCAATTTGCTACAAATTTGCACATGACAATTTAATTTATAAGCAAATTTAAAAAATATAATTGATATCTCATATCTAAAGTTCAAACACAACAAACATGATACATAGTGGAAATAACAAAATTTAATGACGCAAGGAAGAAATGGTAAACTTGGTCTATGTTTACTGATTTTACAGATTATACGAGTTTCCATATGAGCAAGTCTGAATTTTTTAAGAAAAAAGTTTTGTTTTGATTTGACTTGTTTTGGCAAGGTAATGTCATAAACTCGTAAGATCATAACTATTAGATCAAAAGTTTGACAATATGTATTTGACGAATATGACCAGTGTGGATCAAAATATAAATCAAAATGTTACAACATATTTTTTATTTCATTTTTAGTATTGAGATGAAACGTACTGACTATACTAATCATAACATCCACACAAAAAAATTGTTTGAATTCAAAACAATATAAGAAAATATCATAAGACGCATGAAAAATTATGGCACCTTATCACATTATGGTATTTATACAAAATATTGGACTAATTTGGTTTCTTTACGAGTTAGTTTAACAAGTTAGAGATGGCAAGAAATAAAAGGATTAAAATGATACTCCCTCCGGTCCGTTATAACTGACGCCAAAGGAGTGGGCACGCCGTTTAAGATTATTGGCACATCGGTGGGACCCACGGACGAAAATGGTTGTTTATTCATTTCCTTCTCTCCTCTGTCCCTGTTCTATTTTCGCCCAAATTTTCATCAATTCCTCCCTAAGGCGCCAGTTTCTCCCGCAAATTCGGTCCCAAAATTTCAATCAACAATTTGAGATTCACAATTTGAAATTACCCAAATTCAAAATGTCCCCCTCCTTTTATCGTTCACTCAAGCCTTTACCCATCCCCCTTCTTTTAATTACCCAACCTCATCGTTGTCAATTTCTCAAATTCTCCAACAATGGCAACTTCATCTGTCGACATAAATGAGATCCCAGCTAATGTTCCAGCTAGCAACGCAATCGAACCTGAATCTCCTCTCAATGATTGGCCTGGGCTTGAGGATTTTTCAGAGGATTCGGACGGGATACAAGCGGCCCAATTACCTCATGAGACCAACGATGACGAGATGCAGGAAGAACTGGTCATCCCTGACTTAAATCGGGCATATCGGACCGGAGGTATTATTTTCTTCCGATGATTGTTTTAAGGCCCCATTTCAGTGGATGAATTGGATGAATTGTGTTCTGTTTACATGCATTCCAAGTTATTTTTGTGCACTTGTAGTAGAGTGCTTTCTCCCTGGAAATTTCGGCATGAATTTGTTGTCTCTCTTCTAGCGAAACGCATTTGGAACTCTAGCTGAAAGTGGCATTTTATTCGGTCTTCTCGATGCCAAAATCTCAATAAAAGGATAGCCTAGTGCATTACTTGTTTTGAAATTTGATCTTGCATGATATTTGAATTTCTTTTAGTCTACTCTTTAGCTACGAGGGTGTGGATTCACTGGAGTCACAGGGTACTGATATTTGTATAGACTGTTGCATAGGATGGACAAATTTTTTTTGCATATGAAGGATGTGTTGCAGGCCTGGTAGGTGTATTTTGTAGGAATGTGTATTTTCTAGGAATATGCAACAGATGATGGATGTATTTGTATGAGGATGATATGTAAATTAAGATGATATTTGTGGAAGTATTCTTCACGCTGATATGTAAATTAAATATTTGTGTAAATTAAGATGATATTTTCATGCTGATATGTAAATTAATTTTTGGTAAGCCACCATGCTTTGGCTCGTTTGTGGAAGTAAAGAATAAGATTACGTAATTATTCTTGGAAATTTGTAAGGTTAAATTGGAACTCTTGAAAGGCATCTGTTTGATCACTTTCATGCATGACATGTATAAGAAATTACAATATTTCAAGCTGTCCTTTATATCCAAGGACAATAACATTGGAGAAGTTCTGGTTTGGCCAATAACAGAAGGTTTTTCATGTACAACACAATAGGTTTAGAGACGAGACGAGAAGAGAACGCGAAACAATTGTCGGTTATTGCAACTCATAAATATAGCACTTTGATTCTTCCAACTACAAATTTAGTTCAGTTCTGCAGACGATCATGACAATGAACAACAAAAGACACAACTTGTATGTACAAGTAGCAACTAGAAGCAAGCCTACTCTAACTCTGATGACTTTATGTAAGCCTACTCTATTTGGCCTTCAAATTTACTCGGATAGTGTCTGGTCTTCTGTTCATGATCCCACTGCTGCATCATTGGCCTTCAAATGTGGGTGCTGGCCGCGAATGAGTTCGGTGACCACCTCCAACTGAGGATTTTGCTGTTTAAATTCCGGCAGTTGTGACTCCATAAATGCTCTGCCACATTCAACCCCAAACTGTTAAAATCACTGGCATTATAATGTGAAAGTTCAACAACCAGCAGACAGGATCAGCATGCTGCCTCGAGCATAAGTTATGTACATGATGCATCACCAAACAACCACTTAAACAACCATTACAAATTAATATTGTCAATTTCTTTTCTATATGATATGCCCCTACGCAATCACATTTTCACCTAAGAACAAACACATCAAAGGTGTTCTGGATAAGAGCAAATCTCTTTCCCTTACCTGTAAATCATATCAAACTGTTGGGCATACACTGACTGGAACAGGGCAAAGAACTCCTTGGTGAATGGATCCCCTGCAGCATTAAACAAAACCTCCATTAGACAATTCAAAGTATCAACTGTAGGAGTTACTCCTGCATTCACCAGCTCCTTATAAACCCCTATAACATCTTGAAATCCTCTCTTTTCCTCCACGAGAGCATCCAATACAAAGTTAAATATCTCAATGAACTAATTGAATCAAACACCAATCAATCGAGCCAATATTGAACTAATCAAAACTCAACAACCATGATAACAGAATCTAATTTAATCAATCATGAAGTAATGAAAATCCAAGGAACCAGAGACTGATTTAATTTAAAATTCTTATTCATTGATCACAAGCATAGTAACAGAAATTTGAAAAGAAAACAACCGTAAAACCAAACAACCGTAAAATCACGGGAGTAACCATTTACAATGTTGAACCAAGAATGTTAGTAGGAGATGCCGCCGTAGTTGGAGGTTCATTTAGATCTAAACCCAAACGGGATCTCTTCTTTTTCTCTAGAAATCTCTCCACTAAACCCCAATAACTCGCCATCAGCTTCTCATCATCCGCTTGCCTTGCGCTAGCGACTTGCCCGTTCAAACCGTTCTCTTCCAGCGCCCCATCAGCTGTCGTGCCACTTTCATCATCGTCGACGTCGAGTGAATTTGCCTAGGAATCTTCAAAATAAACACCCTCCATGCTCATTTGCAAATCCGATCTGCCTTTTGTTTTAGAGAAAGGAGGAAGAAAGTTATGGATGAGAGAAGAAAGAAATGGAGAAAATGGAGCAAATGGGTACCTGAGATGTCAGAAGCGTTCAATTCATTGTCCCCCGAGTGTTTGAAATTCGGCCCACCTAATTTACCGCATGCTCGTCTTGGCCCCGTGTGACAGGTTGCTCACACGTAAAACGACATGTCATTCAGGGGTAATTTTGTGAAAAGCCAAACTTGCTGGGCTCAAAAGCCAAAGGCGTCAGTTAAAATGGACCAGCCTAAAATGCCTAAAACGTCAGATATAATGGACCAGAGGGAGTAGAAGATAGCTTTCAATATAAAGTACTCTCTCCGGGGACAAATAAACATCGTTATCCTTAACGTATGTTTGAAAAAAAATACGATTTTTTTTGGGGTCAAATAGTGAGTCATCCGGCCTCTTTGAGATGCGTGCCCAAATAGTAAACGACGTTTATTTGTCCCCGGAGGGAGTATTAAAATAGGAGGATTAAAATGATAAAGGATGATTCTAGGAAGGGCCAAAATAGAAGTTTAGCATATGAAAAAAGGGCACAACCAGGTTCGAACCGGTGACCTTTTGATCTGCAGTAAAATGCTCTACCACTGAGATATGGACCGAATTGTTAGTATGTTAAGAAATATATTATTTAACATAAAGCAATACGAAACAGAGATTCCATTTCCAGATTCTCTCCTCAGCTCAGTCTCCAGACTCTCCACTCCACTGACGCGGACCAACCTCTGTTTATCCTTTCACCAGAAATGAAACTCTCTCGCCCATATCGGCCAATCTCAATCCTCCCTCCAAAACCCAAAAACTTCTGCTCCTCCTCCACATCTTCGACAGTTAAAGACGGTGACGACAACGATACCACAGACTCTCATTTCGTCGCTATTCTAAAACAAATCGTAAAAGGGAACCAAAGCTGGAAAATTGCATTTAACAACCCTTTCATTGCTCGAAAACTAAAGCCTCACCATGTGATGTGATCCTGCCTAGGGTTAGTAAGCCGGATAACATATGGAGCTTAAGGAGGATCTAGCCAAGCGAATCATCTAGAGAAACACCATGTCCACACGAAACAAAAGACACAAAATATGTATATTTAGCGGAGAAGTCACACATAAGAGCGATGGGAAGATGGGAGTTACCGGGAATTAGAAGAAGGATGGAAGGGACGGAGATGAGCACATCACGAAGTAGCGAACAATCATACACCGATTGCTTGATCAAGATATACTCCGAGGGCCAAGATTGAGACTCGTTTCTATGGATGATTAACCAAATAAACATATATTTCATTCACATAAATTGTCAATACGATTACAAGCTTTGATTTCCCAGAGAGAGATCGGGAGGAGTAATCTCAAACTCAAGCGATCCCTCTCAAGGAATTAAAGTGTTGAGCTCATGGCTTAGTTGACAAGAGAAAGGAGTAATCTCACTTTACAAACATCAACCAAATTACTAAGCTCCCTCAAATGAAGCAAAAGAGTTACATATATAGTTGGTATGCATTTTGGGCTTGAAAAAGCCAAAATTCGTACCCAAAACAGATGCTGGCGTGATCACGTTAAGGCCTTAGCGTGATCACGCCAGACAACTTTCTCTTAGCGTGATTCACGCCAACACCTTAGCGTGATCACGCCAAGATGCCCAAAAATCCAAAATAGCATCCGAGAGTAGCGTGATCTAAGAACTCTTAGCGTGATTATGCTAGACCTCTTTCCTTAGCGTGATCACGTTAAGACCTTAGCGTAATCACGTTAAGGATTTTTCCACCAGCTTCAGCTCCGCGCGCCAAAATGTCGACAAGCATAACTTCTCTTCCACCCGTCCGATTGACCTGAAACTTGTCCCAAATGAAAGCTAACATCTTGAAGTTTCCATCAAGCTTTGGTTCTCATAAATCGGAGGCCATTTTCTTGTCCATATTCTGGTGACGAATAGGCGACGCAATTCTGACTTGCATAGATGGAGCATTTGTTGTCAAGGCATTGGGAGGAGTGCGCGTGGCCTGGTGACTTGTTAGGGCTAGACGCGCCTCTACTTCATGGCTTTCTCGACCATCTTGGGAGTTCCGCGTGTCTAGGCCTAGGGATTGAGAAGATTTAGCACTCGATCCTCGACCTTGGGCATGAATTATGCACATTAGCAAGGCTCGGCTGCCCGTGACCGATCCTCTTGGCAAGGTGTCAAGTTGTTCTAATTCGAAGGGGGCCGTGATCGCATCAACCTCTCCCTCTTCAAAAGGATTCGTCCTCGAATCCATAGCCTCAATCTTCTCACCTACACACTCAAAAACACTTGGAAACAAAGGTGAGAAACACAAGAGGCGCAATTGTGCGTGCCTATGCCTAGGGTTATCCAAGGAAGAATCAACAATAGTGATTGCACATGGATGCACATCGTTTTGAAAAATTTCATGCACAATACGGATGGCATCACAAAGTGTAGAACAACCGACATAATAACTTATCTTTTCTCTTCGGCTCACCACAACAAACCAAGAGAATTGAGCACTACACACAAGCACAATGCACTTGAAAATACCAAACAAATTCCGCAAGAGAAAACACAAATTCTCGTAAGAGTTAAACCAATTAATTCTTGACAAATTCGGGCCAAGAATTTGTGTTTTCCTAACACACAACATATCCATGGTATTTAAGTGCATATTATCCACAAATAACTCATGTAGGCTACACTTGGCAAAACAAAATTTATTCAATTCAAAATCATGCACATCCATTTCATCTTTATACACACTAGTCTTCAAGACAATATTGGGAATGCGCACGGGGTCACAAACTATTAAACAACATAGGCGGTGGGTCATTTTCTCAAAGCGGCCTATAAGGATCAGCCAAGAAAATTGAGCCACACGCCCATTTACAAAATATTTTGGAATACCAAGCAATCGGCACAAAAAGAAATACAATTCTTTGCAGCAATTAGGCCAAGAGAATTCTAACAAGTTGGAGCGAAAGAATTGTTTCCACACTTTATGCCAATCAATCATGGATTC